>VZRS01009795.1:0-136410 GCA_013398055.1 Ifrita kowaldi
TTTAAAAAAAAAAAAAGTTTAATCTGGTTTTTAGGTCAGAGCACTTGGGCAGTAATATATAATCTTGCCCACTTTTTTCATTTTGATGAAGCTGTTCAAAAGTTTGGCTGCTTTGACAGTGCAGTGTCCCTGTTCTCAGCTGTTGGATCTTCTTACTCCTTTAAATCAATAATAGGAGCTCATTTCCATATTGTCAGATAGTAACTGCCCACACTTAGTGTTCAAATTGGGACTGTCTTTGTAAGTGCCTTTCCCACCTTGTTATTCCTGCTTTATCATAAACTCTGCAATGACCAGTGCATGTGGTGGCAATTCTTTGTGTGCCAGGCACTGAAGTAAATGTTGGTCTGTCAAAACGTGCTTTTTGAATGTGCTTTGCCCAAGAGAAGTAGGTGTCAACAGCTCCTATTTCAGTTCTTGTTAGAGTTTTTGTATTGACTGTTTTGGCATCTGCCACTGCTGTCCCTCGCATAGCAGAGGCTGATTCTGGTCTCCAGGCCTGTTTTGAGGTAGAAAAGGTGGCACATTTTGACTGCTGAGTCAATGGAACAGTGACACACAGCAGCATTGCTCTGCCGTGTGGTCCAGAGAGCATTTCAAACAGAATAAATCCTGCAATCCTGTTAAAACCATGCCAAAACGCTTTTCAGACTGGGTATTAATAGCAGAGTGTCATGAGTTTCTTGCAGACTGTCATCTCTAACTTTAGCCACCTTGGGCAGGAGGAACTGTGAGGGGTTTCTAAGCCAAAATCTGTGAGGCTCTTTCTCTCCTTAGTGGGGAAAGGAACTGATGGTCAGATCTCCCGATGATGTTTAATATGGTCCCTGTTTCAGCCATCGATCCAGGAACAGAAAGTCCGCATTCCCAGGTCTTTTAGAAGAGTCACTCTTACAGGATAAGGTTGCCGAGTCTTCCAAGACTTTAATTATCACGCTGTAATTCCATCTGTGACCTTAATAAAGATGATGTCGTGAGTGGTGATCTGCTTTCGTCCTCCTTTTGCATACCATGGGCTGATACATGAATGTTTGCATTTTTGGCATTCTTGAATTTTAGGTTTTTCTCTTAAAACAAGAAGAGAGACTGCATGAAAGTCAAAAGAAGCACAGTCAGTCGTCAATGCAGTCGGGGTAGAATTTGCACAGCTGCCAAAGTGAAGTTCAGATATTTTACTGGGTGACACAAAATAAATGTTTAATTCATAGTCCGTAACACTTTAAATAAATATCACTTGGCCACCCTCTAATGAGGATATGCTTGACCATTGACACCTCGTATCCTGGCTGTAGTTTCTCTCACTAGTTTTTATGGCAGACTGTACATGTTCTAGAAAAAACAACATTCAGAATACAATTCATTCAATCTTGTCCAAAATGAGTCTTCAGTTTTGTAACGTCATGTTTCAAACCGTACATTTAAATTGCTGCTTGCAGACAGCCTTCAGGATTCAAACTGAGCTTAAAACTGAATTTTATGGAGCAATAAACTGCAATGTCATATACTAGGTGATGGCAACATGCAGCTACTGCCTATTTTTGACTAGGGACCTAAAAATTTCTCCTCCATTTTGCCTTCTTTAGAGACATTTGCTTATTCCCTGCATCCCATGCCATGCTGGACCCACCTGCGTGCTGGTTTTCTAGAGGTTTAGCCTGTGCTTGAGGAGGGGAGCAGTTAGTTTTTGAGCCTGGCTGCACAAAGGAAGCAGGAGTTTGGTTAGTGAGTATTCTTTCTCGCTGCTTTTTGTTGCATAACCAGAACTGTTTCTTGGACAAACCAGCCAGAGAGTGAAGACAAAGGGAAGATCTGTGGGAATAAAGGAGCAGCTGCAGGAGGGCTGTAACAGGTGGGAGGGTAGAGGGAGTAGAAGGGAAACATAACCACAGCCGTTGTACATACAGATTTCCTAGGTAAACAGGGATTTGTGGAGCACAAATCTCATCCACTGCAGTGAGTTATTTGTTGCAGGTGTAGCGAGTCCCTTCTGCTCTCTCCACAGCTGCTGTTTTTCACCAGGCTTTTGTCCTTTTCCTAAGAGTCGAGCATCTCTGATTTGGGGCAGCCTTAGTTATTAAGGAATTACCATGTTAGCACTGGGCTATGCTTTCTGGGCAGGTAGGAAGTTAGGGTTAAATGAAGGCAGCTGAGGGGGAGGCAGCTCTTGACCACCGCTGAGTGCTCGGTGGGACTGTGGGCTCTGGCAGCTTCTCAAATCAGCTCCCCCTGGTTTATGTCAGCAGTGAGACCCAGATGGTGCTGATAAACCTTTGGCTATTTCAGTTTTGCTGAGGAGGGCTTGGCGGGAGATCACACACCTCTCCCAGAATCTTCTCAGACTGCCTTAGCGAAGGGGCTGCAGCTCTTCCATGTCGTTCTTGGATGGAAAGCGCAGCCCGTTCTGCTGAGGAAAGCTGCTCCAGAAGCTCACTAGCACCACTCCCCCATCTTCAGGCAAGGCTCTTCCTGCTACTTGTGTTGCTGCCAGGACTCAAACATCAGGGAAACCAGAATGTTTGCACTGTGAGCTAATCTACTCTTTAAAGATGTTAGATAATGTAATAAAATAGCTCAGTGGTGCATTGCAATTACCTTTCACATTTCGTCATGCTTTGAAAATTTTTGTCTTGTGAAACTAGGACTGTATTTTTAGTACAGTGCGATCAAAAATGTCTGGCCAAGAACCTGATATAGTACCTAGGAAAATGGAAATATTCCTTTAAATGTCTTCCAGAGCTGTGGTTTCCGCTGAGTATTAAACTCCATTTGTTATGTCCTGATTACATACTTTGGTCCGGGTGATATATGGCTTGGTTTTATAATTCCATATATATGGACAGTTTGATCTCTTCCTTGTATTTTTAATAGCAGAAAGCACAACGTAGACTTTTATTTTAGCATGATGTAAGCATAATTATTTAGTGGGCAAGAGAATCAAGATTACATTCTTTTGCTTGCCACTGAGGCTTACAGATTTATTATTGTTTTGTTTTTTCTTCATGGTTATGGCCAAAAGATTCATGCTATTAAACCCCAAACCATTATGTCAGGGTAATGGTTTCTGTAACTTGGAAGTGAAGAAAGAAACCGAATCTAGAGTTGGCTAAGTCACCACTGGGTTTGGAGTGGATTTGGCATTTGGATTTGATATCATTCAGGAGCGATGTGAATTAGTGCATCTCTTACAAACTTGCATCACGGTTCATGCAGTTCACTCCTCCTGGCATTTTGCAGCATTCAGGGCACTAATTATTAGCAGTGGTCTTGACTCCTCTCATAAACTACAACCTCTTGATGTCATCTGCTCTTTTCCAGTCTTCCGTGTATCTCTTTTCCTATAAGGAAATTTCAAGGCTGGCATTTATCACAATTCTTCCTGTCTGCACGGTGTCTGTGCAGAACTGCTCAGCTCCTGCTGCCGCCTTGAGTGAGCCATCAGCTCATGTCACCACACACTTCTAGTGCCCATGAGCCATCTGATCCCTGTCTAGTTGCTCTCCTGTGGAACACAAAGCAAACCCAGAGCAGAGCAGATAAACATCCTTTCAAGACAGTTCCAGTCTTAGTACCAGTGTGAGTTGTCTGTGGGGTGAAGATGAGAAGGATGTTGTGGGGTTTTTGATGTTGTGGGCTTGTTTTACTTTCCCTTTACTTTAGCTCTTTGACAAACAGAGAGGCTGACATTTCATGGGTTGGGTGGTTTCTCTCCCATTCAGAGTGGACAGGAGGGCTACGCCACAGGAGAAATCCAGCGTGCAAGGAGCCCAGGAGGCGGGACTTCCAGGGAGAGGAAGGTTTTCTTCGTCCTAATTCTTGACTCATTGCAAGTAACATTGTACATCTGCTAAGATTATATTGTTACTCTGCTGGTGGGTCACAGAACCTGGGCACTCATCCCTGCTGCCAGGGGACAGTGCCTGCTGTAGTGGGAAGGCATCGTCAGGCAGGCACTGACTCTGCCAGGTCCTCGGGTTCTGGCCACGTCACTTCAGTCCCAGTCATAAATCCTCTTTCTTAGAAATCCTCCAAGTGTGAAATCCTGGTCCTCAAGAACAGGCAGTACTTTGGTTGGAAATCAGCACAAAGCAGCGAGCAGTACAACATGTTGTGTAAATCACATGTGTTTGTGTCCTCACCCCTTCTGAAGGGAGGCAAAGGAGTGTCGTTGGGAGTTGATGGATTTAGTGGGGTTTGTATGTGATTTCTTTTAATGTGCTTCAGATTAGTCATGGTGCTTTATTTCCTAGGCTTCATTAAGCTTGTGGTCTGACCATATTGTGATAGTCACTCCTCACAGTTTGCTCAATACTAGTTTTAATATCCGGATATAGATTTCTTCAATATCCTGCAATGCATTTTTTGGTGCTTTTCTGAATAATGCTAATACTGAACAGTCTGTGATGCACCAGGCCCCTGAGCTACATTTTAAGGTTAGCATAATGCTTTCCATCTCTCATCTTTGCGCAACACAGACTCCTGTTACGTGTTGAGGTTTTTTTAGGACATGAAGTACCCAAAAGGAGGTTCTTGCTTAAGAAGTACTATGAGACAGCACAACGGTGCTGCAATTTGCCTCTTCTGGTCTGATCTGTCCTTGTGCCTTCTCCCTTCTACTCTCCCCCTGTCTTTGCTCCTCTCCTTTTTTATCTGTGGGAAATATCCTACGATGCACTGTTTCCATGGAAAACAAATGTTCAGGAGATCATCTCTGTATTCTCTTGGCGTAAAGATGTGTAGAAACAAATGCCATTCCAGAGGGGAAAACAAAAGTTTTCATTCAACTTTTTATTCAGTTTGCTGAATAAAAAGGTGGCACACTGAACAGATTGGGCTTGATTTGTCACCTCTGTTCCTGTGGCACTACTGAATTAGCTGTTAAAATTTCTGTGAAAGGAGGAAACAACTACTTTGAAAGTCAGGAGGTCAAACTTCTCTCAGAGATAGAGATTTGTTAGTTGCTGGTGTGTATTGAAGCACTTCTGCACCAGGTGTAGATTTGCTCTCTCCAAACAGAAGAAAGAGCCTTTGAACATATTATCGTTGCCTTAAAAATAAAAAAGAAAACTCTCGCCTTGGGCATTTGACAGGAGGCCAGACCTCAGAGGACAGCTGAAGAGTGACAGACAGGTTTCTAACATCTGGTTTGGGTGGGTGGATTATATTTGACTTTGGCATTCACATCAAGACAAGGCAGAGGCAGGGCTTCATGAAGAGCACGATTCCACAGCCTACATGACATTCCCTGGCTCGGGGATGGGAAAACCCCAAACGGGGGTTGGACTCAGTGATCCCAAACGAGGGTGAGAATCCTGGAGTACATGCAAAGCTCTTTCTGTAGGCTTTAGAGAATAGTACTGCTGGATTGGGCATCCCAAATCAGGTTGTGGCTATCAAGGACGTCCCTGATAGATGTCCTTGAGCAGAGTGAGAGCTGTCCTCCCACCCAGAGCTCTGGGGGTGCCTCTGGGCCCTGCCAGATGAGCTGTGTTGAACAGTGCTGCTATTTTAAGACTCAAATAATGTGTCAGTGCCCACTTTGCCTTCTGACACAAGGTGCAGCCCCCAGGGCTGAGTCAGCAGTGGATCCCTGTGCCACCAGCTGAGCCTGTTCCCAAACACTTGCTCTCGATAGAGGTTTCCAAGCCTGCTGTTGGCTGGGAGTTGGGAGCACCTATTTGCTCATCGAGTGCACGCCAGAGCCCGGATTAGCTCAGCTCAAAACCGCACTGAACTTGGGAACAACCTGCAGTTCAGATGATACAAGTATATCTCAGAAGAGTACTGAGGAAAGGGCAGCAGAAAGTAGTCCTGTGTGTCCCTCTGAAAGCCCCATTGAAGGGCTCTGGCTCCCTCGTGGCTGTGCCTTTGTGGGACAGCAGAAGAACACAGTCCCCATCCATGCACCCTGCCCTCCCGGGCCCGCCTGCCTCTGAACCGCGGTGATTTATAACACCCCGAGGACACCGGGGCCCATTTCAATGCAGCCTTAAGCTGTCAGGCTGTAAATTGTCCTGGTTCAGGAGCTACTTCAAAGCAGCCCAGGCTTCCTGCAGCAAGGAGAAGGCTTTTTGGCAAACCCAGCAAAAGTCATTTGTTATTCATGAGTCAAATCCCTGAAATGTCCTGGATCAGTGACTAAAAATGGGTCATAAGAAGACAAGGCATTGCTGTCTGCTGAAGGAAGCTGCAAACTCCACTGGCCTTCTCCATCTGTTGGCTGAAGCTCCTTCTGCATTCTCAGCAATGGCTTTTCCTCCCTCCCTGCCTTTCTCTGTTGAGCAAGCACACATGAGGTTTCCTGCAGCCGTGGGACCTTGACCCAACAGGCAAACCCACCCAGATGATCTCCTATTGCCCCTGTCTCTCAGATGAGAGGAAAAATGTCAATGGAGTATGGGAAAGTCACTAATGAAAATGATAAATTCCTCCAAGCTGCCTGGTTTCCAAATCTGGAAAGGCTGCAGTGGCCAAGGGAGAGGGAAAGGAAGCACCAGTTAGGTGCAAGCTGAGGTTTGTAGGCTGTGGGCTGGCAGCTGGAGGGATGCAGGGACCAAGCCATGGTGGCTGCAGGCAATGGGCACAAGTTTTGGAGCCAAGTCTGCTCTCCCAAAATGGCACCTGTGGCAGCTTGGTTGTAGCCAGCAGAAGAAAGGGTCCTCCAGGTTGGAAGCAAAGAAAACCCTAGAAAGGGACCCAAAAACTCTTTGTATGTGTGGCTGATATTCAAAAGAGAGTTCACTTGCGTTGTGTGAGTAGGGAATCCTTCCCCAAGCTGGGGAGTATTTGAGACAGCATTTTTTTTCCTTTCCATTTGTAATGCATTTACGTTCAGCATAATTACGTTTATCGGCATCCACATCTCCTGTTTTAATTTAGAGCATTACAAAAGGAGCAGTTGAATATTCTTTTTGTCAGAGCTGGATGATGGATGGTGAACATCAGCAAGGCTTAAACAGCCACGTGGAGGTGAACCCCTGGCTCTGACAGACTGTGTGTAATGCAAGAGGCACTTGGTTACAGAGCGCTGCAGAGTAACGCTGCTTGTTCCTTGTCCAGGCTGTGCCAGACAGCAAACTTCCAGAAAACCTCAGACCATATACAGTTAGCCAGAAACACTATGTGAAATTTTTAACCATATTTGAACGAACGGGCTAACTTGGACACGGTGAGGAGGGAAATGCCAGTCTGCCTGACAGCTCGTTTTAATAATGAGAAAGTTGTTCCACTGACAGGAGGACAATAAAAACTGTGGCTGCCTAGAAAGATGTTGCCTTCCTTCTACTTCTGAGCATATGTGAAACTGCAGAGGAATGGGTTGGTCCCAGATCTGTGCATGTGCAGCAGTGCTTTTCCCTTCTTTCACCCCTTTTCCCTTCTTTCACCATTTTTCTTTCCAGGGTGTTGAATCTGCACCCACCCTGCCAACCCTATCCCAATGAGTAATTAGTAAATCACTGCTTTCCCCTAAAAAGTGACTTAGTTTAAATATATTATCCCTTGTGCTTCAGCAAAGCAAGCAATAAAAATAGGTACCCTTTGTAGTTAGAGCTATTAACTCACAATTTATGGTGCTTTTAGGTTACAGGGCATGAAAGGCAAATTCTTGAGAGATTTATCAGAGCCCTGAATGGGCAGACCTCATCTGCTGATCCCCTATTGATCAAAGAGCTGTATTTTTTATAACCAAACTACTTGTATTGCACTTATTTTAGATGGCAGAGACCTTGTCATGGAATGGTTTTGGCAGTGCCACGTCTGCGCTGGATGAGGTACATATATTTTCCAGTGAGGAGACAAAGGGCAGATTTTGTTTTTAAACTCAGCACAGAAGAGCAGGAAGGTTTTAAGTCGTGCGTGGTAATGGTACAAGCACTAGAGAAACTCTTGTGCAATCATCATCTGACTGTGGAAATTCTGTCTGCAGCAGCGGCGTTACCGCACAGTGCTCGTTACCATCACAACCTTCTAAAGCTCTGCTGTCCGCGGGCCAGGACTCAGCTGTGGATCCTCGTGGGCTGACTGAAACATGTGGCTTCTCCACATAAAACAAGGGTTTGTGACTTTATTTCCCTCCCCTCCTCTGAGCAATTGCTAAACAATTCTTTGGGCAAAAAAGAAATGTGCACACGTTTCATATAGACACTTGAGAACAATGCTGTGCAGCTTTGGTGAGCCCTGGAAGCCGTCACCCTGCGCTGCTCCCCGTGTGAAACAAGCTGGTGATTGAGTCCAGGCCCTTGTAGTCAGTCTTCAGACCAGCTCCAGAAATGGTGGCTTTGGCTGAAAAAACAGATCAGAGATGAAGAACTGCTCTGAGCTCTCAGGCGGGTGAAAGAGGAGTGAAACCCTCTGCCTGCGTCACAGACATTGTGTCTGTACTGGGCACCGGTTCTGTGGGGGTCTGTAAGGAACTCATAGCTTGTTCTGGTTTTCTACCAGCAGGAGTAAAAGGAGATGTTCTTTAAAATCCAGGTTAATTTGAGTGAGTTCCTGCTTCATTGCTGGATGCCATGGAGGAGTGTACTGAGATGAGCTCAGTTGGCTGAACACCAGGGTCGTGGGTTTTTTCCCAGTATGGGCCATTCACTTAAGAGTTGGACTCAGTGATCCCTCTGGGTCCCTTCCAACTCAGAATACTCTGTGATTGCTGTGATGGTGATTACTGCTGACAGCAGACCTGAGCAGGAAACCCAGCACTGCCTCATGCTGCCGGCTCCCGCCCCGCTCGGAGCAGACCAGCCTTCAGCAGCGGCCAACCACGGATGTCTCAGCATGACCCTGGAAAGAGCAGCTAGAGAGCACCATGTTGGAGCACTCATGGAAATCCAAGCCTGGAAGAGAGGTGGCTGTGCCATGCAGTTAACAGTGATTCACCATCATCTTTTCCTTTGTGCTGTTGCAAGCCAGGCGACACCGGTGAAACGCAAACGGAGCTGGGTTGATCCAGCGGGACCAAGTGGACAGAATGAGCCCTCTCAGAGTGTTACTTGAATGCTGGCTGGTTTTGTGTTTCAGATAACCCCACCAGCATGAAGTGGTGTGTAGCTGCCACCTCCTAGGGACAGGCCATCGGCAATTTGGAAGGGACTAAGGTTTCAAGAGTGCGTCCTTAACAACATCCCTTCTTCCAGCTGCTCACCTGGCAGAGGCACAACGCAGCAGCACCCATGAGTGGCTGTTGTGGCATCTGGGAGGAGGGTTCAGCAGCAGAGGAATTAGAAATGTTATATATACCCAGTTTTCTGTCAGTGTTCATCAGCTGATACTGATGTGGCTGGCAGAGAGGTGCTTTTACCATCAGTTGTTAGGAAAGCATAACGCAGATGGATTTATGAATGCAGTTATGGGAGATGCTGTCTCACTTCAAGGCTGTTGTGGCACTGCAGGTCTGAGGGGCTGCAGCTTTAACACAGGCAGTTGCGCAGCTGGCCTTGTCTTGGGGATTTAATTCAGCATTCCCAGCTCCCTTCTTGCCCCTTTCCAAAAGGTGTATTCCTGACACAAATCTTCTCAAGGGATCAGAAACAGCAAGCATAATCTGTTGCTATGAAAAAGGGGCTGTGGCCCTCCTCATCCAAAATGGTTCTGCTTAAGCTGGAAATGATGAATGTCTTGCAAATGAACCTGTTTTTTAAAATGCACCCCCACTTTTTTACATGCAGGGAAGAACTGCAGCAGTCACTATTGTGAGGCTGAATCTTTGCCTAATTAAATTCACAGTAATCTCCTGTGAAGGCTCAAGAGAGATTCAGAGCTTTGTGCTGATGTGACTGCCTCAGCCCTGTCCTTCAGTGCTGTTCGTGTGGCATTGTCTCTGTGTAGGGCTCCGTGTGCCTACTCAGGGGTGGAGGTTCCTGAAACATCCTGCAGCAACAAAAAGCTGTGCTGGTGGGCACATGTGGGCAAGATTGACAGGGAGGGGTCCTGCAGACAGACCCGCTGGAGCCAATGCTTCCCCCAGGCTTCTTGCAGAGATCTGGAGACGTGGGGTGGTGTGTGGTACAGGATCACTGCTGTCCCCATCCAGTCTGGCAGAGAGGCTGTGCTGCTCCAGCTTGGATTTCTGATGTTGGACTGATGCTGAGATGGTGGGTGGCTGCCTGGGCTGCGGCTGAAATTTCTCCAAGCAGAGGGTTTCTTCTCCACCCCCCTGTAAAGAAGCAGCTTTTGGTAGCCTTGCCAAGTGGACCAAAAAGGCTCATCATCCATCATGGCTCACAACTCCTACAAAACCACTGGATGTAGAAAGTAGCTCCCAAATAGGAGTCTTTGAATTCCATGAACAAAAGTATTTCTAAATGATTACATTACTGCTTCTTGAAAACACATGGTGGAAAATCACACAGCAGTCCAGAAGAGGTCTTCTCTTCTGTAGTCTGTGTTCAGAGGAAACTGCATCCCTCTAACTCTGTTTTTAGCATCCAAGAAATATTGGCCAGGGTTTCAGAAGCTTTCTGCTCGTCATCTCCAAGAAACTCCTCTCCAAGGGTCATGTGCTGCTCCTCTGGAATCTTAACACTTTGCATGAGAAAGAGCAGATACAGACTTCCAAGGATGCGGCTCTGTCTTTCATGGGCCTGTTGAAATTCATAATGAAAAACAAGTTTTCTTGTGCTCTGCCTGCACTGTGGAATAAAAGTGTGGAGTTGACAAAAAGGAAAAGAAATCCTGAGACACAGTAGATTTGGTGTGCAAGTAATTTGGCATCATCCCTGAGTGTGGCCTTTAAATGAGCCATCAGCAGCGAGTCACTGTATCCCTGGTTTTGTTTGGATCTGGGACAAAGGCTGGAGAGGGAGAGCTGAATCATTTGCCCCATGGGTCAGAGCCTTAACTTGAGCAAGGGCGAGCCTTGTGAAGAGCAGCAGTTTGCACTGGGACTCGTAATTTGGAAATTATGCTAGAAGCAACTTTTGATTACACTTTCTCAGGCAATCCCAATGACAATTAGTCATTTGCACCTACGATGTTCTGCTTCTCTAATAGCTGTAGCGTAGAACATTTGTTAATGTTTAGTGGTATTTTATTTGTTTTTGTTTCTGTCAAATCAGAACCCTTTGGACAAAAACCTTGCAATCACATCCAGCTCTCCTAAGGTTTGCACAGTTAAATCTAAATATCCTAAACTGGCACGTTCTATTTTATCTGGTTTCTATATCCTCATTTAGACCAGTTTAATGCAGGGCCAGGAGGAGGGAAGTTCTCTGCTTCCTAGCTGGAGGATCTCCATTCCCAAGTGCCTTGGATTGCTCCCACGTGTAGGTTTTGGGTAATGAGATCGTCGAGCTCAGGGTCAGAGGTGAGGTACACGATGCCAGTTTTGAAGACCCATTCATTTTTGCAGGTTTTCTTCTTTCCTTTGCCCAGCTGGAAATACTTTAAAGGCTACTTGGTTTGAGAAACTGTAAATGAGTAAGTTATTTTTAAGCTCTTCTACTTGCTTAAACAAGAAAGGATTGGGAGAAAAACAGTTGTTTAATTAAACAGCTACTTGGAATGGTTCACAAAAGCTTGAACTCCAGCAGTAACTCTCCTAATTCACAGATTCCTTGGGAATTCAGTGACCTTGAGTTTGCTGTGCTCGAAACTTGCCTTAGTACTTGGCTTCCTTTCTGGAATACTTTGGAGAGGAGAGTGGTGCAGAAGGCACTGCGAGGCTCTCGAGTGAGACCGGCACTGTTTCACTTAGGATCATATAAGAAGAGGCATTTGTGTTGTACAAAATAAATTTATTGCTTCAGAGCATGCCTGGACTTACTGCACCCAGAGGTCACAGCTGGATCTGCCTCTGCTTCCCCACCAGTCTGCCATGGAAATTTTGAGTACTGACTGCTCGGGATTATTTTCTTGCATGTCTTTATGAAACAAAGCAAACGTGAACCAGTAGTACGTGATGAAATTTGTGTGAAAAGTAACTTGTCTGAAGAATCACATAATTTAATCGTGCTCCAGAGCTCAGGGCTTCACTTGCCAGCTGAGAGGGAAGTCTGATCTCCCAGCGCCGAGTGGCGTTTCCTGCATCCTTTCCTGTAGTGGCAAGTGGGGAGGTTAAAACCGTGGACGAGTGGCCAAGTTCACTGGAAATGAGTGTTTATCCATTACTTCCCTGTGTTTGTCTCCACCATAATAACTCTGTCTGAAGGAGTGGATTCAGTCATGTCAGTGTTTAGCTGTGGGATATAAAGCATCAGGATTTAAACAGAAGGAAACCTGAATACTGAGTTGTATCCAGGAGGTCCCTGCAGTCTTTCCCTCTAGCAGAGGGAAGTCAGCAGTAAACAAAGCCCCACTGCTCCTTTTCCTTGGCAAGAATTTTCATCAGTTAAGCTATACTGGTGATGTAAAAACCAGAAAACTGGATATCTGTTGTGGTTAATCAGTGCAAAGTGGCAAAATTGTGCTAGTGCAGCTACAATTATTTAGTGTAGTTCCTTGGGATGTGGGTGCAGGAAGTCTTTCATTTCACTTCAACCAGCCAACAGGAGCTGCCCCCTTCCTTGCACCAGCTCTGGCACATCTCTGGAAGGAGGAGCGAGGAGAAGATGGACACAAGCATCCTGTCTGGATTTGGCTGCAGAGCTGAGGGGCAGGGTTGGGGTTGTCCCAGCACCTGAGTTGCTCCCACAGGAGAACAGCTCCACACTGGGACCCACATCTTCATCTCCTCCCGATGGAGGTGCTCAGAGCTTGGTGACATTAACCGTCATTTGGGCTTTTAATTAGCTGGGCTTTGTATATAAAGCCCATCTTGGGCTTTTTGAAACCTGCCATGCAGCATGTCTTATCCATGATTGCTTTTCATGAGACTTGTGGCACTGCATTTTCTGGGCTCTGGTAGCACAATCTGGAGCTGTGAGAGAAAGCCCTTGGGGGCTAATCCGTGGCTGCAGGCCAGTTTCTGCATAAACTGGTCTTATTTTTAAAGTCCATTTTCTCCAGTACACTTTTTTTTGGCCTGCAAAAGACTTCTTCATTTAAAATGAAGAACATAACACTCTCTCCTTTCAGTTGGTCTTTTGGACATGAGCCAGCAGTGCCCACAACAGCTGTACCACAGTTTAAACATTCAGTCTCTAATGGTTTGAGGAACATTAGGGTTTTTAAGGCTTCAACAGGTCTAGAGTAAATAGTGGTCAATAAAGAGTAGCTCTTCTTTGTATCCCTATGCTCTCAGTGCTCTGCACTAGAATAAAGCATGCTTAGAATATAATTATTGCAAAATTAATATCCATGAAAGGGTCTTTTTGGAAAAAAAGAATCATAGAGAAACTTGTTTCACCAAAAGAAGAGTTTGCAAGAGTTCAGCTCTCAAGACTCTGGTAACGGGCATGGGGAAGTTTGCACGTAATGTCTGTGGGAGACGTGCATGTCCTGGGCTTGTGTCGCTCCCCATGTGTGTGTTTAGTGACTGGGAGGAGCAAATAAATCACAGTATTCCTTTCTCTATGGCCTTCTTCCACTCACCTATTGATGATGTACACAAGAGTTCATTATGATTTTGTGTCTTCCTTATGGCTTTCCGGTATCACATGGAGTCGAAAGCCAGCGTGTGCTAATTGATAATATTTAGTCGAGTGTCTTGGACCCAAATATGGTAAGAAGTTAATGTTAGCAGTGATTTGTTATAGTTGGGTATTGCCATTATTAGTGATTGAACCCAGTGCTGGGGAGCCTTAACGATTTGAGCAAATGAATGTTGGTGGAGCTGTCAAACGGCATGGAGGGAACTGCTCATTTCCTTCAAGTTTGTAGATGTGGGTGAGCAAACCCAATCCATGTGGGGCTGGTTTCTGGGGGAAAGCTCTTGGGCCTTGCAGCCCTTCTGTGGCACTGGGTCAAGTGCCTGCCAACGCCTTGGCCCAGGAAGGGTTGAATTGCTCCATTGGCCACTGGCCACTTGGACTTCATGTACAGCACTTGGTGTAGCTGTGAAAAAATAGTTTGTAACTCCTTGTACTCTTTGTAGGGAATTGATTAACCCCTTCCAGTACCCTTCTTTGTGTTTGCTGCTGTTGTGGGGTGTACCTTGGCTCCCAGAGAGGGATCAGAGCTGCAGGATCCTGGCACACCCCATGCCTGCTGCAGCCTGCTGAATGCAAGGGGACAAGGGGGATGCTGGAGTAGGAGAGGGGGAGACTTCATAGGAAAAACACTGAACATGCCAGCCTTGCAAGGCATTCTTCTGAAAAATAGGATTATATAAAAGCCTGGCTACTGTGGTGCTTCTCATTAGCTGCACCACAGGGTTGGCCGGAGTGCAGGGCTCGGGCAGTTGTCACCTTTTTGGCTGGAGCAAGGTGGCTGTTAATAGATGTTTCAGTTGTAAATTGCTTTGTGTTGAAGCCCCAGTAAAGTCTTGGCTGAGATATGTTTTATTTTCAGTTCAGTTTTCAAAGCAAGCTAGTTTTGGGAAGGGACAAGAAGGACTATTAGAAGTTAACCAGTCTACCCTAAGAGGTTACTCCTGAGTGGCAAGCCAGAGCTTTAAAATATGCTTCTTAATTTTAATTTGTGCCATTTTCTAGGGGTTCCTATCTTTACTTCCATTGGGAAGTTTCATAACATTTTCCTACCCATCGGTATTCTATTAAAACTTTGTTGTGTAATCTGAAAGCTTTTCTACTTCTCATGGTTTCCTCTTCAGAATGCCCTAGGTAGCAATTTTAGAGTAAATGCATTCAGGCTGCATGGTCTTGATTTTGTTCTTATAAATTCAAAACAAGACTTGAAATTAAATCCTATTGTCAGTTTTCCTTTAAATAGCAGCAGCCTAATGATGTGATTTAAGAATTTTTATCTAATGTCACAGTACTCCTGGAAAAGCCTCTGCCTAGAGTTGTAGTTAAAATGTCAGTGAAATTGGTTACCATATGCATTTAATACTTCTAGTTCTACATATACATAGTGTTAGAGGATAGATCAGTGTTGTCAGTAAAATAAGTGGGTCCTGCAGTGTTGGGCTGATCCTGTTCTTCCCGTGTGAGTTCTCCACTATAACAGACTGTGCTCACAGGACTGACCCTAAATGGGTGTGATTTGAGGTCTCCTAGAGCCCTTCACAGCAACAGCGAGGTTCAAAGTGACCAAAAAAATAAAATGTTATTAGTAGAGGAAACAATACAGGGATACAAATGAAGAACAGTCTTTTGGGTGACTGGAAAAAACGTGTTTCTTGGGAAAGCTTGAGGTTCTTCAGTTTGGATAACTCTGCTGGATGTGGGATTAGACCAGCTAACCTCTGCCTGTAGCGCTCTTTTAAATCTTGCATGACTTCTAAAGGGATATTATACATCTCGACAGGCAGCTCATCTGAGGCCTGCCAAGGGGCCATGGCCAAGATGTTCTCCTTTGGCTGCGTTGCTGCGTGGATCCATCCATCCTCTGGCCTGGATTGCTCCCAGACAGCATGCACGCAGCAGGGATCACTTGGGGAGAGCGGGAAGAAGGTGAACTTGAAGGAGAGGGGGCGGGGGACTGGTGGTGACCCACGAAATAAATGTCCTTTCTTTCTCAGTCCAGCTGAAATTCCTCCCTCCCTCCTTTGCAGTGATTTACTTTTGCTCAGATTAAAATCCGTGCTCCCAGTAGGCTCAGCTTGCTCCGTGCTGTCGGCGGCGATACGCCGAATGTCAGGTTTCAGCATGCACACAGGCAGCTTGTTAAGATAGCAGCAATTAAATCCAGGTGTAAGTTTATCCCTAAGATTCAGTGTCTGTCCACAATAATGGGAAAAATGCAACTGAAGGCCTAATAAAACAGGACTTGTGCTGGCTCTGAGCAGCTGGTAAAGGGAAGGTTTCTGTGCTGGTGATTTTCCTTTTAGTGCTCTGTTTAATTGCCATCATATTTGAGACATTCTCCCTGGTTCTTTTTTGGTTTTTGGCTCTTTGCTGATCTGTACGGCCCCTTTTACACAAGCTTTATTGATGGTGTTACCTGTGGCAGATTCCACTGCCAGTAACAGGGATTGGATCCCATATTGAATGAAGGTGCTGTGTCAGCTTTGGCAGGTTGATGATGTTTGTGCTGGGACATAGAATCTGCCCGTGGTCTTTTTAAATTTCCATTATCTAAGCTGGTATATACCTTTGGCCCCAAGGTTTTTTTATCAGTTTATTTTCCCCATTATCATCCTGGTTTGTCTTTCGTGATATCAGCTACTGCCTGAGCTACTGAGGACTGTAAAGCTGGTTTGTCTGCTTTCCTGAGACTTGTGAATCTAATCTCAGCTCACTATCTTCTTGTTTTGAAATAGCAAATGCCACATTAAGGATGTTTTTATTCTGGTGTACACATGCATCCTGTATTACCTGACTTCTGGAACTCTAGGAATCTCGGGTGCACTTTACCGTCCATTGACATTTTAAAATGACAGCTGTAGCTTTGCATTGCAGCACTTGAGGTAACATATTTGACATCTTGGCCAAAACATTCAGCAACCTGCATTTTTAATGCTTAAACCTGGATCTTTAAAGCCTAAATGGCATTTGGGTATAATGGAAAAGGTGTTGTCAGATTTGGTTAGTATGTACATGGCATCCCTTTTTATTGTTCTTTATTATTAATATTAAAACAATGGGAAACAGATGAATAATGAGAGTTCTGTAGTGAACACTTCACGGTGTTATTTTCCTGGTGATGGTGTGTTGTTGTGAAGAAATGAGCTTAGAACCGACTTACTGCTGAATTGTTTGGCCTCCGGTGGTATCTCTAGAATGGGCTGTAGTAATCCCAAATCCATGATAGATGTTTCTTTCACCGGTTTACAATGAATAATCCTCTTAATTTCCTTGAATAGCAGCTGGTATTGCTACAACCTGTGTCTAAACCCAAGAACAGCTTATTCAGAAAGCCTTCTGGCCCTGTGAGCAAGGGGGAAATTCTCTCCCAGCGGGGTTGCATGGGCAAACTTTCACAGGGTCAGCACTGCTGAGACTCTGACTTCTCTTCTCCCTCTCTCTCTCTCTTTTCTAGATGCAGCAGCTGTTCTACGAGAATTACGAGAAGAACAAGAAAGGCTACATCCGAGACCTGAGGAACAGCAAAATACACCGAGCCATAACACTGCACCCCAACAAGAACCCCCCATACCAGTACAGGCTGCACAGCTACATGCTGAGCCGCAAGATCGCGGAGCTGCGCCACCGCACCGTGCAGCTGCACCGCGAGATCGTGCTCATGGGCAAGTACAGCAACACTGAAATCCACAAGGAGGACCTGCAGCTGGGGATGCCGCCCTCCTTCATGCGATTCCAGCCTCGCCACCGCGAAGAGATACTGGAGTGGGAGTTTCTTACAGGAAAATATTTGTATTCGGGCGCCGATGGGCAGCCGCCTCGGAGAGGAATGGATTCATCCCAGCGTGAAGCGTTGGATGACATCGTTATGCAGGTCATGGAAATGATCAATGCCAACGCCAAGACCCGGGGGAGGATCATCGATTTCAAGGAAATACAGTATGGATACCGCAGGGTGAACCCCATGTACGGAGCAGAGTACGTGCTGGACCTGCTGCTTCTCTACAAGAAGCACAAGGGGAAGAAGATGACGGTCCCTGTGCGAAGGCACGCGTACCTGCAGCAGACCTTCAGCAAGATCCAGTTCATGGAGCATGAAGAGATGGATGCCAAAGAGCTGGCCAGCAAAATCAACCAGGATTCTGGGTCCTTGTCCTTCCTCTCCAACTCACTGAAGATGTTTGTCCCCTTCCAACTCAGCAGGTCCAAAGCAGAAAGGAAGGAGCTCAAAGACAAGAAGATCAACATCCTGATCCCTCTCTCCGGACGTTTTGACATGTTTGCAAGGTTCATGGGGAATTTTGAAAAGACGTGCCTCATTCCAAACCAGAATGTCAAGCTGGTTGTCCTGCTTTTCAATTCCAACTCCAACCCTGACAAAGCAAAGCAAATCGAACTGATGAGAGATTACCGCTCCAAATACCCCAAGGCGGACATGCAGGTTCTGCCGGTGTCAGGGGAATTCTCGAGGGCACTGGCTCTGGAAGTTGGATCTTCTCAGTTCCAGAACGAGTCTTTACTTTTCTTCTGTGATGTTGACTTAGTGTTTACCACAGAATTCCTCCAGCGGTGTAGAGCCAATACAGTTTTGGGTCAGCAAGTATATTTTCCCATCATTTTTAGCCAGTATGATCCAAAGATTGTTTATAGTGGAAAGGTTCCTAGTGACAATCATTTTGCCTTCACTCAGAAAACAGGTTTCTGGAGAAACTATGGCTTTGGTATCACCTGTATTTACAAAGGTGACCTTCTTCGAGCAGGTGGCTTTGATGTCTCCATCCAGGGTTGGGGCCTTGAAGATGTAGATCTATTTAACAAAGTCATTCAAGCTGGCTTAAAAACTTTCCGAAGCCAAGAAATTGGAGTAGTCCATGTGCATCACCCTGTTTTTTGTGACCCTAATCTTGATCCAAAACAATATAAAATGTGCTTGGGGTCCAAAGCTTCAACTTATGGGTCCACACAGCAGCTGGCTGAAATATGGTTTGAAAAAAACGACCCAAATTTTGGGAAAAGCAGCAATACTAATGGCTCAGTGAGGACAGCCTAATGTCCAGCTATGCTGGAAAAGACTTTTTTTTTAATTATCTAATTTATTTTTGGGAAAATGTTTTTTGATAATTCACTTTTAAAAGACCACACAGGATATATTTTAGAAATCATCGTTGTTTTCTTACTAAGCGCTCGTTTTGAGAAGAACAAGGCCCTTGGGTTTTTTTGTTGTTGTGTTTTTGGTTTTGAACAAAACTGTGATCAATATTTGCCTTCAAACAAAAAAAAAAAAAAAAAAAAAAAAAAGAATTGTTTAAGAGTTATCTGACCGATCAGTGGAAATCTGACTTGAATTAGAATTTCCTTATGAACAAAAGATTGTTTCCTTCTGTTTCCATTGCCGTCTTCATGGCTGGGATTCTGTAAATTGGGACCTGAGCGTGCAAAGCCAAGTGACAAAACGCTGTGTCTAAATGTTTTTGGTGTGACTGCTACCGTGCAAAGATTCTGCTCCTTTGGTTCAGGATTAGCCATTAATTTTTAAATTGTATTAGAAAATCTGAGTCGCTGTGGTGATGAGAAGGGTGGTAATTGCAGGAGGCTGGTTTTTGGTTTTTTTTTTCCCTAATAGCTGATTATTTCACTTTAAAAATACACTTCCACTTATTCTGGGCAGGCGAGGGAAGGAAGTAAGCACAACCCGCGATCCGATTAGTCCTTGCAGAAGTTGCTGTGTTTGATATTTGGTCCATATATGGACGGAATGTTTGGGGAATCCGTGGTGGGTTCTGTGTATTGTCCTCAGCCGCCGTCCGAGGGCTGAGCGATGCGACCAGGAAATGCCGAAGCCTGATGAGCGAGGGGAAGAGGCTGGGAAATGGGAATCCCTCGCAGCCAAACGACAGCACACAATGAACAATCCAAGTTTCCTGAGGAGAACTTGGAAAACTCCTCTGCACCGAGTGTCCTGCGCCCGATCGCATCGATTTTGTTCAGTTGGTTACGTGATGTTGATGGGAACAATTATTACATTTGATTACTAGTTTTGTTTTGGGATTATTTTTTTTCTGTATCTGCTAGACCGTTAATTTATTTAATATCCATTGTTTTAGGTTCTTGACCTTTCCTTGAATATCTGTTAGTCATTTTAATATTTTATATATATATATATGTGTGTGTAAATATATATATATATATTAGGAATGTATTGCATCTTCTCACTGATAAGGTAGTGTACATCATACTTACAGTAAATGATCTCCAAAGATTACTTTCTAAAATATTTTTTCATGAATCTTTTTTCCCCCCCCCAAATTTCTTTAACATTTTTGGAATGACTTCAGTGAGTTTAGGAATTTTTTTGGTATTCTAAGAGGAACTGGGGATGAGGAGGTTGAATACAAGGAAAGTGTGATCCCTATGAGTTAACACCTAGCAGGGTAAGAGAAAATACACAAAATAAAGTGCCTTAAAGCCAGATAGGGAACCCTCTACACTGAGACTTAGACAGTGAATGGACATTGTCATTGAAGCAGATGATCTCTTGGGACCTATGTACCTGTAAATATCCTGCTCAGCAGAAACAGAAAATAAAAACCAGCGAACAATATATTTTTCTATCATAACCTCCAGCCCCATTTCATTGCCCTCAGTTCCACTTCACCTACTCTTTGGGAAGTGGAGACGAGTGAAGGAATTGAGAAAACCCGAAGCTTAGGTGGTTGTTGCCATGTTTGAAGGGATCTTAAGGAGCAATTGCTATTCCAGTAGAAGAAATAACCGTTGTTTACACGTGTACGGAGTATGAACTGCAACTAGTATAGAGTCTGTGTCTTACCATGTTCATCATTTTCTGGTTACAGTCCCAAGGATGTAGGTACTTTGATGGATTCAGTGCATGGAAAATTTTTCTTTTCCTTCTCTTTTTTTTTTTCCTTTCTTTTTTTCCTTTTTTTTTTTTTTTTTTTTTTAAGACTTGCTTCTAAGATGCAATAAAGATTTTTTATTTGCAATCAGAGCTGCTCACGTTGTCAGTCCATATTGTTCCACCCAGCGCAGGCACAGAGGTAACACACTTTGGGAAGTAAGCCCAGTTAAAAGGATCTCCCTCTTCCAAAGGTTTTTGACCTCTGTGTTGTGTTTTGGCCTGGGATGAGCTCAGTGCTTCTACCTTGGCTCTGAGGGAAGGGAGAACAGACCCATTCATCAGACCCTGGTGCTGTTGAGCTGTGCCATTCCCTGGTTTTGACATTTTCCTCATGAAAACATTAGAAGTACTTCTGCTGCCTGAAAATACCCGTAAGTATACATTTCAAATGCATACAGTGACAAGGCTGAATGGTGCCCTGATGTTTTGTGTATTCAAAACACAGTAAAAACAATTATTAAGTGGGTTGAGCACTTATTTTTTAATAGCTCTAGCAGTTGCTCAGTATTGGTGTGAGGACAAAATTAAGTCCCAAAGCAAGAATCTTAGGGATTGCAGAGGTGTTTCTTCACACAAGCAACTTGTATTTGTGGTACAGAAAAGAGCTTGAAGAATATGAATCCCAAAGAACAGCACCAAAATGGGGGGAAAAAAGCCCTGTACTGTATTTATTAACATTTATGTGGGACTTTTTTTAGCCCGTAACAGCTGGTAAAAGCAGAATGTATGTAACTGGTAAAAGCCATTTAGTGAACTGCACCCATCTGGTATTTTTTTCTGAGTTGCCACAGTTCTAATTCTGTTACCAAATCTCTATTAAAAGTGAGTTTTGCACCAAGCTTGCAGGCAGCTCTTGAGGCCCCACATCTCAATTGATCACGTATTTTATGGACTCTCAGCTTAAAAGTAATCCATTTTAAAGTTAAATTTTAGTTATAACCCTTTATGACAAAGTCTAACCACATAAACCCCATTTTATACTAAAATAAGTGGCATTTGGTGCCCCAGTTGTAAGGAACTGGACTGAGGTGGAAACCATCAGCTGGTAGGTGCTAACCCAGCCTTGACAAAAATCCCTTCTGGAGCTGAAACATTTCATCTGCAATTTACTCCAGCTGTTTGGTTTGGACAGAAGTTTCCTTCATGCTGAGGAGGCTGGAAAACCCTGGAGGGTTTGCCTCTGGGCCACAGACGTGTGAGAAAATGAGATGGCATCATCCTGAAACTGAAGGACGTGGTGCCCAGTCATGTGCTGTCTATTGAGATGCTGCTCTTCTTCATTAAAACAATAAAAATGTGAGACTTCTTTCCCTCGTTATTCCGGTGCAGGTAACCTGGGTTGGATGCTGTGTTGGCCGTGGGCATCCTCACAGCAATAAAACTCCCACCCAAGCAGAGCCTTGCAGCCCCTGGGCATGTGAGATTAAGCCCTTCACCTTCTCTGATCACCCATGGGTGGGGAGCTGGATTTATTAATGCTGTTTTCTAAAAGCTTCCCTCCTGCTCAAGATTGATGATGGCAAAAAGAGGCAAAGGGAGATAGGGAAAATGTGAGTCCAGAAAGGCAGCAGGTACTTCTGGTGACTGTCATGCTGGATGTGACTAGTTACACGTGAAACATTTATCTGTAACTTTGCAGAGTCACAGTCCATGGAGGGATTTCAAGTTTTGGTCCTTTAGGCAGAGGGGGGGTTTATTACACAGAAAACTTAGTGACCAGCTCCAGCCCCACTTAGCTCCCCTGGACCTGGCTGGATGGTTCCTTTCAGCAAAATCAGCACAAAGTCCCGCTGACCCAAATCTGCTTACTCTTGAGTTTTTGTGGAAGCCTCTAACTTTACATTGCAAATTATTATCCTGAGCCATTTCGCATGAATACTTGCTAAAAATACTCGGCTTGCACAGCCAGCTGCAGTCGGGAGCTTTTTGGAAAGAAAATCTTACAGAGGCATTAAAAATGGGGAGAAGGTCAAGGCCCCACCAGGCTCCTCCTCTGCTCTGGCCATGGTGATCCCCTGGCTGGTGGGACACTGCCCACGTGGGACCTGTTTTAAATTAATGCTTTTGTACCTAGTGGACTCTGCCAACGTGAGTTGTGCTGACCAGAGCAAATTCAGGGGTTTTGATCCCAGCTGGAGCTCAAAAGCCACCTCCTTCTTGGGCTTAGGCAGCCTTGGATACAACCTGGACTCCCCAGCCAAGGCAGTGCATCCCATGAGGAATCCTTTCCAGCTATTTTCCTGGATTTTACCTGCTGCTGTTGCCAGAAGCACTTTTATTCCTCATGTCCGAATTGCTGCCAACACCTTCCCAGGTGTAAGAAACATGTCCGTGTTCTTTCCAAGCTCCAAAACCATCTCCCAGGTCTCCTCCAGCCCAGGAATCTCTACCACATTCTAAATCACTTTTATGAGGGGGGTGAAAAAAAATTAACATCAAAAAAATAACAGCCCAAATACTGGGCTGGTGTGTTTACTTTCACACTTTAATTCAATAAAAACCTCAAATTTAACTGACCTGAATCAGCTCCTACATTTCCAGCAGGCTGGCCTGGAGTGTCTTGGAAATTGGGGGTCCCCCCTGTTTGGCTGGGGGTAGCAGGAGGACTTTGCTGGGGTCCTGCTCTGTGTCTCACTGACTGTTTTAGAAAAAGAAGACAAAAGAATAACACCACCTTTGTGGTTTTTTGACTTTTCACCTAGAGGGCTCCCAAAAGGGGCACAGTTTAAAGTAATTTCGTGATAAAACAAACCTCCAGTGCAAACAGGCTGCGATATGGGGCAGATAAAGGCTGTTTGCTGTGCCAGCACTGGCTCTGCTAGGATGGTGGGGTAGGGCCATAATGGCCCTGGGAAACCTGAATCATTGTGGATGGTCCACTCATGGGTTGGGGATGTGCCCCAGCCTTCTGCCCACTGCCAGCATCACTTGGCAGTGATTGCCCCAGTGCTGAGCACCTGTCCCAGGTGAGCTCAGCCCCAGCCCAATCCCTGGCATCATCCTTAACCCCAACCCCATTCCTGGTCCCATCCTTCTCTTCATTTTCATCCCCACCCCCAGCTCCATCCCTGGCTCCATCCTCATCCTAATCTTCATCACAATCCCCATCCTTGTTCCCATCTCCAACCCCAACCCCATCCTTATCCTCCTCCACCTGGGTTCAGCCACTGAAGCCCAATGCAGCTCCCATCCCACCGCAGCCAGCTGGGGTAAGCCGAGGACAGGCCGGCAGCCCAAAATAGCCACGAGATTTCCTGTCCCTTTAAAGTTTGCTTAAAGAAAACTAATTTCCTCTGTCCTTGCAGCAGCAGAATACAAAGCAGCCAGCACTGCTCCTTTCCCCGTCTCCCTTAGAAATCACCTTATTTTTCTTTATGCTGAAGCTGAGAGCTGTCGGTGTTGTGTGGGATGGGGAGCATCCAGCTGGTGTGTCCACATTCACCTGCCCCCACCCTGTCATGGGGGCACAAGGGGTGGGTTTTGCCCTAATGTATCAAATTATGACAATTCCTGCCCCACTGTCCAGGGCACTGCATGCAACGAGGCAGAGCCAGCTCTTATTTCCTTTCCTAGCAGAATTAGCTGTAATATTCCCTGTTTTCCTGCACACTGAGGGGTTGGTTGGGTTTGGACAGCCCCAGGCTGGTGGAGTCTTGTTCTGGGGCCCCAAAATGTTCTGAGTGAGCACCAGGATATGGGATCTTGGATATGGGATGCAACCAGTGGTTTGCCTCCACATCATGCTTCCCCCCCAGAAACATTCAGGCCATGCCCAAGCTGGGATGCTGGTATTGGGCATGGCAGTTCTGCATCCCAGGGCCTGACCCTGCACTGATGCCAGCCAAGAAACAGCTCAATCCAGGAGTAGGAATCAGTATCCAGTTGGGAATTGAATATATTCCTTTCAAAGCAGGTAAAGGACCACTGAGCACTTCAGGGAAAAGCCCAGGGTGACATGTGTGGCTCACTGCTCTCAGGAGGCAGCTGAGCAAGGGAGTGAAGCTGGGCAGGATTTTGGGCTCAGTTAATCCCAGGTGGGTCCCGTTCATCTCTCTTTGCTTCCTTGATGAGTAATTAACAGCCCTGGCACCTGCTGCCCTCCCACTGCTGGTGCTGGGGGTTAATCCCATCTGAGAGCATTCGCTTCCCTCCCAGCACCGAGCCCCTTCCGAGTGCTCCTGCTGCTCCGAGGCTGGGCTGGGGGAAACCTGGCGTTGACAAAACAAACCCAAGCTGTTTTCTTGCCTCTCTTCAGCTGAAGGAATAACCCCCCTCCAGGGCCCTGCGTGGGCTTATTTTTAGCACCTGAAATGAAATAGTGAGGACTGTGATATGCGCAGCTCCCCCAGACCCACCCCTGGGGCTTGTGCTGCCCCTTGTTCTGGGACTCTTGGGGGCTTTTCCTGCCTTTGGCTGTGGCCCCATCCCTTTCCCCAGGATGCCTGATGCCCTTTACCTGTACCTGCCATCAGAACAGGCTTTGCTGGTGGGAGAGGTGGAAAGGAGCACTGAAATCTCAAACTGTTTGAACTGGTGGGAGTTTTCTTAATTTTGTTTTAATGTCTGTTTATTTCTGCCCCTGGGGAATCATTCCCGCAGCACGTGCAGTGCTCGCTTAATGGAGCCTTGTGCTAATGAGGTTTCAGGTCTGCTGAAGGGGGGGATTTTTGTTCTTATTCCAGGGTAGCAATACTCAGGCTCTCAACTGCTTTTGGGAACTGACCCCCTGCTCCCAGGAGGTTTTGGGACACACACCCACCACTGCAGCATCTCTCCCAGGTCCTGTGAAACCCAGGTGCCACCCCCTTCTCTTCCCCCCAGATGACCACCCTGACCCACCTGGCAAGGTGTGCAGCGGGGTTTGGAGCAGGGATGCCTCAGCACACTGGGAAAGGTGGTGTGCAGTAACAGCGCCAGAGCACGGTGTCCAGAAGAACGAAGGCCCTTTTGTGTCCAGGCCTTGGCCAGGACCCACCAAAGGTTTGGGAGATGCTCCAGCTGTCCCCATGGGCACTGGGGAGCCCATGGTGGGCACAACCCCACACTGGCTTTGGAAGCAGCAGAGCACCCAAGGTTTCTGGTCAAGAGGGACAATAAGGAACTGCTGTTCCACAGGGTGTTTCCTCAAAGGTAACCTGCAAGGCTAAATGAAAGAATGAGCCCCTTTATAGCTCCTGTTGGGGCTTCAGATATCATGGGAAGAGTTGCTGCATGTCAAAGGAATCTGGCATCTGGAGAAGGTGACTGTGAGGTGATTAAACCCCAGCTCAGGTGACAGGGATGCACAGCAGGCACCTCCAGGCTTTGGGTGATGGAGCAGGATGGAGACAGGTGACGGTTCCAGGGAAATGCAGCTGATGAGCTCTGTCACAGACACAGCTCCTTCACAGCTCACCCCGAGTCAGGATCAGCTCTTGGCGTGAGCTGTGACAATGCCTCAAACCCCAGCAGCAGTGAAGGGCTGAGTCACCTCCTCCCCAGCCCTAAGACAACAGGCAGAGAGCATGTCCTGGCAAGGGAGGGAAATTCTGGTGCTGCCATACCTGCTTCATGAGCTGCTGGGGAGGCACAGGGTGACAGAGACAGGCAAGGCCAGGTATGGAGACAGTCTGTACTCGTAGCCCCAGTTCCGGCTGTGCTCATCAGGACAAGAACTTGAATCATGCTGCAAACCCCGAACACCCAATGCCAGTTGGGTTTCCAATAAAAACCACCAATGCAGTGTCATCCTGGGGAGGAATCCATTTATTTTAAGATACATTCTGTTTCTGAAGAAGGATGTTTTAGCAGCCTGCCACAGAAATGTGAACCAGAGGGTTAACCTGCCCATTCGGCCTTGGCCAGCCTTGCCGATGCTCACACAAGTTTCTTGGGATAAAAAAAAGGAAAAGAAAGGTCCAAAATTCAAACTGTACACCTTTATACAGGGTGCGTAGCTGGGGGCACTTTTTACACTGCTGTACATGCTTGGGATAATTAAGTGCAATTGGATTCAGAGCCAATACAGCATCCCAGGCCACTAATGAAGATAAAATACAAGCTGTGGTGGGCGGAAGCTGCACAGATACACAGGCAAACTGAGCTTATTGTGTTCCTGCTGCTCCAGAGTGCATATCCCAAGAGAAGTGGAGCAGAGACAGCTTATAAACCTTCCTGGTCACAGGGCTCCCTCCTCTTCCACCAGGAATATCCGTCACACCCAGTGGCTTTGCTTTCCATCAGCTCCATTGACAAGGCAGCAGTGCCATGAACCAGCTCACTCACTCCTGGTGCAGCATTCCTGGCAGGTTGTTTTGGGCTCCCTCACAGGAACACTGCACCACTACAGCTTTAAGGAACCAGGAATGCAGTGGCCAGCCACAGCTTCTAGCTGGTTCCTACACCAGGGTGTCTCTACATGGGGACTACACCTGAAGTAGTCTCTAATGGAGTTGCAGGGAGGTGGGAAGCAGCCCCACAGTGCAGGGCTTCCAGCAGATGCATTTTTCTTGGGAACAGGGTGAATCAGCCCACAGTACCCGTGCTGCCGGCCAGCAGGCAGCCGGGATTGTAACGTGCTCAGGCTCCCAGGGAAGAGCTCGTGGAGCTATCGGAGCTCTCCTAGCTGACACACACACAACAAAAGCAGCAGCAGCAGCCAGGGCATGCTGAAGGTGAGGAAGGAATTTAAAACAGGGAAGAACAAACTGGAAATCGAGGGATGAGCAGAACTGCAGCCACCTCTGCCTCTGCTCTCAACTAGTGCAGGGGAGCGTGTGATGGAACAGGGGAGCCGAGAGCTGGCCCAGCTCCCAGGCTTGTCCCGGCCCTGCTCACACTGGTTTCTTCATTCCCCAAAAGCCCTGATGGGGCTCTGGGAACCCCACAGTGCTCACTAGCAGCAAACCAGACACACCATCACCCCTGGTCCAGGCCGTGTCTCCGAGTCCAGGACGCTCCCAACTCCCGTTGAGTCTTGGATCCCAGTGCCACGGGCACTACCTTCTCTTGCGCATGCAGGTCTCGAGCCTTCCCAGCTCTTCGTAGGCCTGGTAGAAAATGTCAAAGTCTCTGGCACTCCAGCCCCTCCAGACAGCCAGGCACCGCTCCGTGTTTTCGTTCTCAAAGCAGCACACAACCGTGTCCTTTGCTACGAGAGCTGCATCCACCAGCGTCCTGGGGAAGGGAGAAGAGAGCAGGGAAGGGCATTACAGGGAAGGGCATTACAGGGAAGGGCATTACAGGGAAGGGCAGCTCTGCAAGCGCAGCACTGGCTCATGAGCTTCCCTTCCAGCTACACAAGCTTTTTATACGGTGCAAATCCTTGAGCGAGGAGAATGTAACAAAGAGAGGGATCAGAAACGGTGTCACATCAAAACCAAGCAGCTCAGTGACATGGAGAAAGGTTTTTAAAGAGATTCAGGTGCCTAAACATGCAGGTGGGGGTTTAAGTCTGCCATGGCATTTGAAGTTGCTGCTAATCTCCTGATTTGCTAAATCCACAGACTCTTGTTCCTGCTGCCAGCTGGGCATTTTCAGAACAGCTCCATCATAACACAGCTGACAGGCTGCCGAGAGCTTCCGCAGCCTGGAATGCAGCGTGGAGGTGGGATGGAGCCTGGCTCTGCCAGCTCAGGGTCTGAGCCCCGAGCCCAGAGCAGCAGGCACAGCTGTGGCAGCACTCAGGGATCTGTGTGTTGTATGTGCTTCCCTTCATGGTCTCCATCGAAGCTGGCCCTGCAAGTACCTCAGAGGGAGGTGGCTGGGCAGGCAATGACACTTTTCCCAAGGGACAGGAGTCCAGCCTTCTCTGGACTCCTTCTACCATTCCAATAGCAGATGGGGAAGGCTGGTCCCAAACGTTTTGCCCAGAAAGGTCCCCAGCTGGGAGCACTGGCCACAGGACTGTCCTTGGCAGCTGGCTTTTATCACGAACTGCCCCTACAAAGCCCCCTCCCTTCCCTACCCTCTCTGCTCTACCCTTCAAGCAGGCAGGCACTACCCTACTCTTTATCCTGCGGCTAAAACAGGGAGGGCCAATGGCCATGGTGCCTGGTCCAGCCAGGCAGCAGGGCAGGACAAGTGTAAGATGTCATGTCACTTTGCCTCAACTCCACACTCAATTTGGGTAAAGCAAAACCAACCTAAGAGTACCTGTGACCAATAAAGAGAATTCTCTCCTCTCAACTAACTGATAAAGACACTCAGTTCAGAGTAGAGCTGGAATGGCAGGAGCCTTTGATCTTCTGTTGTGTTTGCCTAGTGGTAATAAACGATCATTTACAATCCTTAGCAGTGCTTAAACTGCATTTGTTTGGACATAAATACTACAATCCCAGACCAGTATTTAAGTGATCAGCAGGAACACCCCCACCTCTCCATCAGCTATTTATTTACTTGGACTCTCCTTCACTGTATGAAACATTTTAAATTAACGTATATAACTGCTCTCCCCTGTGCTCCAGGAGCCGTCCCCCGGCCTGTCACTGCCCACAGCACAAAGGTGCTCATTTAGAGCCAGAACATCAACCTGACCCACGTGAATGCAGCCACAGACAAGCGCCGTGCTCTGCATAAATACACCTCTTGTTCTGAGAGCGGGGCCTGAGTCTGCCAAGCTGCTCCGACCTTCTGCCAGGTGCCCTCGAAGCACCAGGAGCCAGCACCAGGCAGGATCAGGCTGACTTTATCACATTGTGCATGGTCCTGTCTGTGTCATTATGGGGGTGCTTAGCCCCTGTGGATTTTGGAGACCAGGTTATAGTCACAATGCCTTTCCCTCGCTGTCTGCCCCGCTCTAACAGAATGCACACACCTTGATGTGCAACCAGTGACTGAGTCTCCTCTCGGTGGGAACTCCTCAGAGGCTGCTGGAAGCCAAGAGAAAGCTCCCAAGAGCCCTCAGAGCCTGTAGAGCCCCCCCCACACGCCGGTCCCCTTGTGCCCCTGGAGACTGGTGTGCCCAGTCAGCCTCACCCATAGGGAGCCAGCTCCCCTGCCTTCAGCACCGCGATCACTCTGCCCCGCTGGGTGCCCAATTCCTTCTCCAGCCCAATGACGATGATGTCCCCTCCTCTCCTAGAAGAGAAACAAGGGAGATGTCACATCCTCAGCACTGGGGATGCTGTCAGCTGAGGAAGATCCATGCTGCATATCCATCCTCTGCTCCACGCCCATCTGCAGCCACATGATGTCTTGCAGGGGATGGAGAACTGTGATGCCACAGGGGCATCCTGAACCCACTGCAGTGAGAGACCCTGTGACAAGCAAAATCACCTTCCCAGAGGTTTCCATCAGCTCCACAGGAGGCGGCAGAACTTGCCAGGGCTGTGTCCGAGCAAGGAGGCTCCCTGCTGCTCTTTGTTTCCTCAGTAGCTGGGGGAACAGGGCTTGGAGTCTGACCACCCCTTCTCATTCTGCTGACACCAACCCAGCAAGGCCTTCCATGTGGCCATTCTGCTCAACACTATGACTTTCAAAAGGCATAGAAAATCCATGTTGCATTGTACTGGGAACATAATTTCTTAATGGTAACGTGACTTTCAAAACCAGGTGAATCATACTGGGAATGCAAAAGCTGCTGAATTAGCCTGAGTTAGTCAAAATTCCTCCTGGCTGAACATGAGATTAAGTTGCTTTGATAAGTGACCCACTTACCTGGGGATCCAGATGAGGTCTTTCACGGGAAGAATCTTGACTGCTTGGAGATGCTCCGTGTTGTCACCTGCAGGCAAAGCATCGTGATCCAGGGAAGCCTTAAGCTCACGGAATTTCTCCGACTCCTCAAAATCTGTGGAAAAGGGTGCACTGGAAGAGCTCGTGGGTGAGCTGGGCAGGCTGGAGGGGCAGCGGGTTACCCTGTTGAGAGGTGAGGAGGAGTAGGAAGACACAGAGCAGTAATCTGTGAGTGAGTCCTGGTGGTTCAGGATCTGGGTGCCCACGTCCGGGCTGTACATGATGCTCATGTCCCCCTGCGGGTTGTTCTCCATCACGCCGTGGCTGATGGGGGCTGTGGCTGGGATGGCAGCCAAGGGCTGCTGGATTGTAAACATGTCTCTGAGGGGGCTGCAGTCCCCGCAGAAGTAGCGTGCACAGAGCTGGTAGGTGGTGGCGTGGTACATCACCAGGAAGTTGCTTTTATCGTCCAGACACCACACCACCTCCTCCCCGTGGCACTCGGAGTTGCAGGCGATGGATGTGATGACGGAGGGCGGGCTGAAGGGCTCCAGCCTCCTGCTGATCTCCATGGAGGCGCAGTCGATGACGAGGATGCCGGGGCCGTTGCTGTACCACACCTCGGCCCCGCTGTTGGTGATCTCCATGGCTCTCACCGGGTACGGGTTCTGCCGCGGGTCGTCATCGGAGATGTTGAATTTGGACCTGTTTGCTGTGTGGGAGCACAGGTAGGAGCAGTTGTCCCCTGGCAGGCCCTGGGACACTGAAAACATGGCTACAAGTCCATCTGACAAGCCGGCCAGCACCATATATGAGTTCTGCAAGAAAGACAGAAAAATTTCATGGAATTATAGAACGGTTGGGTTGGAAGGAACCTAAAAGACCATCTCATTCCATCCCTCTGCCATGGGCTGGGACACCTTCCACTAGACCAGGTTGCTCTAAGCCCTGTCCCACCTGGCCTTGGACACTTCCAGGGGTGGGGAGTCCACAACCTCTCTGCGCCATGGCCTCACCACCCTCACAGCAAAGAATTTTTTCCTATTTTTGTACTTCTCTATAATACAAGAGCTTTCAATCCCAGAAGCTCAACCTGCTTCTCACATTCTGCAAGAACACCAGTAACTTACCCCAAAACAGAGGTAACAGCAACATAAAAAGAAGTCATTCCCTAGAAGCTGCTGCAGAGCCCCACTTCTCTCACCCAGTATTACCTCTCTCTTTACTGGCAAGGGCGGACAGACGGACCTGGCAGCCTGCCCTAAAGGTTAACAAATTCGAGCTGGAGTATGTTCAGAGACAGCCATCATGATCCTAGGAATCCAGCTGTAGAAACCTGGCTCACTTCCAAAAAGGAGTAAAGCTATTGCTATCAGTGTAGGTAGGAGAGAAATGGAAGAAATGCAGTAAAAATTGAAAGAGGGAGCCAATATTCTCACAAACATGAGCATCCAGTGATTGCTCCACATCCAGAGTCTGCTGCTCTGAGACCACTGCTCCTCCCAGGGATGTACTCTGGGTCTGGGATCCCTAGCAGCTCAGACATCCCAGCCAAGGACACAGAAGCAGCAGCAGCTTAGCAAAGCACCTGCCAAGTGCCATGAAAAATTCTGCAGGTTGGTAAAAACCTGCCCCTAAATGTACAGATGTGCTGGACACAGCTCCAGCTCTGTGGCAATGCATCCCTCATCCCTCATGTCCCACGGGCAGGAGCTGCTGAGAAGGCCATGGCTCAGCAACTCCAGCTCATCCCAGCAGGGCAAAATGCTGTTAAACAGACTGGGAAATGGATCTCTCGGGAACAAAACTCCCCGTGACCTTGGGTCTGTACCAGAAACTCCCCCATCTGTGAAGCAGATAAAACAATACTTACCTCAAAGGCCTTTCTATTTCCTCCCTGTGGAGCAATAAATTCTAAAAAAAGACCATTTTACCCAGGACTTTTTTGCTGTTGTTACAATCTGCCTGAACTAAGCACAGCAAACCAAACAGAACCAGACAGAGCACCACAAGCTGTCACTTCACCCCTCCTAAGCCTCTCCACAGCGGAAAGCCCTGCCTTTGGCATGCCCAGGATGCCAGTGAGATGGGCTGAGGGCTCAGAGTCACCCTTTGCTGGGAATGCAAAAATTAAACTAAGACATCCCTGTGGCCTTGCAGGGATCTTGACTCTGCCAGGCCTGGACAAGAGTTTCCAGGCCTAAACCCACAGAAAAATCAGTATCTTGACTTGCCCCAGCTATTGAGGGGCAGGTAGTGCAGGGTGTTATTTAATTGACAGCTCTGCTTGCAAGGCTCATTGAGAGTCCTGGACAAAGAGACACTCTCTGCACACCAAGTATGAGTAAAACCACGAGAGCGCTGAGCCCCTATGACTAATCCAAATCACAGCAGAATATTACTGTAATGGGAAAAACTAGGAAAGCAAGTGGAAAGTTGTGAAATGGGGCTTGGACTAACTTAGTCCAATCCCAATTCTCTCACCACTAATTAAAAGAAACCCCAATGACCTGCAGTGCTCAGTGCCATGTCCCTGCTGCCATGTGGATCTGGTGCAAAGGCTCCTGGAAGTGGCTTTGCCAAGGGGTTGCATCAGTAGGTTGGATCATGGCACGATGCTTTGCACAAGCTGGGTTTTGGGTTACTTTTTCCTTGGAAGAGAGTCCAATTATTTAAAACTGAATAAAACAAAGCAGAACAGCCCACATTTCTCTGGTAAAAAATGGTCCAACTTTTTCAGTCTGAAGGACCCTGCATAAGAGGCATTTCTTACTAAAAATGGAATATTTAAATTGAAATGGGAACATCAGATATTAACTGTAATGTGGGTATGTCAGCCTGAACTGCTCCCAGCGTGACACAGGACTCTATTAAAATCTTCAGAGATTATAATTTTGTCTCATTTGATTCGATAATGCTGAATTATTCAAGCATAGTCTTCATAAAAAATTATTTTGAATTCTTTGATTAGTGTCAGCTACTGCAGAACAGAATCCCTATTCCCTTTTTCCCTGGCACTTGAGCAGCTGGCACCATAACCAGGCAGAGGTGGGTCAGTGACCCCCTCCTGGTGTTGCCAGTAATACCAACGCCAAATCCTGGCCTGTCTGGGATGGCACAACAGTGGAAGCAGATTGGGAAGACATTTTTTCCACTGGGGCATTTATTACTCCCTGCCTCAGCTATCAGGACCTGTTTCTATCCAGCCATTGTTGTTATCTCTCAGAGAGATAAGAAACAAGGAGCAGGAATTCAAATGCTGAGAAATGCCCTCACCCTGCCATCCCTCACATGACTGAGCTGAGAGAGTGACCAATTCCACAGAAAACCATGTCAAAAACCACGTCCCCTCAGGTGCCACCGACTTGCCAGATTTTATTTGGTGCTGGTGAGGCAAAACCCTCCTGATCAGGGTATTCCAGCAGTGACCAAAGGCAGGCAGGGCTGCAGCCTCCAGAAACCTTAAGTAACTTTCTCAGAATTCATTTTCAACATTTGGGCTGCACGAAGAGCCAACAAAAACACAGCAACAAAACTGCATTTGAAGGCTCTGCGCTGCCAGCAGCGCCGCCGTGCCAGGAGGAAGGCCCGGAGCGGGGCCGTGCCGGGGCGGGATGTGCGGGGATGAGCCGGCTCCAGACGTCCTGTCCCGCGGCAGAGCCACCGCTGCCAGCAGGTCAGGAGAAATGGCAAAAAACGCTACACCAGGGCCTGGTCACCTCCTCCTCCTCCTCCTCCTCCTCCTCCTCCTCCTCCTCCTCCTCCTCCTCCTCCTCCTCCTCCTCCTCCTCCTCCTCCTCCTCCTCCTCCTCCTCCTCCTCCTCCTCCTCCTCCTCCTCCTCCTCCTCCTCCTCCTCCTCCTCCTCCTCCTCCTCCTCCTCCTCCTCCTCCTCCTCTTGTCCCCGCAGGGTCTAGCACTGCTGGCTGCAGCCTTTAAATGCAGCTTTTGTTTCCACGTGTTCCAGGTTTCTGTGAGAGGCCAAAGATTTGCACCCATTCAGGTTTCCCTCTCCCTCCACATCTCTTTGTAAGAACACTGCAAACCAAGGCAGAACATGTCTTGGTTTGCCCTTTTTAACCTGCTCATTTGCTAATTTTTTTTTTCTTCTGAAAATTGTATTGTTTACCAAAAAGAATCATCCTGGTGACAAAAAGCATGCAACAAAAAGCTTAAATTGTACAAGACTTTTCCTTGGCGGGTGAGTTTCAGATTCTGGGCCCCTCTCGGCTGCTTTCAAATTTCCATGATGCTTCCTTTGGATTAGAAACTAAGTTTTGGAAACTATTTCTTTTGGATCAGCCTTCCCAAGGCAGTCGTAAAGAATTCCCCTTCCCAGCAACATCCCTCGGCAATTCTCTGACTAAAAGTTACCTCACATCTCACCAGCTAAAGGCTTTCTTCCCAGGGAAATGCAATTCCCTTCTCCACTGGACAACAATGACTGCGATAACTCTGATAGAGGTTACTGGCCGTGCAGTGAGTGTGACAAGTGTAAGCTTTCCACATTGGTTTTTTGGAAGAACTGGCTGGTTTAGTTCCTGCCAGCCTGGTCTGCACATCCCCACGGCTGCTGCTCTGGCCATTTCACTGCCAAACTCATTCATAGAAAGGAGAGAGGAAAAAGTAAGTCCAATAAACTAAGAAGGAGTGAGCCGAAGGGATGTGGATTTCTGGAAGGTTGGGTAGGGTCGGGGGAGGAAGGGAGGTGTCTAGACTCAATATTGCTATTGTAGGGCCTGGCATTATTTATGACATTTTCTCGGCAAGCCACAAACTGGAAATAGAAACCAGGAGACATAAAGCCACTCGTAAGCCCTGAGGAATGGCTCTGCAAGCTGTGTGACAGTGGAAAAGCTGAAAGCAAAAGACTTCTTCGACTGTCCTGGACAGAACCTCAGGCAACATGAAAAAGAAATTTGCCCTGCACATCAGAAATGAAACTCCACGGCAGAGAAACGCTGCAGGTCCGGGAGCCAAGGAAAGCCAACATGCGGAGAAATCCAGCCCTGTGCCAACTTCACATCGATGCCCTACTTTAGTCCTACTTACACTATGTTTGGAAGTGCAGCAGCACACCTTACACAAACCATCTGCCTCGGATTCAGTCCATGCAGCAATCCCAGCAAACGAGCCAGAAATGGACAATGGCTCAGGACAGGCCTGGTATAAACCAGCAGCTCCGAGAGCTGCTCGGTGCTGAGCTCTCAGATACATCCCAGTCTGCTGGCATTTGCAAAGACTACACAGCTACCAGTAATGTTGGAACATAATTACATGTTTTCACTTGAGGTGGCTGTAAGCAAACCGGAGGTAATTTAGCTCAAAAACAGTTTTTATACATCTCCCAAGACTTGCCCGCAGTAGGCACTCAGGTCAGATTCCTCCTGCCAGAAACGGGATGTTGGCAATTCCAGGACTAGGCAGATAACATATAACCTGTTTTAATGCCCCTAAGAGTAATCATCCATGTTACCCATAAGAGCATTACCCAAAACAGCTGTATTATCTAAGTGCTCTCATTCAAAACCAAAACAGGAGGGTGGCTGAGCCCAGATAACATTTAAGGATGACTGTGCACACAAATGACAGCACACAGCCCAGGAAACCAGTGGGTACGAGAGGCAGCAATACCCACGTCCTGCATTAGCACTTGACAAATCTCTATTCTAATTATTGTTTCATGTCTTCTCTACTTTGTTTGATCAGCCTAAACCTTGTGTTCCAGTGATGTGGAAACGCAGCTGGAAAACTTCCTTGCCGAGGAATTTGATCTGTTTTGACTATTTTCCCAGCAGGCTTGGAAGTGCCAGCTTTGGTCCCCTGACTCGGGTTCTTGCCCACACCTCTGTCGTCTGGCAGAGGCACAAAGACCTGGAAACCTTCTCCTTGCACTGCCAAAATGTTCCTGGGCATTGCAAAGTCCTTCAACACCAGCTGAGTGTGGCAGCTTGGCCCAGCAGAGTCTCACTAACGCCCCTTTTCCTTTGGGTTGCTCCTTACCCTTTTGACAAGAGGCATCACTAGGAAGCAGCTCACGGTGGCAGGAGTGTCTAAACCCTTCAGTGGAGTCTTCAAGGGACACATGCCCTGCAATCCATACACAGAAATCTTCTGGTCCTGTGAAAGAGCACATAAAATTCTATAAATGCCAATCACCTCCCTACTTTTCATATTGTGATACCTGAACAAGATCCAGTTGGTTCCAAAACCAGTTTTTATCTGTATTTTTTGATATCCAAAGTGTGAATTTCTGCTTTCTATGGAGAGGCTTTGGCATGTGAGTAGAAATCAGGTGCTGCCTTCCCCAGAATGAGCTGTTGGCAATATATGCATTATCCAAAAGTCACCGCAACTGGGGTTTTCTCACCACATCCAAAAGCAGCATCTGACAACCCTGAATGCCAAAATCCCAAACAATTGAAGCAGGTTGTATGTTATTTTGCATTAGTATGTCCATTCAAGGGAAGCTGGTATTATATTTTATTTGGAATTACACCTGCCCCACACCTCCTAAATCTACTAGACTGACCAAGAGCACTCAGTCTGGGAACCAGCAACACTTTTCATTGTGATCCAAAAGGTGGAAATACAATGCTGTAAGATTTTTGAATTTTTTCTATACTTACTGTTATGAAAAAAAAAAAAAAAAAAAGGAATATTTGAGCTTTACCTCCATTTTATTTTCCTATGGGGAAAAAATTCTATATTCACAACATTCACAGCATCCACGCCAAGGTGGAGTAAAACAACCCACACAAATGATTTACTCAGCAAGTGTGGCTTTTTTTCCCCCCCACTAAAACACTGAACTTCAGGTACATTTAATTTTTTGGCTGTTTTTCCTTTGTTTCATGTGAAATGATAGTGTCAGAACTGGCTGACACTTAACACAGCCCTTTTTGATAGGTGGACAGGGGCTCTGGGGGATAAATCAGCCACACTTCCTCACTCTTATCTTTTCAGCTGCAATTTTCCACAGTGAACACAAAACTTGGGCACCCATTTCCCACCAACCTTCAAATCCCTCAGGCCTCTTTCAAAACCCCACCCATAAATGCATGCTTTCTGTCCCTGCCTCCCTTTATCGCTCGCAGATAAGGACATTTCCCAGTGAACCCCTGGTACAGATTGCTCCAACCCAGAGAGTTTCCCCTTGGAAAGCCAAGTTCCCACGATCGCTCTGGGCTTCAGGAGGCACAGTCTGGATCTGTGTGTCAGGTAGAAACAAAACACCTGGAGCAGATGCAAAGTCACGCTGCTCATCTGAGACGCCCTTTGTCTCACACACTCTTGGCTTTACTAATTTAACAGGCTCTTTCTCTTCGTTTGTGTCTCTCCTAACGAGGCCTCTCTCGCGGGGGGCACAGGCAATGCTCACCTCCGTGGCTGCCCACAGGGCATTCTGAAATTTGAGTTGGCAGCACAGCTTCATTCCTGGGCAGCTCATCCTCTGCACTTCCATGACTCCTTTCTCCAGGTTCACCACTGTGTAGTTCCTGAAAGGAGCAAGCAACAATTTCCTACAGCCAACATTCCGCCTGCACGGGGCTGAGGGACTTGTGGCACTTGTGGCCAAGCCACAACACAAGTGCCCAGATGTGGATGATGCTGCAAGGATCTACACCCCTCCAAAGTGTAAATTCCTCATTGTAAAGGAAGACAAAGATGTGCCTTGGCTCCTCCTCAGGGGCAGATGTGCAATTGCTTCTGTGAAGACTTACACTCAACTCTCTGACTTTGCATGGGGTTACAAGGACGTATGTGGTCTGTTCCTGTAACTGAGCTGTGAGACAAACAGCTCCAGCTGAACAGCAGTAATTAATAGCTGAGAAGTCTCAGCCCATCTTGCCCATTAGGTTCTCAAGAGAATATCTGCTCTCCAAGTTCACTGCCTCGCTATTATCTGGCTTCATTATTATTCCAGTACATAAACAGAGGAGCATGATTCTACAGAGCAAAGATCTGTAACCTAATAAAAATTATTTATAAATATGGCTAATTAATAGTTTTTTGTAGCTAAAAGGATTTTGTTTGTTTGGGGAAGCTTATTGGGTTTGAATGTTTGAACAATAATTGGATATTCACAACCACATCTGTGAGTCCCAGATGTTTTACCAACTGTGGCACAAGCAATTACACATCCTGAAATCTGTCACATGTGAGTAACTTGTTATTCAGCAGTCTCCAGCAAGTGGATTGTCCAGTCAGGAAGCAGATTCACTGAGATATATTGCTGTGAATATTTGGACAATATCCATGTATTCAAAATACATCTGGGAGTGCCACGTGCTTCACCAGTTCAGCAGGAAAAGTTACGCTGCCTGCACTGAACAACTGACCAGGCACCGCAAATGGCAAAGCAAATAGTTCAGGAACAAATCCCGTGCCTTTCCCATTAGCTTAGTGGTTACAAATAATGAACACATTAATATAAAATTCAGATCAGTTTGTGAACGTTTCCAAATAAGACCGAGGCTATAAAAATCAGTAGCATCCATAAAAACGAACCTAACTAGCTGCAGGTCACATGTGGCTGAGCAAAATGCCATCACCTCAGTCACAATTTAATAACATTTTAAGCACATGCCTTCAGTCCAGAATACATTTTACTGGCAGTGCACACTTGGATGCACACACAGCTCCAGGCATGTGGTTAACTCCCAATGATTGCAATAGGATTTAAGCATGTGCTTAATTGCTTTCCAGAAGAGAGATGGAACTGCAGCCTCAATTAGGAAAGGTTTAGTGTTAAATGGCCTCATTAGGAAAGGCAGAACACGTCTGTTCTCATGTGCAAATGCTTCATCCTGTGTGTGTGAATCATTACACTGCCCTAATCTCCTCATATTAACTGAAGCAGAGTTAAGCTCATTAAATATCCTTTATAAAGCAAGCACTGTTCCCAATTAAAAGAGTTTGGGAAAACAGTGTTCACCGTATTCTTGGCATTCATCCAAGTTCACTTTCACCTTCTTTACCTCCCTCCCAGAGGCAGAAGCGAAGATGCTGAAGGATTTTTTACTTAAAAAGGAAAAAGAAAAAAGAAAGCGATTGCTAATACGAGTCATCTCACCTGGTGTCCTCCTTCCCATCCCAGAACACCACCGTGTACTCCTGCCCTGGGGAGCAGAAGAAGGAAGATTGCTTCCCGCAGGGCAGCAGGTACATAAACGTTGCAAAGGTAGGATCCTTCATCTGCCCGACCACAGAAATGGCCAGGGGACGCTGAGGGGGAAGAAAAAGAGAAAGACACATCACACAAGATGAAATAGGAGAACCATAATAAACATGAGGCTCAACAAGGCCAAGCACAAGGTCCTGCTCCCGGATCGGGGCAATCCCAAGCACAAGCACAGGCTGGGTGTCCCTGGAGCTGCATTATATTTAAGATTCCTTCCAACCCAAACCATTCTATGGTTCTATGATTATTTAGTAAAGCTTGGTCTGTCATTCTCTTACACGTTTTACTGATTCATTTCTTCAGGCTTACGAATTTTGGAAGCTGACCCATTGCATGACAGTGTGTAGCTGTTTGGGAGTCAGGCTGACCTTTGTTTGAAGGACAGGAGCTCTAAAACACCAATTGAAATTAATGAAAAACGCAATGCAGCATAATCCTTTTCTCATACTTTGAAGCTTTTTCTTCCTCATACCTCCTTTTATAATCTGGGGGATTTTGAAGCCTTTGTAGTTGCACTCACAGCGTGACACTGGAGCTGTTTCTAAAAATTATGGGTAATGTCTTGCCCTGGTGAAATCAGCAGCGTAACTGCCATCGACATCAAGAGACCTTCAAGTCCCTTCGGATGTCTAAGGCCACATATCTGTCATTGTTTCATTCATAAAACTCTCATTAAAGTCAACAGAAATTCTGGGCCAAATCAGCAGGAGGAGTAAATGGGCAATGGAGCTGTTGTGCTGTACCAGGAGCAAGCTCAGCCCTCCTGCACGAAGAGGGCAGCCAGATCAGAGAGCATGGGTCAGGAGGGTGGTCTTGTACCTTTTCTGGCTTAGTGTCCCAACACTCCATCATGAGTGCCTGCATCCTATAGAGCTGCACCTCCTCGGGCTGCCCAAGGACAGGACGGATCCCTTTGGACAGTTTCTTTGCAATCTGGAGCTGGTGGTGCCCCAGCACAGGCCGCTGGCCAGACAGCAGCTCATACAGGACCATCCCATAGGAGAACATGTCCACCTAGAGCCAGAAACAGAGGGAAAATCAGGACAAGGCTCTGTTGGTGGGTGGAGAGGAGAGCACGGATGGCCACAGTGAAAAAGCCAGTGCTACCCCCATGCATGGATAAGGGAATTGAGCCATGGAATTGTGCCAGCCCCCCACTGCCATCACGGGGCTGCCCCACAGACAACCCCCAGTCACCTTCTCGTCGTAGACGATGCGGGGCCGGATCTCGGGGGCCTGGTACCCTGGCGTGCCCTCCACACCCAGCGCGCCCTCATGGAACGACTGCCGGGAGATGCCGTAGTCGGAGAGCTTGATGTTGATGTGCTCCCTGACATCCAGGGACCACACCAAAATATTGTCCGACTTGAGGTCGCAGAAGATGATGTTCTTCTTGTGCAGGTAGGCCAGGCCTGTGACGATCTGGTAGGCTATTTTGTGCGTCAGCATGTGTCCCAGCGGCACAAAGGAGGACCCTGGCACAAAGGAACAGCCCGTCTCCAGCTCTTGTAATTGCCATAACTGCTTCTTCTTCCCCCTCTCTCCTTCTCTTTTTAACTCCAGAGCAGTAACTGACAGCCTTTTAAAACATCACTCAACACCACCATTTGAAATGACACTATTTATGTTACTATACGTGTCTGACAGTCCTATTAGATTCTTTTTTTAAACCCTTTCTCTTCTAGGCCGCTAAATCTTCTGGTGAAAATTCGTGTTTGACTGAAAGTTGACATGAAGCCAAGGTGCCAAGAGGGTCAGATGGCCTCAACTTATCTTGGAATTAGTGTCGTTCATTTGACAATGACAGCAATACAGATAATTATGAGATAATTTAGAGTACCAGACACCCATCTGCAGGGGGAAGAGCACAGCACGATCCATGCAGCACTGAAGAGAGATGCACTCCACATTAATTTGCAGAGAAATTGAAAATCCAGGTCTCCAAAGTATTTTTGAGAATCCTGAGCAGCAATTTTTACTAGCTTCCCAAAAGCCCAGTTTAAGAACAATTCCATCTCTCCCACTTCCCTTAGTCTGGAAAAAAAAATCCCCTCCAGTAAATCAAGCAGTTATTGAAATACTGCTGACCATTTTTCACTGGGACAGGAGTAGGGGGAGAGCCTGGCTTTACCTTTGGAGTTCTCAGACAAGACGGTGGTGAGGCTGCCCAGCGGGGCCAGCTCGAGGGCGAAGCAGAGCGGGTGGATGCTGATGCCGATGAGGGACACGATGCAGGGGTGCTGCAGGGAGTGCAGCATGCTGGCTTCCTGCCGGAACTCCGAGAAGTTCTTCATGGCATCCATGGCTCGCAGGTGCTTCAGCATGGTATCTGGCAAGACACACAACCCCCTTCTCACTGCACAGCTCAGGAAACGAGTCACAAAATGTTTGAGAGGTGATGACTGAGCAAGGGCTGCAGGAGGAAGGCAGCTGGTGGGATTATGCCGGCAGCAAGGCTTTAAGTCGAATCCTTATGTAGATGCATGAGCCACTAACAGACACTGGCTATAAGCAGGATATATCTGGTGCCTCAGGAAGCAAGAGCTCCCTTGGTCCTTAAACACCAGGCTCAGGTGTCTGGCACACGCTGTTCTCACATATCTATCCCCTGGATGACTTTGGAAAACTCATGCTGCGCTTCTCCCAGCAGGGTCTCTGTGTAGATGGCATATTATAGACCCTTCGCTGGAAGGGCTCTTCCCTCCAGTTTGCCAGCTTCCCTGCCAGAAGAGAGACCCATCACAATAATGGTCCTGCTGCCACAGCACAACACAGGCTGCTCAGGCAGGTCGGCTCTTCCTGAAGGTTATTTGTCACTGGGACAGCAGCTGGCCTCCTCCACAGCTCAGGGATTCACCACATCCTCCCCTGACAAAAATGAGGAATGTGAGGCACTTTCCCCTTTCCATGGACTGAGGCTCTGCTGGAAACCTGGGCTCCACAGGAGAGCCCATCCCTGCATGGAGAAGCTGGTGGGCAGAGAACGATTTCCAGTTTGCTTTCTGCAGCTGATGGCACAGATGGGATAAAACACTAATTCAGAGGTGGAGACCCACAAGTCCTTAGAGCAAACCCAACCAAACCCACACTTCTCATGGCCAAATAGCATGGGAACAGGAGTTGAAATCTTGCCTCCCTTCCCAATCAAGGGCTCTGCCTTGGCACCCTATGAATCCACTCGCTGACCTGCAGGAGAGAAGCCTGCTGCAGTGCCAGCGACCTTCATCACTACAAGTGCTCATGAAGAACTCCCAGATGCATCCTCCTCCTCCACTGAAACCCATCACTTTTGCTATCTATTTCCATGCTGTATTTAAATAAGTGCTGTCAGCACTTCGCAGACTCTTTGGTCTTAGCTTGGGATCCCAGATTGCAGGAGCCAATTCCCGACACCGAATCTGTGCACCGTACCTGCAGCTGAAGTGGGAGAACCCTTGCATTTTTTAATCTGAAATCTCTTCACAGCCACTGGTTTTCCTTGGTATCGTGCCCGATATATAACAGTTCCACTTCCACCCTGGCCAAGAACGTTGTTTTCATTTTCACTGCATTCCAGTTTGCTATTTTCCAGGAACAGTCTGCCAAATAGAAATTGGGGGTTTTTAATTAAAGTTTCAAAGACATTGTAAATTCATGTTTTTAATGTGATTTCCATTTTTGCAAACGCCTAATAGGTTCTTGCCTTTTCTATCAAGAGGACTGGATCACATAAACTACTTTGGTCACCTCAGTGCACTCCATGTTGGCTCATAGTGTGCAACAGATTTCTCACAGAAAAAAGTAATTTGAACAAAGAAGCACAAAAGGCTTTTTGCTAATTTATCCCACAAGAATCAAATAGATCTGGAAAGCACATAAGCTCCTTTCCCAAGCAGATGACACAGGTACTGATACTCGTACCGTTTATCTGTGTTAACGATTTTTTTTTTCTTAATTTACCTCCTGTTCCTCTTTTTTCCACCAAGGCAGGACAGGATGTTTATGAACAGCCCCATACTCTGAAACCTGATTATTCAAATCAGCTTAGTGTTCCCAAGCTGCAATTCACCATTTCCCCACTCTCCCAGAGACTACTTTTACAGCTGTTCACACTTCAAACATCTCCACTTGCCTCACACCCGCCAAATAAATCTGCAGGAGATAACTGTGAGGAGGGCTGGCGTGACAAGCTGATGGGGTGTTTGCCCAGAAAAATGACCCCAACAAAGCAACAGGGGCTTGTGAGAGCACAGAGAGCTCTGATTGAGCAGCCAACAAGGCAGTTTGGTCTAGAGGTCTCATGATTCTGTATTGGGCACTCAAAGGTCCGAGAGAGGGTGAGCCAAAGGGGACACTGCTCTCCTGTCCTGCCTGCTCTCAGGTCTCCTGCTCTGCACACCAGCTAATAAGGGGTATAAGACTGAGCCCATCTGGGAATGCAGTTAAACAGCTTAAAGATTTGGCAGTGCTGCTATGGGTAGGGAAGAGCTCCTTCAGCTGTTCAGGGCTGCCACACACCCAACACATCCAGCAGCCCTCAGCTGAGCAGGAGCCCCAGCTCAGTGTGAATCCTCCTGTGGTGTCCATAAACTCACCCACCTACAGGTTCTTACAAAATTAAGGCCATTTCAGTGCCAATCTTGTGATGCAGCAGCACTTCCTTTTGGTTTTGCCACATTAAAATCTCCTTTTGTGGGATCCCAGAAAGACTCCAACTACAGAAAGTTCTGGCCAGAGTTCTGGGCAATGCAGGACAGCTGTGGCTTTAAAAAGGGACTTTCACATTGCACCACAACGATCTCAAAGGACCCCCAGTGTGATGACTCGGTCAGCACACAGCTATTGTCTAAGCAAGTTGCTGAACACCAGGAGTGCAGCTCAGGATGAATTGCCAGAGCACAGATTGAGAGCAGATGGATTTGTTTCCTGTGGTCAGTACATCCCTCCAGCAGAGGTGACTTAGGAAAAGGGCCCAACCAAGTCGCACAGGTACACTGAAACTCATTCAAAGGCTGTCACGCATTACCTGGCAGGAAAATCAGTCATGAAAAGCTCCGGAACCAGCTCTTGGAGAGACACGGGGATGTCAGGGTGGTTGGGACACGTGATGTAGTCCAGCTCGATGGCAGTCAGGACACAATCCTCCATGTTAAAGTACTGCACGTCCTCTGCCCTTTCACTGCCCTCGCCCTGCTCTGGCCTGGCAGCTGCACAGATGTGGCAGGGCACATACTGCTCCATCAGCAACGTGCCATCACTCTCCGTGGCTGTGAGGGCTTCAAAGAGAGCAAACAAACAGGAAACAACGTCATTCACACCAGCTGAGAAGGAACAACAGCTCCGAGTGCATTCCAATGTCCGCAGGCACGACCTGGATCCACTGGCTGGAAATGGTTGCGCTCACGCAGCAGCAGTCTGCTGCAGGGTACTGACTGGAATAGAAAATAGCTTTTTGCAAAGTATACAGGGACAGTGCTGGGGAGACAGGACTGTGGCTATAACCCAACACCCACCCTGCTCTGGTCACAGGTAACGCACAGGCTTGCAAGGAAAATGTACTCAGGACCAGCAAAAATTAGGAGTATGTGAATAAAGCATTGGAGAGACCCTTCTGCTTGCTGGATGTCTCTGTCTCTTCCCAGACTGCAAACTGCCAGATGGCTTGAGGTGGGAATGGGGATGGGCGCAGGCTGGGAGGCACAGCACACCGAGCTCAGGCTGAGCACTCACCTGCAGCAGCCAGGCTGGGAACACAGTTCCTGCAGGCTCCCTCATGGGCAACGTTTTCAGCCCCTCCAGAGGAAACGTGGATTCTACCACGACTAAGCTTTTGGGAGGTTCACGCCTCTCCCACAACTACAGAGGGATTTTGTGGTGACAGGCTCTGTTAAATGCCCACAATTAGTCAGGGTGAACACAGGCTGCAGCCTTTGAAGTCGTGACTCTTCTCAAGCTTCACTGATTAACTTTAGCATTATTTTAATCCAAAGGCAAATAAAATGTTCTTTTATCTTCAGAACATGTAGAACGTGAGTATGTGAGAGTGCACCACTGTTTCCTCCACAGAGCCTCCAATTAAGAGACTTTGGCACTGCTTTCTAGACCAGGGTAGGACGACAAAGAGCACTTCAGATTTTGTTTTGGTTTCAAACGAAGTGTATTGGGGTTGCAAACAGCCCGCTGGGTAACAGCAGGATCTGTGCTGAGCACAGGAAAAACAGCTGCAGGAGTCAAGGAAGTTACCTTGGCACGGAGTCCTTGGTACCACATTCACTCATGCCTCTCACATCAGAATTTTATAACTCACAGAATGTTAGAAATTATGGGCAAATTCTCATCCCAGCTGATGCCAAAATGAGTTCAAGGGACAGCATCAAGCAGTTTGGGTCAAATCCTGCCCCTGCTATGAGCACTGGACAAGTCTCTTGAACTCCTACAGGTCCCGTTTGATCTGTAGTATTTCACCTGTGCTGCTGTGACAGACAGACTGGAAGACACAATGTCTAGACCAAAGGGTGTTGGCAACTAGTCTTGATCTGTCTGCAGGTTTATTAGCTTTTATCAGATGTTATTGGCTTGAGACTGTCAGAGCCTGAGGGGTCTTCAATTAACACACAATATTGTGCACCTGGAGAGCTCTGTCAAAGAACCTTCTGTTTAAAAGACATAACACTGCACAGAAAATTACAGTTGTTCTCTTACCAGGGAACCACTGGTCTATCAAAGAGTTGACATGATCCGTGATGAATGCCATGGCTGAAAAGTCTCTCACTTCTGACTGGGAAATTATTTTAATTCCACCACTTTTTTTCTTTTTCCAGTTCACATCAGAAGACTCAACACTGTGCGAGAAAGCCAAAAGACAGACCTGTGAAGCTTTTCTGAAGTATCAGTGTCAACAAACTTTCTTTCTGGCAGGAAACCTGAGTTACATAATAACACATAGTTCATGAGTCATCAAAACACAAAGCAATTTAGCTTCGAGGGTGATTTTCAACTCAGTCCGCTCTGCAAATGACTTTCAGAAGAGAATTCTTGAACAGAAATGCCAGTTCCTCACAAAGGGTAAACGCTATAGAAGGTCAGACCTAGGGAAAACTGTGGCCTAAGTGAGATGAGCATGATGAAGAGTTTTGACAGAAATGCCCCATACAAAACAATGGCAGGTTGGGAGTTGTAAAATTAGTAATAAAATTCCAGTGGAATAATACTGATATTTCCAAAAACCATTAGGAAAAGTTTATGAACACCATTTTTGCACAATTCCCATGAAAGTGTAACTCCCTGAAATACACGGGCAGGTAACAGTATGACCACTACCATGGTCCAGAACTTAGGATTCCAGCCTGTGGTTTGCAGTGTCTGGGTTCAAGTCTCTACCGAGCTTGGAAACTCGGGAAGGTCACTGTTTCCTTCTGGTCTCCAACCATGAAACAGCACCAATGGTTCCTCCCTGTCTTGCTAGGGACTGAAGGAGCAAGAGTCTTAAGTGTCTGCATTTGTGAAAGAACATGGACAGGAGGTTTTCCCCAGGCTTGCAGCCAGCAGACACTCTGCCTGGGCCAGGTTAAGGCAGTTGTCCACAGTCCCTGCTGCACAGAAGCACCTCCATTGACCTGGATTACTGCCACGCTGTGGTGAAGTTTTAGGATTCAGTGGAAAACTCATTGAGGTAAGGAAATCTTTGCTTGTGAAAACGCACGATTTTAAGCTGGCAGAGCCCTGCTCTGTTCTCAGGCCTCTTTCAATTTGTGGCTGCAATAACAGATAAGGTGGATACATTCAGACCTGCCAAATAATCAGTTATTCATCATTTTTGTCAGCAGTTGTTACCAGATGAGTTATGTGCATTAGAAGAGCCTCCTCTTCTCCTGATGAGTGAGCACATAGCCTGAGTCAGGCCCATTCATCTCCATTCAGCTGATGTGTTTCATACACTCTATTAGTCCCCTGTCACACATGCTGCATTATGAACACAAATTACCTAAGATAGCCTCCATCAAAGGTAACGAACAGACCTTCCTGCCAGTAAACAGTGTGAGTCCTTTTGACTCGGAATGTGCTGCAGCGGTTCCTTTGGGTGCCTGTGAAGCTGTAGATGGTCACCTTTTTGTTTCTTGTCTTGGTGTTCTTCTTGTTTTCAAAAAGCTGAAACAAGCAGAAAAGCACGGAAATCATTAAACTGTTGAATTTTCTCATAAGGATGTTTAAATCAAGCAAGAAGGTGATTTCTTTTTTTGGCTTTCACAGGTGCTGTTGTACCTTTTCCAGTAAAAGTGACTTGTGCTCATATAAAATTTTGCGATGGAATGGAAATACATGTGGTAAAATTGATTTTTCCACAGTGGAAATCTTTTTGATGCCACTCAAAAAAGAACAATTTCATATCAGTGCACAAAGCTAATTCTATAACTGTGACATTTGCCATATTTATTCTGCATTTGCAAAAGTCTTATAAACCTGAAGTACTAAATGTTCTAGTGAATGATGAAGTCTGCCCTCAATGCGGAGAGTTAACTTTTCCACCTGTTTCAGTGGGAGGAAGATGGCTCTTCTCCAAGACACTTCAAACCAGCGCTTAGAGCAAAATGTATTTTTGTTTTAAAACCAAAAAGTTAATCTGCAGGACTCCGCTGTACTCATTGCTCCAACATTTATTTGCCTGCAGACAGGTCTGACGCCTGGCATCCTTTCCACTCCCTTCATGAGGACTGGATGAAGCCCCTAGGAAAGGTGCTCTAGGATTATGTTGTGCCCAAGAGGATGTAAGCAAGGGGTTGCCAAGACAGCCCATTAAAAGAGGTGAAGTTACTACACAGTTTGAGAAGCCTGGAACACAGAGGACCTTCCAAAACCAGGTATCATATTTTCCATGTTCTGTGCATCACTGACAGACCACAGTTTAACGGAGAGCTGCTAAGAAGATACCAGAGCAGTACTATAAATATTTTGCAGGTATTTATTACAGTTTCAGATAGAAACTGCTGCAAACATGTCTGCAACAACATCAAAATTCACTTGGCTCTCAGAACTTTGCAAACACTACTTCAATGTCACTCACAGCACTTGCACTAACAGGGTGCCTCATCAAGGCAACAGTCCTGTAATTTTCTTCCCATTTAAACCCATAGAGATTCAGATATCTGGCTTTGGTGGAGCTATTCCAGATCTCCTCTGGCAAAGCCGTCAGGGAGTCTGGACTGGTGGAATGGTCATGGACAAGAGCCGCAGGCAGAACTCCAATTACTTGTAACTGGAAGATGCTGGAGGAACTGAGACCTTCCAAGGGATCATATTATAAAGAGGCTGTGGAGAACTCAGGTTTTCTCCCCCAGCGCCAATTTATTGCTCTCAGTGACACCTACTGTAAAAACAGAATCAGATTTTCAGTGCAGAGCCTCACCTCTCCCTTTTACTCAAATAATGTTACTGAAGTCTTGACAGAAGTGAGCGGGATGTGAAGAGACATCCCACTTAAACCAAACCACTTTAGCTGTCTGCTTTTGTTTGCAGGCGGACACAGTAACCTACCTGGAGGTCCATCTCTGCCAGGCTAATTAACATCCGGGCTATGAACCTTTGCCAAAAGCCAACGGGGACAAAACTCATCTTGAAGACCCTCTGGACCGTGTTCGTGGTCTGGTGGCAGAGCCCGTGGATATCTAACGCCGGCTTGGTAGGAAGCAGATGAGGGAGGAGGTAGCTGAAACACACCAAGTTCAACAGCTCAGATTTTAGCTACAGCTTTTAACAGTGAGTACATTGTTACCAGATAATAGGGCGATTCAGTCTCCAAAGAGATTTTTAATGGCACAGCCTACTGCATATAAAAAAGCTTTTAGACTAAAGCTCTGCAGCAATACATGGAGAAATTAATTTACACTATGGAAGCAAGCAGAGGCAAAACAGACATTACATAATTCAGCCAGGGCTATTGGAAAGGGCTAAAATTGATGTAATGAGCATTTGTGTACTCACAAATTAAATGCATTAAAATATAGGAGCCATTAGAACAGCTGCGATGTCGGGAGTCATTTTTTGGGTACTACACTGCCCTGGTAGTAAGCAGGGAATTACAGCTGTGGAACACGAGATCAATGCAAAAACAACCTCCAGCAGCTCAGGTTCAGTAAGCCCAGAACGGGGGGAAAGGCTGCAGGGACTGGGCTGCTCTGTCTCAACCCAGCTCCAGAACGAGAGCACCTCATGGGTCAGCATGACAGGGACTCCTGCTGCTCCATCCTGCAGCTGATGGATTCCTGTCACATCCCTAACAAACCCCTAAAGCAAGAGCTCACATTGCCAGGCTGTTGCCAGCAGAGAAATCACTTGTCTAGCTCAGATTCCTCTGCAATCAGATTATTAGTACTTTGCCCAAGTGTGAAGGAGACTTGATGTTATCTGTGCCTGACCAGTCAGCAGTAACAGGGTTATGCTGGAGTAAGGGACCACAATGTTTTAAAATTATTTTCAGATCTCCCAGTAAGCCCAGAATATTCATTTGTCCTGATCTTTAGTATGTGGGAAGTTAAACCTCCTGGAACACTGGAACTGTTTTGAAAACCATGAGCTTATGGCTTTCAATACTTGCCAGTAAATCTCTTGTCAGTGATATTCTTCTGTACCAAACACATCCCAGGACGCCTGTACAATCTAAAATGTTATTTGCTTATAAGCAGACACATTGCTGTTTTATCAGTGTTGAGCCTGAGAAAATGTGTTGGCATCTGGGGCTCATCATTGATGGGCACAACGACAGCAACAAGGCACGTGGCCAAGAGACCTGACCAAAATAACACTGGCAGGGACTAGACACAACCAGAACTAATGCTGGGTCAGAATCAAATGCTTTAAAGCCTCTCACGTTTTCTCTCCAGCAGCTGCAGCATTCTGTAAAACCTGAAATATCAGCTCAGAAAAAACCAGCCACCATTAGAGAACAGCTCTCTCCATATGTCACACGTGATGACATATTACAGGATCAAATTATCTGTTCCATGAAACATCTTTGGAATGTAAAACTGGCAAAAAATTCAATTATAAATTGCAATAAGAATTGTCATGCTTTTAACTGTATTTTAAGAAGCAGAACACAGCTAAGTTACATGCACCTTAGGCACAAAAGGAGCGCAACAAACTAAAACTTCTTGCTCTATAAAACTAGTGGATGCATCATCAGACAGCCAATAAATTTTCCTCAGCACATCCAAGAAAGGGTCTAGGAGAGTAGGAAGGGCCAGTGAGGCCCTTCTGGGCCACAACTATCTAGTGGATTATAACACAGATGGTGATTCGAGGCTCTTGAACAACAGCCAATGCAAATTTTGAAAATATGTGAAACATGCCCCCATCCACCCTTTCAGAACAGAAACTGGCAGCTGCTTTCTCTACTGACTGCACAGAAACCCTATCTGGCAATCTAGACAATAATTGCAGCAGCACAGTAACAAATAACTGCTCTGTGTCTGGCTAGTACATTAAATTAATCCAACCTGCTATAGCTACAGCCCGTCAGTGGGAAGAATATTCTGTTAATGTGGCTTGGATCGCTCAGAAAAACATTGGGCAGGCCATGAAAAAGCAGTTTCCTTGTTCCCGAGGCACAGACAATGTAATTGCCTTGGAGAAAAATGGCAGATAGCGACAAGGAGTCCAAAAGGCATTTTGGACTAAGCAGAAACATTGCTGCTTTATCTGTGTTAAGCCTGAGAAAATTTGTTGGCATCCGGGACTGGATAAGTGACAGGCATAATGACAGCACAGAGAATGCTGCACTTGTGCTGGCATTCAGAGCTCCCGAGAGGCTCAGGGCGATGCAGCCGCGCTGTCCTGCAAGGGCAAGGAAGTGAAATGCAAATGCCACATCAAAAGTGCAATACAGCTCTGGTCCCACCGCTAGCCCAACAACAGGCTGTCGCCAAGCAGATGGGAGAGAGAAAAATCGCAGGGAACTCTGCCCAGAGGAAAAGGGATCGGGGGGCAGAGGGGAGGAGGACTCATTAACATTTAAAGAGAATGAGGTTTCTTAGACCGTTTCTAGGAAAACTATTGATCAACATGTATTGAGGTTAAAAATCAAGCAAATCATGTTGCTGCTGCACCTACGCTTTCCTGATTTCACCAGGAATAAAATGCTGCTACTTTCAGGGCTGACACAAATTATTGATTATATGACGTTTTCTGCCACACTGAAGTGAGGATCTTTCACTGGGAACAGATGACCCCAGCCCATCTATATTTCAGGCCTGGCAGCCGTGGCCTCACATCCTCTCCCGGCTGCAGCTGCGCCGGCGGAGCCCTTACAGCTTCCACCTGCTCGTGGCCACATCCCCGGCGGTGTCACTGCCCCTCCGGGCTGGTGGCTGAGCTTGTCACCAGCCTCAATGCACCCAGTGGACAAAGACTGCTCTGGGAAAGCTTTCACATGGGCTGGCTTGGCCAGAGGATGCTCAATTCAGGAAATACAGCCCAAATGGATGGGTGCCTTCCATGACACTGCTGAATGCTCTCAGATACTTTCTCAGCACAAGAACCCTGTCAAGACAACCACTTAGAGAGGCAAAGCCTGTTAATATCCACTGACTAAATGGCCATTTTTCTCCAGTCTGACTAAGCCTCTCTACTTATCAACATACCTGTTATTGGCCACAGGCAGGGCGATCTCAAACTTTGCCAAGAACTGGAAGTACTGCTCTTCGGTCTGCTCGGTGAAGCCCGTCCCAACCAGCAGCATCCTGAGGTCCTCTGCTCTGATGACTCCATTCTTAGCTACAGACTTGGAGCTCTTGATGTTGAAAATCCTCTGTAGACACTCTGAGAGCCAGACGGGGTCAAGGAAGTAGAGGTTCCTCAGGCCGTGGCTCGTGTCTGGGAAGTGCAGTAGTGTCCCTGTTTCTATGAGAAAATTAATGGCTGCAAAAAAAATAAAGAATTGGGGATTAGCAATAGACCAGCATTAGGAAACCACAGTGCAGGAAAGTAAGACTATGAGGCAGTTTGTGCAGTTTTATGCATTCCAGATACAGCCAGCATGCAGCCAAGTCAAGAGAGTAACATCTATCTGAGGAGTGCTGCTATCTGACACTCCACTTGTAAAACCCACATCTCACTTCTTCACAGCCAGTATTTCTGTCCCCACGACACCTCCCCTTCACCCTCCTCCTGCCATCCTCACAGGGAAGGGCTCTTCCTGCCTCCTGTGGAGCAAGGCCTCCGTAAAGATCACAAGACTGGGGCCCTATAGAGAAGCCACACTTGAAACTATGGCAACCCTCACTCTACACAGAGCAGAAATGAGACACAGCTTGTTTAAAAAAAAAAAAAAATCAGTAACCTCAAACCATCCCAGAAACTTCCCAGTCCTGTCCCCAAAGTCCCATTACTAATTTTATATCTTACCAATTACCAAAGTGAGCTCTAACTGGTGTACTTTGTATTTACTATTTGTGAAATATTTCAATTGGACATACATATTAATTTCCAAGAAATTACTGGTCTGCTCTGACCTACCAGTTTGCAAGTCCTCATAGTCTTTGATGTCATTTCCAGGCGTTTGCTCGATCATCAGTTCTATTTGTCTGTCTGTTAAATACTGTACATCATCATTTTGACTTCTTCTATGCTGTTCTGCAAGGACAGCTTCTTGAAGGCTAAGGTAACTCCTTGGTATCTGCAAGCCATGTGAGAAAACCAGCAGGATCAGTATCAGCCAGCAAGAGATGAGCTGGCTGCCATCTCCCCTTCACAGGGATCTTATAGTGCTGTCTTTTCCCAAGGCCAGATTGCCATCTTAAATATTCACATGCCTCCTGCATCAACAATAACTCCTAAAGTTCACCTCCCAAGGCCCCCAAAAGCCCTGCTTTGGTAAGGATCACCAAGAAAGCCCAGTTCTCACCAATCTCCCTGCAAGCTTCTGGGAGCAAATTGAGCTGCCGACATCCTTCATGTTGCAAGTGACATGAAAAATCAGCTGCCGCAGTCCCTCGAGGCCTTCCAGAGTCTTACACGAGAGCTCACTGCAAAAGTCATGCAAGGGTGAAGGTTATCAAACCTTATCAGCACACTGGCTTCCTTTCCAGGCTCACTTTCTCTTATCACTGACTTTAAATTTCCTGTGTCAGCTGAATGGGAGGAAGGCTGTCAGTGGGTATTTTTAGCTTTGGAGAAAACACGGAGTCGCCTGGAAAAGATGTATTAGGCCACATCGGTATTAGACCAACCCCTGCTCTGCCTGCTTCACTCACTGCACTGCTGTCCCCTGTGCACTGTGATGTCTGGGGATGTCCCTGGCAGCGTGACCAAAGTCATCCCCCTCCGTCCCTCCAGAGCCACACACATCCTGAAAGGGGCTGCAGGGAGAAGGAAAACTCTGTGCCCCAGCAGCCTCTGGAGACGAGTCCAGTTCTCCCTGCCCCAGATCAAAGAGGCAGGATGATGACTACCAGACACCTTTTCCCACCCTCATTCCGGTCCTTTCTCAGCTGGATCCTGCAATTTGGGAATTGATGCTTAGATCCTAAAAGCTGGCCTTCATTATCTCTTTAACAGCTAAAAACCTGCTCTCTTCAACTCCCACTAGTTTTAGTCTTTTTGTGGGCTGGATAAGAACAGTTCTATTCCACTTTCCCCAACAAAGTGTCTTTCTAACTGATCCTACACATGTTCCCATGGCAGACAGAAAATCCTTCTCTAATGAAATATGCTTATCTTAAACCTCAGCCTTCCATGGCACTGGGAAGTGTGCAACTCACTAGGATGCTGGAGGACCCTGACCAGTAATAGAAGCACCCGGGGTCACCACACAAGGATTCCACACTCCTCACACTCCTCCAGCCCCAGAGCTTAATACCACATATATTCCAGGTGGGTGATAGGGTGTGGAGAGGCACAGGAAGGAGGAGGTATGAAATCAGGCTGGGGAGAAAGGCAAGGGGAAAGGAAGGCACAGAGGAAAGTACAGGATGCGTGTCAGGCTGAAAGAAAGAATGATGGAGATCACGTTATGATGCTCTGTGGTGATGGGAAAAGAGATTTGAGGTGACATAAACACAAAGTTTTCCTCTTCTCATGGTGAGTCTTTGAGCCTCACAGTTGGTCCCTGGTGCTCCTCCTAAAGGGGAAGAGCCGGCTGGGATGCCTGGCACAGGCTGGGATGCCTGACAGTGCCTGCAGAGCAGTGCGTGGGAGGTCGGCTGATGCCTTTGCCAGGCAGCAGATGGGAAGTGCTGGGGACATCACAGTGCCCTTCCTCACTTGCCAGCTGCCACCTGCTCTTGCCCCAGGCAGAGGCATTTTCATGTTGTCTGGTGGCAGCCTGCTGCATCCACGTTCACCCCCTGACTCACAGACACACTTCATTCCCAGCAGGAGGAGCCTCCTCTCCCCAAGGGCATTCTCTTGGAGCAGTGTCAGACTTCGTGGCCTGAGTGACACCCATCTCCCAGACAGCACCAGCCCTCTGTTGTGACACCTGGAAATGGATGGCACAGGTTTGGACTGCCAGGGGCTCGGGGGACTGACCCCTCCTTTGCCCAGAGGACAGTGCCACGTGAGCTGTGTTCCCACATCAGGTACCACTCACAGCCTCCCCTCAACAAAGCCCCTGGCACCCACCCTGTGACAGTCATGCTCTCATGCTCTGCAGCATTCATTAGTCAATCTGCACCTTCTCCCCTTGAGACTAATGTGTCACCAATAAACAGTGAGAAACCTGAGTGAAGGGGGAGCAGTAAACAGGCTGGTCAAGGTCATGACTTTGCAGCTTCCAGCTCTCAGACTCATCATCAGCCCCCTGAGCAACACTGACCTTCTCTCTCATTATAATACATTATCTCAGTCAAAAATAGATGAAATGCAATGCTGACGAGTCTCTAAATTGGTTCTGTTGCCAAGGAGATCAAGTATCTCAAAATTGTTAAAAGTGTCATAAAATAAAGAGTGAGTGACTGAACTTCACAAAGGCACAAGTACTTACTGCAGGTGCTTGAAGGTGATATCTGGGAAGCCAGTTGCTCTGGATCCAGAGGGAGACCGACACAGAGCCAGGACATATGCCCTGAGAGTTGCTATCCTCTCCACACGGAATTTCGTTTCAATCAAATCAAGGTGGGTTCCTACCACCAACACCACTGAGTTCGGAGCCTTGGCCTGCAAGGGAAAACACTGATAGTGATCTCATCCAGACTACATCAGTGAGGACATGTGAAAAGTATAATATTTAAGAGGAGGGAGTCACATATATTAATAAAATGGAATATATATATGTATATATATTTATAAAATAGAGGCAACCTGTCATGGCAGCTTGACAGCAGCTACAAGTGATCTGGGTATTACACAAGTTCTGCAGAGCATGGCTTAATCATCTGCTGCTACTGCAGAGCAGGAAACTGTCACTTTGGGTTTTTACATCAGGGTTTAACACAAAGGGAGTTGCCGTGAGTTAGTGAAACGAAGGGAACCATGTCTGCCCAGACAAAGTTAACTTAACCTGCAGCCAGGAGGTCTGATATGCTGAAAAAGGCTAGTTGCAGTCTGGAATGGACACCTGGGGAAGTCACACAAGCTTTTTCACTGGAGGTATAAGGAGAGGTGAGATAAACTTCTAGAAAAGTCTAAATCTACTTAATCCTGAATCAGAGCAAAGGAATGGATTAGGTGATCTCGTGGTTTCTTCCGACCCTTCCATGATTGTGTTATGACCCTGGAATGTATCCAGATCTCGGGGAACATGCTGCCAAATTGCACAGGCTTAAGCAGGGATCATTTGCCCATCCAAATGACTTTGACCACAGAAGAATATTCAGAGGCAGAAATATATCCTTTGCAGGCAATCCATTTCCCTCTTAGGATGCCCACTGAAATCTCCCAACCTGAGTGACACCAAACAACCCCAGGCAGACCCAGGAATGGTGGCTGCACCAATCCACACCAAAGGGTCCCCTCGCCCAGTATGCTGCTGCCTGGAGGCTCATGGAGAGCACAGGCACAGGGTAGGACGGAGAGATGTTCCCTGCTGTGTTCTCCCAGTACCCAGCAGCCTGCAGCTCACCGACTTCCTGAGCACGAGGGAGTACCTCAGAGTTAACAGCACTTGATGGAGTTTTCATTCTCTAGTCTGTCCTTCCAATTTCTGGTACCCCCAGCACATTGTATTTCCAGTAAATTCCACAGATTAGCCATCCAGTGTGTTTAAGATACTTCCCACTGTTTGCTTCAAAGCTACCATTTCATTTGTTCTCTCCCAATTCTATTGTAAAAGATCATGAACAAAGACTCTCTTGTGGTTTTCTCCTTTCCCCATCATGTCTACATACAGCCCTTTTCATTTTTCCCCACTTTTAACCATCATGATCATATTTCTCTACATTTTTCCTGATGCTACTATGTGCTTGCTGGGATGTATTAAGGACACATCATACATTTTTGAAATATAATAATTTTCCTTTCAGCTTTGTTATCTACTTTGGCTTTTTGATTGCTGCTGACCATTAATATTTTGATGTAGACAAGATTGTTTGTTTTTTGAGAGGCACCCATTTTTGTGCATTTAATGTCAAGACAATTATCAAATAATAAGTAGTAACAAACAATTATGAACATGGTATCACAAAAATCGATCCACAGCAATGAATTCACTGCAGCTCGGAGTTTAAATAAGAGCTGTTTTGGAAATACTCTCTAGCTTACCTGAATCTAAAGTGTTAAAATTATAACCTCAAGACTAATGTGTGTCTAACCCACACAAGAAAGAAAATGCTTCAAACCCCCCTTGGAGCACAGTGTGGTCAAACACTAATTCCAAAATAAGTATGTTCAGCCTTACTTAGCAAGGGTTTATAAATCAGCTTTTGTTTCGTTCTCTGCTGTGTGTGAGGGAGAACAAAGCAAATGATAAATTTAAACCATTAAATATAGCGATACGCCTACAGCGTAATGGAAAATGAATTCCAAATGCTGTGCAAAATTCATAGCTTGGGGAGCTTTAAAAAGCAGAGCAAAAAGGATCTGCAATATCACATATCTGCGTGCTGAGCTACTACTTGATAAATAGATATCCCAGAGCCCACCAGTGACTTCTTACCTCAATGTTCAGCAACCAGAACTGTAAGTTTGCCACAGCTTCTTCCCCCAGTGCCAAGTTCCAGACCACTATGTACAATGCTTTGTCTGTGAAGAAACACTGATTGACTGTAGACATGCTCGCTGGGCCTCCGATATCCCAGACATTGAACTCCACTGAATCAACCTACTTAGACAAAGAGAAGTGTTCAAATCAAACCGTGGCAGTAAATCACTGGGAGATAATAGCTGAAGTATAAACCTACGCCTGCATAATGTATGACACAAGAAGGGGTTCAATGTCCTAATTGTGCCTCCAGGAAAGATAAATCAACAAGCAATTGTTAAGCATGGCTACCACTTCCCCACAGGAAATCAAGACTAATTACTTGCTGCTAAAACGATAGAGGTGCCCTTGATGCTGGTAAAACTCCAGTTAATGCTGTGGATTCCCAGTACAAACAAGGGTCTCATTCTGAGCCCTGTATTTCACTGCATCTGGAATAGAAACTGTTTCATCCTTGTCTGTGCCACGCTCGACAGGACCATTGAAGCTGCTTATCTGCCACTGCTCTGGGGAACAGGAAACCCCTGCTGAAATCACTTCCACTGAGCTCAGACTGAGCTGAGCCAAGCAGAAGAGAGATGCTCAGGAGATGGGAAGCTTCTCAGGCCTTTCATAAACACCTCCTACACGTTGCTCCCAGGCTTCTGACGTCTGTGCCATGCCAGAGATGGGCCAGAACCACAGTTGCTGTGAATCAGACTCACTGATTTCTGGGGGAATGCTTAAATGGAGGCCTCTCCAGCTCTGGCTCTCTTCCCAGTATCCCTGCATCCATTGCTCTGTGCAGCCCCATGACAGCACTAAGAGGGAGCCTGGCTCTCTGCTTAAATGGCACTCAGGCTCCCAGTTGCAGCAGGAAGTACCTGCATACCTGAGAAGCTCTGTCCCTAAATCACGTGGCCCTGGAGAGTCAAAAACCCTCTGAGCACAAAACCAAACTCTGCTCCAGCCACCATCCTCAGATCATCACATAACACCCAGTGGGCTCTGTTTAGGGATCTGGGGCCAGGTACTGACTGATCCCACATGAAAGTTACCCTATGAGAGTTCAACCAGGAGCTCAGTATCTCAGCAGGGCTCTGATCCTGTGCAATCCATGTGAAGTCTCCCAAAAACAGCTGGAAGAACTTCCATATTGCTGAAACCAAGCCCTAACCAGCACAAGGACTGCTTTGTTCACCCAAAAGACCTTCAGCTGTGAGTGTGTGTGTGGACAGACAGACTCTGAGATAGGGACAAAAGGCCGTTCAGTGTCTTGATCCCACTCCAGGTCTCTGGTGCTGTCTACACTTTTATTTTATTCAACTGCTCCTCAACACAAAACGAACAAATCCCTTCTCCCACCAGTCTTCCCTTCAAGAAGTCAGTCTGTGTTGCTGTTTTTTTTCTGTCTTTGGCCTGGCACTCTTTGCTGTAGAACAGCTGAACTCAGCAGTCTCCTTTCTCCCTTCCAAAACACTCTGGTGGTCATGGCTCTCATCTGGGAATGAGGAGCCATGAGTTTGCATCCCGTCGGCTCTGACAAGACCTCAGGACCAATTCTGTATCCTCTAATCCCTGGACTACTCTGCAGGCAGTAGACAGAGCCACCTACAAATGCTTGGATTAAATGAGTCCTCTCCAAATGAATTCAGTATGACACACTCCATGAATGAGCCATCTGAGATTTGGATGTTTAAGATAGGCCTTAGACATCCCTGGATCACACCAGAGGTCAGGCACCCTACCTTCCACCCACATTCCCCACCTAGGACAGTTCTGATAACAAGGAAGTCCAGCTTTAGGTACTGATGTCCCAAATGAAAGGACAATCTGCTGTAGAGAAGCTGATTTAAAGCATTTTCTCAAAATTAGTATCCACTCAAGGACACTCAAGGTGAGAGAGCCAGAATTCTCGCAGCCACACAGAGCTCTCTTTAGAATACAGTTAGTCAGGAAAACACAACTGCCCTCTAGTACCAACTGGGAATGAGACAGAATTACAACGGGTCTAAAACCACATCACTTGTGAGGTAATGGAAACTGCTCTTGGTAAAAGGACAATTTCAGCCCAAATGGGCCCTGCAAGGCTCCAACATCCTACTGGGGCTGAGGATTTCCAACCGTTTTTCACCTTTGCCTTGTGCCCCACGGGCTTGGGGAGCTCCCATTTTGTTGTCCGGATGGTGGCATCGCTGTGCATCATCTGGGGCACCTTCCCTGTCTGCAGGATCTCCAGCAGCGTGGACTTGCCCTGCCGGGGAGGGCCGATGATGATCATCTTCATCAGCTTGCACTTCTCCGCCCGCCGCAGCTGCGCTCGTAAATACGCCAGCACTGTCTTGGGGCCTGTGGGGGAGAGAACGGGCTGGAGCTGGGGACTGCAGCCACAAACACTCTCAGGGACAGCACAAAACCCACTGCTGCAGACACATCAGCTGAATTCATGCTTCCCCTGCAGTTTTGCTGTGGGCTGAGACAACTCGGAGGATAAACAAAGAAACCTCCAGCAGACAAACCTGAGACAGAGACCCCAGGAAAAGGTCACTGCTCTGAGGCTCCACAATGGAGCACTGTAAGGAGAAACAAATGCTGGGGCTCCTATGCTTCAGAAGCTGAAAGGAAACATAAAATACTAATTTAGTATTGGAAAATACTCGGTTTTTCCTTCTACTTTTATGTTTCCAGTTAAAGTTAGATTGAGGCTTCAACAGTATACTGCTGGAGCAGGAATAATTCCTAATAACTTTGTTCCCACAGGATTTTCTGATTAAAATGCACAAAAAAAGGAAGACAGCATTGTGATAGATCCAAAAACCTAGCAGCTCACAATAAAGTCACTTCGATGGGACTGTGGCTGCTGATCCTAAACATTTCAGTCTTTAGAGAGACCACCTAAATATCCTAAAATATACACATTCAGGAAGCAAGCCACAGAATTTATGCACACTGCAATTGAAATACTGCATTTATAAGTCATCATTTCAAACTGTGATCTGTCTTAAACTGATCATACAGCCAGAGCTTAGCACTGATTATCAAATTTGTAAATATGAGTAGGAGGTTTCCCTGCACAATTCCAGTTAACCCCAATGAGGGCTCGAGCACACATTGTCTGCTCCTGCTCTTGACCATTTAAAGGAAGAGATTTTATTGTATGTTCATTCAATTTAATAAAGAATACACAGCATCAGCCTTACCCTCTTTTCTGATCTCTGCAGGAACGTTACTGATATTTAGTTCCTCGATATCCAGCTGCCAGAGATTAGCCAGCTGTCCAAGTTCTGGAGGAAGCTCTCGGATACCAGGGTTACTGTACAAAAACAAATAAATCTACCAACAACCAGGCTTTGTGTGTAAGTAGCTGCTCTCACGGACTCTCAGATTACACTATTCTATCCTTGCAGAAATCTTCCATTAACATTTTAATAAGACTACTCAGCACTTTAATAGCAATTTCCATCCTAAAAATGATGTATAACCTCAATTTATCCTCTGAGGCAGACAAATGTAATAATCTTTGCTGGATAGTTGAGGAAATAAAGGCAGAAATGATGAGTTATTGAATGTAACATCATAGAAACTGACAGCAAAAAGCCAGAATGAACTAGAGGCACATTAGATTCCCAGGCCTGTGTTTAAAGCAATAGATCATCTTCCCTAATTCAAAAGACCAGCCCTCTCCTTATCTAAAGCAAACCATGGGCACAGTTCTAACAAGGGGCTGACTATTTCCATCTTTATGGCTTCAAAAGCACTGGACATCTGGGGTGGGGCTCCACAGAAGACTGGTCACTAAAACAACATGGAAATAACGCTGCAAAGTTTTTCCAGGACATGGACTTACTTTCCTAAATAAAGCTCTGTTAAACCTTTCAGGAGGCAAACGGACTGCGGGACAGAGTCCAGCTGATTGTCGTTCAGATAAAGAACCTCCAGAGAATCACTCAGGAACGCTGGAAACTCCAAAAAAGGACCTGGAACGAGACAGGAAACAAATTGCACCTTTAAAAAAAAACAAACAACAAAACAGGCATCAAGGCTCTGAACCAAGAGTTTCGTCTGAACTTTGTAGGCAGGACATGAGGTCATGTCCACTGGCAGGGACCACCACCAAGCAAGAGCAGAAAAGCAAATGGCCTTCAGTGACAATCAAACATCAATGTTCACATCTCAGTGTCCTAAAATCACAGTGCTGGAAGGCAACAGTGCCCAGGACTTACGGGGAGCGGAGGGAGGAACTCTAAGCCTGCCAAAACAACTAAACATCAGGGGACAAGTGGCACCTCATCTCTTGCTGTTGAATACATGATAATATCTTGTGAACTGCCCCTATTGCAGCCTAACAGCTGGCACTGAGAGAGCATCCCATGGGCACAACTGCTTCTGAACATGGCACTGAAAGGGCACACCCAGGGCACAGCTGGTTCTTAACATGTTTTTCCCATCTTGCCTGAAAAAAGCCAGAAGCCAGTCAGAATTTATGTTCAGAACCCCATGTTGCATCCTGCAGTAATTTATGGTGGATCAAAGTCAATAACAACAGAGAAGGAAACCCAAACTACTGACAGACTGATCTATGCTGTCTCTAAAACATGCTGGTGTTTGGTCCTCTGTTCTGTTTTAGACAGAAGGACTCAGGGCACTTCCTCCATGCCTGAGGAGCATCTTGTGTATCTTGGGAGCAACCTGAGCAATAACAGCATCAACTGCATGGCTGAGTTGCTGTTGCTGGAGAAGTTCAAACAAAGGGAAACTCAGCAGGTTCCAAAGAACATCATTTCACTCCACAGATGACTCCTGGGATAGCAGCACAAAAAGCTGCCATGGACTGTGTTGCTGTATTAAGGATGTCACATTTATCTAGCAAGGAGCATCCTGAAATGAAGGAAATTCAGGGAGATTTTGAGTCTGATTAGGAAAGTACAACCAGCACCATCTGCTGCCTCCATGGTCAATCAAAGCAACTCCCTGAGATGCAAGACTCTCCCTTCCTCAGGGATGGGACTGTTCCACTTCTACCAAGATCTTCTTCCCTTACAGAGAAGACTTGAGGAACTGTAACCAGACTTAGCCAAAAAGAGGGGAAAAAAAAAAAAGGAAAATGGAAGAGGTTTTCTCAGGAGAAAACTCCCCAGTTCTAATATTAACAGCACTTCCAGCCTGAGCTGTGATCAGAAAAGGAGTAAGATAGAGCCCCACTGTCTGCAGGGGTGTTTCATATATGTGACAGGACTGTCTGGTGTGGGCAGTGTCACAGTCCGCCTTTGAGTTTTCAAATAAAAAAATCATCTTTGGGATTATTTTAGGAGAACAGCAGGCTTATTCATGGATGCAATTCACTTCCTTTCTGGCTCATTGCTGGACTTAAACTTTGCATTGTTGCTCTTTCAGTAGGTACCTAGGCAGAGACAGATTTAGTCCCTCTTGGACACGTAGGAGCAAACACCTAAAATAGCAGCAATACTCTGAATTCACCGAAGAGTCCCAGGTGGAAAGGAGTGTACTATATTGGAAGCAAGCTTGAGGTGTTTATGAATTGTAATTATTTATTCATGAGTTATTTATGATTTCTCTGGCTTCAGCTCAAAATTTCTTTTAAAGAACTGTAGAAAAATTAAAACAAATCCCATCTTGAAAATATATTTTTGGATGAATATATGCTACCAACACCACATGCATGTGCAAGGAGTTATTCTGAGACTTATCAATCAAGTATAGTGAGCATCCATAAATTATTCTCTTTAAATAATCTAGACTTAAGTAAACAGCTTTGTTGCTAAATCATATGAAAACCTGTCCACCCCCACCTCACCAGGAGACTTCTGTGAGCATCTGATGTACTCCAGCTTCTGTTTTCTCTTCATGTTTAAATTCTTGGCCACATCCTCTCGTCTCACCAAGCTATACTTGGCAGAGGAACAGAGAAAAGGATGAGCTGGCTTTGCTGTGTCTCCGTGGCTGATACACCATGGCACCAGCCAGGTGGGCTACTCTGTGCCCCCCTGCTGTCTTGGCCACCTGAGGCAGCTCCAGGGTGTACCAGGGTGTAACGTGCCACGGCTGTACAAATGTTACTGATGCAGAGCCCATCATCTCCTGCTTCCTGCAGGGGGTTATGCTGGGCTTGCAGCGTGTAGAGATTTCCACTAGGACAGCAATTCCCTTTTAGAGCTGGTTTTAGCTGCCTTTGCCTGCTGGCTCCTGCACTTCTCTCCCGTTTGGGAAATGCTTCTGTAGCACTTCACAGCAAAGCTCTGAGGGTGTGTCAGACTCCACAGATTCACAAGGTTCAGACTCCTTTTCCCGTTGTTCCCTATTCCAACAATGTCACAGCACTTCTATTTCCATTTCCTGCTTGTGAAACAGCACAGACCAACCTCTTCTCCCCCTCGGGGGGCACACACACCTTACTCAGCACAGCAGCCTCTACTTCCATGGACAGGAAAACGAGGCAGGATCAGCCTTGCCCGGAGGTCCAGGTAGATCCTCTGCCTCTCACAGTTGCTGACTGAAGGTGAGAATCTCCAGCCCTAAGATACAACCATGGCTGTAGATGGTTCATTTACAATTTCACCTCAAGCACAATTTTCAGGGGAACTGAGGGAAGGATTTGCTGCAGGAGGGCCTCTTCCTCCCACGAGCAGTCAAGGGCTGCTCGGATGTGCGTCAGGACGACGCCAGCTCTATCCCGCTCTGTGACTGGCAAGGAATGTTTAGAACCAGGCATTCTGCAGGCAGCCAGAATGAGAAAACTCCCCAAGTGCTTTAAAATAAAACAACAAACAAAAGAAATGCAGATGAATCCCACAGAGAGCAGGAAGTGGTGCAATATCTTCAGATATCCCTTTGTTCTCTCCGGGATTTCACGTGCATCTCATCAGCTCTGCCCCAAACTGAGGGTGCAAATCACAGGCAGGGGAAAATGTGCCATTTACCAAGTGAACAACAGAAACAATCCTAAGAGCCACGAGGATAATTATGGGTTAATTTCCCTTCAACATACCACTTAGTACTCTGGCTAAAAGGCATAACCTTCGCGAAAGAGCAAAAGAAACAGGTTTCACTCCTTTTCCATCTTTGTATATTGGTGGTACCAACCAGCTGCATCATTTCTTCAGAAACATTTTATCTAAACATATTTTCTCTTAATGAAATGCAGTTGCACTTTAAATTGCAGAGGAATTTACTCTGCTTTCCCTCCAGCCACACTGCAGATTCCTACTGCTTCCCAGCTCACCTGGAGTACCCAGCACTCGCTGTGTGCCTTACCTGCCTCCGGGCCACCCCGCACTCTGTTCTTGGTGGTGAAAAAGGGGATCCGCTTTGTTTTAAATCCCTCATCACTCCTGTGGGCCAAACAAAACAGGGATATGTGGGGAAAAGATCTCAGAAAGATGCTGAGCTACACGGGGCAGAGCCTGGCCCCCCTCACAGCTCTCACAGGATCCCACCTGCTCTGGAGAGATGGGATTGAAACCCGCTGTGCAAGCAGACTCCACCAATACTTGTCCAGCCCAGTGGTTTTCTCCTGGCAAATGAACAGATCTCCTCGAGGCAGTGCTCCCTGCTCCCAGGGCAGGAGCACTTGACCCCCGGCTTTATGGGTGTCAGGGTTAAGTGGTTGTCAAACAGCAAATTGAAGGAGCTTCACGAGAAGCACTGGAGAACCGACCTGCTGCCACTGCCCACCCTCCCCAGGGAGTCTCGGACAAGACGATCCATCAGCATGACTCTGGAAATGCACTGGGACATTCAAAAAGTGGTGATTTGTTTTTTGCAACTGACACAGAAACTCCTAAGAACTCCAAAAACTGCATTGGACAGGCATCCAAATGAGAAGATATCAGCATGACACATTTCAGTGCAGTTTTGGAGATGATAAAGGACCTTTAACTCTCTATGTTAAACACCCCTATTGGAATTTCTAAACAGAAAAACATCACTCTTTCATTGGATGACGTTATTAATGTCAGTCTTAGAATCACAGAATCCTTTAGGTTGGAAATCTTCTCTATGAACTTGCAGCTGGTTATGCTTCCATTTAAAAAACAAAGACTTTTCATTTTTTCCAAAACAATACTCCCACACTAACTAATAACTGCAGTCCAGCCAGATGGTTTATGGTTAAGATATGCTCCCCGCAAACTTGTATTTGTAGTGATGAACCACACACTGGGCTGAAGAAATTCCTACATGCTCTGAAATTAAACAGCCATTATCAATAATCTATCCACTTAATAAATGATACAGTGTGCTAAATGCCCAAAGAATCAGCAAAGGATAATTCATCACTGTCACAGACACACAATATACTTGGGGACATGGTATGTGGGTATCAATGCCTTCTATGCAGGTGATTAATTCTCTCCTGACACCCTTTGTGTTATACGAGGGATTGGGTTTGCTATTATTTCTTCAGCTTTTGTTTTCTTGGCCAAAACTTGAAAGAAACACTTACTTCCCAAGCTGGTTTTTTGAAAGATCCAGCGACTTAAGTTGTTTGCAATTCCACTTATCCTGCGAAGGCAACGTAACTAACTGATTTCCCAGCAGCTTCAGGGACACCAAAGCCTAGGAGAGGAATAGCCTGGAGTTAGAGAGCACCAAACACACAGAAAGAGCTTTTTTAGCGTGGCTATTAAATAACAGAAACACGAAGAAAGTACATCTTATTCATCAGAACATCCTGTCCGTGCTGCCCAGCATGCAAACATTTCCTCCCTGTCCCCAGCAAGTTCTGCACGGAGCAGCACCACTCACTCCGGGGAGATTATTGCTCCACTTGCTGACAGATGCAGTTGGAAACAGCCCATGCAAGAGGACATTTTACTTTTTAGTGAGGAAACCTTTCCAAATGGAAAAGAACAGTCTGATTTACCAACACAGGATGCCACGTATGGATAATATATATGTGTGTGTGTGTGTGTTTGTATAACCTGGTGTCAGATTGGATTTACACCTGCTGAAAATGCACAAAATCAATGTGCAAGATATGAACTACTTCACACAAGGAAAAGTTTTGATTGCTTTTTTTATGACATCTCTATTAAAATGGACAGGATTTATATTCACTTTCCAAGATTTATACAAGTTACACACCTCCTTTTTTTCCCCCTCCCACCAGAGACAGGAATTTTAAAAAGAAGTGAAGCTGATTGATATCATATAGTTAACACCACACAGATAGGACTCAGCTGGAAACACTGAGTTAAACATAAGATGTCCTTTAAATTAAACTGAAATATAAAAGAAAAAAAATGCAGTTCCCATTCAGATTTTTAAAGTTTATGCTCTTCCATCTGCCCTTAATAACGCTGAGGCTCAAACTATCATTTTCATTTGGCCGAAAATCCAATTTTCCACTGAAATGCAGTGTTGTCTGTAGAGTTTCCAACCAGGTTTATTCAGCAAGTCCCCCTCCATGAAAAACTGAGATAAGCAGAATGTCAGCTGAATTATCTCCTGCCAGAAGTACAGCAATATTAATGAATTATACCCCATGGAAATCATGTTTTACCAGCAGACACTTCAGCGTCAAGTATGTTAAATGTTTTATGTGCTCCACATAATATAAAAGGTTTATGCCCCTTTACATCGAGCAGGATTAACAGTGTCTCACGAAGCCAGTTTGTTGGCCTTCCTCCCCTTTTATTAGATTGGAAAAATATGAGGTGTCCATGTGACAGTCCAGTTGCTGGAATGGGAATCATCGTGCGAAACGCTCCCTCTAGTGATGGAGAGGGGCAGCACGGGGCTTTGCCGGGATTTGGGGAAGCTGAAGGGAATACAAAACTGCGGACGGAGTGAGCCACTGGAGGAAAGGGCTGGGAAGCTGGATCCTGACAGCCAATGCTTTTACCATCAGTCATGCTCCTCTGGAAGGAGGGCCCAGCCTGCCCTTGGCTCCTGGTGTGGGGCTCTCTCCGAGTGTCAGCATGGGGCTGTGCAAGGACAATGCCTCAGACTTCTCCCCAAAACAGCCCTGGGTGAGGGAGGCTGCACGTGCCAGAACTAGCACAAGCTGTGTCCCGTGGGGTCTAACTGGGGTGTTCACTTTCAGTCACTGTGTCTGTACTACCCCAAACGCTGACCAAGGCCACTCTCCAGGGAGCTGAGACCCTGGGGAGCTTCTCTCCAATACTTCTGTGCCTGAGGGAGAATTAGTGACTGTCAGTTGGCTGTGGTTCTTCATGACTGAAATTCTGGAGATCTCTAGTCCTTTTAAATTGCCTCTTCTCTCTAATTTCTCCATTTTTACTGCCTTCCAGGGTGAGAATGGGGGCTTCCAGAAGGGACACAACGGCAATGGCAGACAAACTTCCTTCAAACCTGCTGCTACAGCATCCAAAAGGGTGTGAGATGACACCTGAGGGAAGGGACCGCAGCATCCAGATTAAGGTGCCTCGGCCAGCTTGTGAAGTGGAAAAGCTGACCAGAATCTTACCTGAATTATCCCACCCAAAGGGGGCCAGGTGACTTCAGGAGAAGCAAACTAGGGAGAGGCAAACTAGTCTAGAGAACTAAGACATGGCTTGGTTTGTTTCTTTAGAAGGCAAGAGCCAGGAAAGCTGAGGAGGTTTCTGTTTCTCTTAACGCCACATTTCTGGAGTACACATGGTATTAAGGACTGAGCTGCTCCCAGTCTTGAGATTCCTTGCAAAACATGCAAAGGCCAGTGACAAACTACACTGCAACTACAGTGATAAATGACTGTCCCATGAGATGTGCTTTCAAGTCACAGGCCTCCTCTGCAGTCTGCTTCTCCCAGGGAGAAGACAGTTCATTGCTGTTCCTACATAAAAATAATACATCATCTGTAGGAACATATTACTGCCTATTTCTCCCCTTTCCCACATCTGCTTCTGGAGAGGGCTGGAGCACGAGCACAGCCCTGTTCACCAACATAAACTCTGCAACCAGGATCCTCTAGGCATGGGGTTTCACCTTCTATTTGCTCACCACACTCTGGCCCTCAGGGCACTGAAAACGCTTGATATTTATTTATTTTATGAATATAATGCTGAAGAGATATGGATAAGAACTGACACGATTTAGGGCAGCCAAGGCTCACTAACTTTGAAAACATCAGCAAAGACTGCACTGAGGTCTCCCCTGTCCTGGTGCCTTTGCACCCCTCAGCAACCTCTGAGCAGCAGCACCCAAGAATTATGCCCTGGAAGCACCATCGTGTTTAATATCTGTCATGGTGGCTCCCACCCCCTGGGATGATTCTCAATGCACTCAGAAAAACCAAGTTTCAGAGACAATAGTCCATAGGATTCATTCTGTTTCAAGAGAAATGCCAATTGGAAACAAATGGCCACCAGAGAGCAAAGCCAAATGTGCAGAGATCTCTGGAAAGAGCTGAGGGAGTTCAACCCTCTTGTTACAGCAGAAGTAAAAGGCACCTTTGCAGCAGATCTAGATATCAGGACTGGACATGGATATGAACCATCACTTCTGCATCCTTCCTGCAGAGGCCAGCAGGGAAAAGCATGGAACTTCTGCACAGATTCACCTCTGTTTCTTTCTCCACAACCCTGAGCTTCACAATCTTGCAGGAAAGCTTGGAGGAAACCCCAAGTTCTGCTTGGTTTCATGCCAACAGCATGTGAAAGCAGAAATTCTGAAGAATTTTGATGTAAAACCATGGATCTGTGGTGTCCACAGGAAATAATTATTCAATCTACAACCTTTAAGATTACAGAGGTCCCAAGTTCAGGGCATTCATATGTGCTATTTTCAGAACAGAAAGACTAACTCATAATTACACAACACTGGTGTGTGTTTTTTTAAGAAAAAGCACAACTATTTGTGAGTGTACTTGAGTACATCAATATTTCAATGGCTGGAGCCTGAAGCTACAATGCAGGGCTTGTCTTCCAAATTGTGCTCCCAAATTCTGCAAACCACAGCCAGCCAGAGAGTTCTCAGAAGACCTGTGTCAGAAACTAGATATCATATCTCACTGGATGAGGCCTGAATGTGGTGATTCAGGGGGTGACAGCCTGCTCAGGGGCTCAGTGCAATTGCACCAGTTCAAACCAGCACGTAGGCTCCTACCTTAACCGGGCAGCCAGTTCAAGGTCTGAGTCAGTATTAGGAAAAGTAATGTGAGAACTATGAAGAAATGACACTTACTTCAAGCTGGAAGAGTCCTGCTGGAACTTCTTTTAGTAAGTTCTCAGAAAAATCCACTTCTCTCAGGTGATTTTTCCAGAAAACAGTCAAAGCATCAGGTAGGAATTCCAGTGCGTTTCTAGATGCCTTACAACATTTCTGGAAAACATAAAAACCCCCACACTTAGAGAGTAGTAATCATCTCCTCAAATAATGTGGTAGATCAGCTGTCACGTGTCAAAAGCGTTAATAAATTAATTATAGGTGGTCTCTTTAGATATCTTCATCTACATAAATTATTGGACATGCAGACACAGAGCTTGCTAAGGAGATGCACTCAATTGCTGGTCAAATTCCTTGGTGGGCAAAAAGTATTCCAAAAATTATTTTGAAAATCACCCACCCCCATTTGCTTTTCAATCATACACAAACACTTCTCAGAAAGACTGGATCTGAAATCCATAAACCAAATTTGGCAGGGGCATTCCTACAGAAACACAACAGCCTTTTAAGCATCTGACAACTTTTTAAGCATCACAGTCAATTTTTTTGCATTGTTTCAACAGCTTTTTCAGCCTCTGACTTTGCCAGAGCAGTTCAACTTACCAGGGGGCAGGCCCAGGGATCTGGAAACACTTTCAGCTGATTTCTGGAAACATTCAGTATGTTTAGGGACTTGAAGCAGTATAGAAAAACCGTTGGAAGTTCCACCAACCTGTTGTCAGAGACGTCAAACTCTTGCAGCTTCCTTAAACCAATCCAATTAGTTGCTAGAAAACATGAAACATTGTGGACTTGGTGTAAGCATGGAAGCTTTTAAACCATCATTTTAACATTTTTGGGTTCTTCCCCACAGCTCAGCCTTCAAATATAAACCAAACACTGGACTGTACGTACTGTTTTCCTCATCAAATAACTTCTCCATATAGTTTTTGGAAGCAATGAGTTTTTTAAGGTTTTTAAGATGTAAGAATCCAGTAGGGAGAGTGGAGAGCCTGTTGCTGGATACATCGACCTCAAGTAACCTGTGAGTACAGAACAATCTCAGTCAGGCATCAGTAGAACACTAGCAAAGCTTCCTGTTGCCACAGACATCTGTTTTACCAGCACAGCTTTAGTTCTGAATGAAAGCAGCTGAAATGTGCCTCACAAGGCAAAGCATAAAACCCTAATTAGAAAATTAACCCTTCCAGGGAGCACAGAGAGGTGGTCTGGATAGAGAGCAGATCAAATCATTGGTATCAGCCAGTAAATGTCACTCTGAGCCAGCTTAGAGGAATGGGGCTCATCAGAGCTGGAGAAAAGCAGAGGCAACACACAGGAATAGAATTCCCCACAACTGTCCTGACAACAGACTTGGAAACACTGAGAACGCAGAGGGGCAAATCCTAAGTTAAACCTTGCAGCAGACAGAAAACAGAACCAAGCAGCTCCTGCAATGGGCTCTCCCCTTACACAGCCCCCCTCAAGCCCAGGGACTGGTTTGAGCCTGCTCTCCCTGCAGGCCCAGCTTGGTGTGGTGCACGCACCTTGTACAAATGATCTCATCAGAGGACTGCACACTGGGTAACTCCGTCAGCTGATTGTCAGCCAGGCTGAGCTTCCGCAGGTTTATCAGGCCCCATGGGATCACGGATGGAAGGGACACCAGGCAGTTGGCAGAGAGATCAAGCTCAGTTATCTGACAGGAGATATCGATCAGCCAGTCTAGATCCACCCAGGGCAGTTTGAGGTTTGACCAGTTCACACACAAAGCCTGCATATGTCAAAGAGAGAAGAGAAAATGACATCAGTGAAACCCCAGTTGCTCTCAGCCTGTGCTACACCACTGGGAATCTGGCAGAGCAGAGCACAGGCCTTAAACATTTTGCTCACTTTCCAATCTGCTTCTAGGAATTAAACTGACTCAGAGATGAAATCATGCCTGGATATCAGCAGCCCCTGCTGTATCTGCTCCATGATCTCACCCCGAAGACCATGAGCAAGCTCAAGCAGGGGACCTGGACTTCCTCACCAGTCCACATTTATTCAGGGTCCAGCTTGGACAGAAGCAAATGTGAACACCTAGTGATCATCGATGCAAGGAAACAACCCAAGGCTTCATTTTCAAGACCACCTCATGGCATTCCAATCCTTGTCCTGAAATGCACATTTTAAAAATGATATTCCCAAAACGTTTCCATAAACTTGGTGGTTTTGACATTAGTCCGCCCAAAACAGCCTCAATGGAATGATCCTTAATTCTCCACCAGGAGGCAGCAAGCACCCGACAGCAAATTTAATTTGCTTTCCAATGCCCAGGATTTAGCTCTTTGGACTTTTAACCCCAAATTTAGAATTAAAAGGAATGTTTTTTTGGGGAAGGGAGAAAAAGAAAAGGGAAAAAAAGGCCTATCTCAAATGCTTATTTGAGACTCAGAACTGGTCATGTAGATCAGACAGTTCAAATGTTTAGGAGAATGGAACAAAGGGTAAGTACAAACAGATGCACTTTTTAGATATTGACAGTAGTTGTACTTGGTGTAGACACTGTGCTTTTCAAACCTTCACTCGTGATGCCTCAGGACAGCCCTGCAAATATGAATGGAAATATTATGCCCATTGTGTCACTGGGGAAGCCAAGTCAGAGAGCATCAGCTGTTTGTTTAAAGCTACGTCCACTGCCATGTCACAAGGCACCCCTATAAAACACAGCAAGCCAGCAGAAACAAGAAATCACATTAAGCAGAGTCTCCACTGCTACTGCAAAATGCACAGCACCCAATGGGAGCTGCACTGCAAAGCTTTCACTCTCACACCAAACATACCCTGCTTTACTGCTAGATTTGCCAAGTCTGCAAATTTAACAGCTTCCTGCTTAGAAACTCTTGCTTTAAATTCAGTATGCAGTTTTCTGTACTTTTCTCACCTGTAACACGTACCACAAATCCCTGGGCTTAGGAAAAAAGTACTTGTCCTTGAGTACACCAACCAATGCAGTAATAATACAACCTTACAGCCTTCTTTTAGGGGGTGCAAGCAGGACCTTGTGTCTGTGCTGCTCCTCTTTGCAGACTGCTAACCCATCTTTATTTTGCATTTAGATTGCAGTGTACATTTCCCTCAAAAATGCAGAGGCATGGCCTCAGGGCATCTAATGGGATAAGGAGATATCTGTAGAATGCAGATAATGACTTCTCAAACCACAGACAAGATTGTGAAATCCAGCACCTGCTATCAGCGCTGCAGGGTTGGTGTCCTGTATCCAAGGCAGCTTTTTGAATCTCAGCAATTAGAGCTCTCCTTCCCACTCAGTCCTCCTTCCCATTCAGAGACAAGGACTGATGGTATCTCTGCAAACTGGAGGACCAGCCAAGCCCTTTTACCTGACTTAGGGACAGTGGACCAAATTCATCTGGTACCAGTAACCTGATGTCAGTGGAGTTACCTTAGGGGTTCGGTTGGCTCAGGACTCTGCAGTGAAGATGTTAATTAAGTGAAAGAAAACCTGACAGCAGTGCCACAAAGAGAGGGGATTTCCTGCCCAACTCATAGTTAATCACATCCACTATTTTCCCAGAAAAGCTGTTTCTTTGATGCCAAAAGTCTGTGATGCCAAACTCACAGAGCTCAGTGCTCAGCCCAGGCCGTCTCTGTTTTGGGCCGGTGGTGAGCTCTGTGCTCAAACCAGGGACAGAGTTCAGAGGATGTAAGCTCAGGGCAAGGCCTGACTGCAAGCAGCTCACTGCTCTTCAGAAGGCCAAGAAAAACCTCTGTAGACTCCCATCTCCTGGCAAGACAAGAATTTCTCAATACAAGCCCTGAAGACTAAATTGAAATCTTCTAGTGCAGCGATGTCAGGGGATGCACTGAGGCAAAGGACTGGAAATTGTGCAGAAGCAAGAAACCCTGCTGCTCTTGGGCAAAGGATCAACTATAAATATGAAAAATATTTACTTAAATCTGAGGCTGTCTGGTAAGGTGATTAAAAAAGGCTGGTTTGCATTTCTCCTAAATGACGTGATGTGCTCCATCAGAACCTTGCTCCTGCTGTAGATGGGATAATCTGAGGACAGGGATCTGCTGCCTCCATCAACAACCCTCCTCTGAATCTTGTGGGGGACTGCTGCAGATCTGTGTGCTGACGGTGATGTAAGCGAGATTACCAGGCTAAAGAAATGAGAGGAGGATCCCACACACATATATACATTTGTATGCTTGAATATAAAATTATTGGTAAAATATTTTCTAGGGAAAATACAACAGACAAAGCTCTTCTCTGGCCTGTAATGGAAAAATTAAATATATCTCACACTGCATATGCTGGAAAGTTTCATTTATCTCCATGCTGACTACATCTGTTGAAGTTTGGAATCTGTGCCCAGCCACTTCACTGCAAAGGCTCTCTTTGGCATTTGTTACCTGTTCCTGTAAAAATGGACCACTTCCTCTCTTTAGCAAAACTGTGGTTTGCTGTGGGTATAAATTTATGCCAGGAAAAAAACAAAAAAAGGAGAAACAGATATTAGAAAAATGAGATGTAACTCCTCTTGCCTGTGAAAGGGCAGCTCTGCTCGGTGCAAGGGCTGTCTGGAAGGTGTGGCAGCCAAAACCAGTTCTCAAGCACATTTTATGCATAGCTCTACATTCACTACTGTGAAATCGATTGGAGCTCAGCTGTGCTCAAGTGCTTCCACTCAGAGATAGCACAGAAAGGACAAACTCTTTTGAAGTTCTGGGCTCACTCTGAAATGATCAGGGCTTGGTTTGCCCTCCCTGTCCAAGGGGAGAACTTTCTGACATCCAGCTGGCTGCCACTCACATCCCAGTCTCTACACAATCCAGTTTTGCTTCTTCCCAGTGTAAAATCCATCTCAGGATGAACCCTCTGAAGAAAGTGACAAGGCAGTTTGTTTGCAGCTGCCACAAAGTTGTGTTTTAAAAAGTTATCAGGGTGTGTGAGTGTCACTTCCCAAAGATCTGAGCTCTGCAGACAAACTAGGACAGATCCTCCCGAATTTGTCCCAGTCTGCCAAAACGAATTCAAAGAGAAAGCATTAAATAAGCAAACATATTAAAAATAAACAGCTACTAGGAGAATCAAGGTCCAAGTTTCTGTGTTTTTTCTCTGCTTTTTTTCTTTCTTTTTAAACCAGGCCCTTCTGGCAATTAGCTGATGTTTTAAGACTGCTCTCTTCTTCGCTCAGGGTGTGACAACAGCAAAGCTGAGTCATTTCTACAGCAGCTAAGTTAAATATTGCCAGCAAATTCACATGGAAAACAGACATCTTCCTTGTGATTCAAACATTTATTCCAAGTTTATTCAAGCTGAATTAACCAGTTTGATTTTTTTTTCTTCCAAAAGACATTTTATCAACTCTTATCCACATCTAGGATTCATCTTCCTTTTGTTTATCTGTCAACAAAATTAAGAGTAGCACAAGGAAGGCTCTAAATCTACTGACCAAACCTAAAGAAGTCAAGCTCACTTACGTGGTCTAACACTCAGGGTATCAACAGGAACCCAGTGAGAGGGCTCTGGCAGAAAAACAGAGAATGGAGAAGTCTGTAAAACTACTAAAACCTCTCTCCTTATTTTTACTTAACACCAAAGCAGAACCAACAGCCTGCAATTCTACAAGCTGTGCAGACAGACACTCAACTGGACTGATTAGACACATCTTTTCACTGCAAAAATTTTGTGACCTGATGAAAACCGTAAGCATTGAAAGCTCAGGGATCTGATGCTCCTATTCAGTGTGGGTTAAACTACATATTGAGGGAAAAAAATTAAAAATGCCTAGTAATAAATTGCTGGAGAACAGTATAAATAATACAAAATACTGTGTGCTTCCCTATAAAGCAGTAACAATAACAGTGTGAGCACTTTTTTTTACCGCTGACGATCTGAAGTAGGGAAGATACTCAGCAGACCATAGCTTTGCTCATGCTTCTTGTTAACAAAAAGTCACCCAAGCCCTTTTTTACCTGAACTGTCTGACACAGAAGGGCTCCCATGCTCAGCTCTGTGCCACACCAGCACTCGGGAACACCACAGAGCTTGTGGCATCACTCTGCAACCAGGGGGCACAACAAAAACCTAAAGGAAGTGATGACCCTGGGGGAAATCTGTTCTAGAAGCAGCCCAGCTTCTTCTCTGGAAGACTTTGAGCCCAAAGTTGGTGTTTCCTCTCCCCAGCACAGCCTGGTTCACACGATGGTGTTTAAACTGCCCCACAGAAGCTGTTGCTGTGTCTTGCACAGAGATGCCACTCAAAGCCCTGATGTTTTACACCTTGTAATTCAGCATCAAAGCCAGTTGCACAGCTTGTTCTCCAAAAGGGCAGCAAACCACACGGCTCTTAGTTGAGAAGAAGAATCAGCAGCCACATGGCATGCAGAGAAAATTATCAGTTATTAACATGATGCCCGTTTAAAACAACACCTCTTCAGGCAGATAAAAGGTTACTTACGGTTTTTGCTGGAGCACTACCTGGTAGTGGGGTTGTCTCAATGAAATACTTCCTCAGAAGGTGTTTGCTGGATTCAGGACTGTCCATCAGGATGTAGGAACAAAAGAAAGCTCCATTCCGCAATAAAAACACGGCTACATCTTCATTCCCTTTGGAGAAAAGCAGATTGTTCCCTTTACCTCACATAAATGAACCAGCAAGGAGCTGAACACAAATCCTGGGAAATAACCACTTCTGAAAAAAACTGTGGGGGTGTGCAAAAAGGAAACTGAACTGTGTAAAGGCTGTTTCCTCCAGTGGCAGGACTCAGTTTGGTCAAACCGAGACAGCAAAGACACTGTGTAAAAGTGCTGGCCCAGGCTCTTTCTTTTTTGTCTTTTTTTCCCTGTCTTATTAAACTATACACACAGCTGTGCTTTGAAGTGCAAATTATTCAGCCTAAATCAAGCATGTGTGCCAGAGTGTCCACAACAATAATGCTTTTACTTGCAAGGATTCAGGTTTTTAAGGGTCTTTTCCCTAGGAGTTTATAGAGGAAAGTTCAGCCTCTCAGTATTTACAGTAATCTAACTTCACAAGGCCCTGACTTCAATTTGGCTGAATCAAAAGATTCAGAGGCAATTTTATTTTAATTTATCCTGCTGGAAATCCGACTCCAGACAAGCCATGGATACCATCCCATGTGTGAACAGCTCGGCCCATTCTTTGAAGACCAGGCAGAAAAGGGGCAAAATGTGGAAGCATGCAAATACCCACCTGCCTTTATAGCAGCGTAGAGGGGCAGGCGGATGAGGACGGGGAATTCATTCTTCCGCACTGCACAGCTCTCTGGGTCAGCGCTGTACGCACGGATCAGGAGCTTGACAATGTCCAGATGGCCCTGCTGGCAGGCTATGGCCAGCATCCAGTTCAGGAGCTGCTGGCAAGTATTAGGACCTACCAAAAACAAACAAAATGTGACTTAGTTGGTGTCACCAGGCTGTGATGTGCAAGGAATACCCAAAAATAATGGCGGTGCAAAGGGGTTTGGTAGAGGGTGAAGTTCCTGAGGACAAAAGGAAGAGGCTACGCTGCAAAAGTGTGTCAGAGAAGGGTCCTAAACTGGCCAGGCACAAAGTTTTCAGCTCTGCTTAACCGTTCTTCTTTACCCACCCAGCTAATGGGTGAAATTTTTGACTGTCCCTGGCCTAAGCATTCATGAGGCAGCAAAAGTTCTGCTAAAACAGATAAAGCAGATAAACAAACATCTGATCCTAACCAGGAATGATCAGGATTGTCTTTGCATCCAGATCCAACAGACATTGGATCCAAACACCCAAGATTGGCCACTTCTCCCAAGTTCATGAGGGGGGATACAAAGAATGGGGAAAACCAGATGACTTTCCATGTTATTGGATGAACAAACCAAAAATAAATGCTTCAGTCAACAAAAAAGAATTGGTTTAGCTTGCTTTCACTGCAACTTGAAGTCTCCCACAAAACTTTCATTTCCCCTTCAAATATTCCATTTCAGGTCAAATCTTTACTATCAATTCATAGTAAAGTCAGACAAAAGTCATTTAAGGCTGAAAACTAAAACACCATGTTCTGATTTCTGCATGAATTTGCTGATGTTTTAGTCATTCTCAAACTGCCTTTTTTTCTGAAATAATGTTTTCTTGTAGAACACCACTTTCCTCTAGGTGTGCCTAATTCTGGGCACGTAACTAAATGCCCAGGACAGAATTATTTCTGCTAACAATAAGCGGTCCTCAAATCTCCCCAGATTCCCTGTACCACTTCCATTTACTTTACAAAGTCACATCCTCTCTGAAACACTTACAGGAACATCCACAACCCCAAGCTTTACATGTCAAGGCTTTTCTGCAGCTTATCCATGTGGAAATTACATTGCTCTTTGCATTCTTAACAACTCCATTAAATCCCTCACCCTCCTGCTACAAAAAATGGGCTCCACTTAAGCTGTAAGCCACAAGTAGTTCCCACTCTTCCAGGGAGAATCACTGCAGTGCAACAGCCAAATTGCAAATTTATGCAATTTATAGCTAAGCCCTGTGATTGGTTTCTGTGTAACTTCACGAGAAAACAGTTGGAAGGTCCTGCATAAAAATTTCTGAAAGCTGCTGTTTGTACAGAGCTCCTCCCCTGACTCCCCCGAAGCAAGAGTTGGAGGGAATTTAGTCACTTCTGAACTGAGCTAAGTTTCCAGAAACTACTTAAGTCACTTTTCATTACTCAGTGTATTATATTAATATAATTTAATTTTTGCTACTAGGTTACTCAGCTTCCTTTCTGGCTGAAGGAAATATCACACTTAATTGCATCCCCCAAACTGGAACATTTATTTTGCTTTCCAGTGCTCCAACAGGACACCAAATAAGCAGGTTTCCCAACAGGTTATTCCCGTTCTCAGTGAGGCCACTGGCAACTATTTAGTCCCAGTGAGGAGCTAGAGCTATATTCAGGTTAAACATTGCAGAAGCCAGCTTAGCTCTTGTGTTGCAGTGTCTGAGGTCAAGGATTACCCCAGATGTTCTGCAGGACCTCTGGACCCCAAATCCATGGAAGGTCCCAGGGAAAAGCAGCTGCCAAGCTTACAGAACACTGAGAGAGCAACAGGGACCCAAACACAGCTCCTGGTCCTGAGTCAGAGTTATGCTCTGCCCCCTGCACCCCTGCTGCCTTAGGAATCGTGTCTGAGTCCAAAAACGTCTCTGCTCTGAAATAATTACTATAATAAAATCTAAGTAAAATATAATGGTTATTCTAAAGAAGGAATTCCCCTGAAAGTCAAAAAAAATGTCAAGCAGAGGATAAAGTGGATGCCAGCTGTGTACCCAAAGTGTCCCTGACCAGTCAGGCCACTCACTGCCAGCACCACTGAGGTTGCTGGATCAGCAGTGGGATGATGCTGTGTCCTGAAAATCCCCTAATGTCTCCATAGGGTCTGGGATGTTACCCAGCTGTGAGGCCTGATGGGAATGAACTGTCTCAATGGCATCTTCCTCCACTTCCAATTTGCAAACATGGAATATTTTTATGCACGTGTTTCTTTCCCCAACGGGGGAAGTTTTCTTCAAGCGCAGCAGAGATCTGATCCCTCCACGCACTCTCCCATGACTAAATCCCTCCCCTTCCAAGGAATGTGAAAAAACCCAAATGCCTGCTTGAAGCTGTAGCACACAGCTCCTGAAAAGCTTGGGGAGAGGCAGGGTCAAGCAAGGGCTTACCACGCAGGGAATCCAGCAGCTCTTTCACGATGTCCTTGTGCCCAAAATACGCAGCCACCACAGCTGCATTGTCATCATTGGGCTCTGTTGGTAACACCACCAACGCTTCCTTCAGCAGGTACCTCACCGCCTGCAGATCTCCATATGCTGCTGCAATGCCTAAAAGCTGACACTGGTGAAGAAAACACAGCAAAAGAAACTCTCTGTTAAAGGGAGCAGGCAGAGAAAGAGCATTTCTAGAGTTGTATGGATTTATTTGTGCCCACGCCAAGGCACGTCCACTGTTGCCGTGGTTAATAGAGAATGTCATAAACACTAGTGGTCATTGTAATCATTGTTGATAAATTTATTATATTAATTTGTTAGGGTTTGTAATATTGTTTCTTGTATGGTTTTATTACATAAGTGCCTGAGGCACAGAACAGTGAGTATAAACCCATTTTTCATAGACCAACAGAAAAAGCATTTGCACAGCTCAGCTGCAAAATGCAGTATTACCTGTTTTGGAGATGGCCAATATGATCAGACTTGACACGCAGGGACCCTCCCAAAACACTAAGATCACCTCTGTGCAAAGAGCAGGCTCAAAAGGAGGGCTCTGAAGGCAGAGCAATGCAGAAGCCCAGCACAGAGTTTGTGACAAAATTCCACACACAAGCAGCAAAATCTTCCCAGGGGGCCATTAACCATCTTTGCACTGATGGGGGAATACATTTTTTGCTAAGTCTATAAACTGCTTCCTTTTTACGGGGAAAAATGCATTTCCCTGTTTTGGTGACCACAGCACCAGCACCCCTCCTCACACAGCTCCTGTTCCTACAGACACTGTTCCCTGTGGTCTGTCTCATCTTCCTGATCAGTGTTTTCAAGGGCAAACAGTGTCCCTGAGCATGTTTCTGCAGAGCCCCACTCAACCACCCATGTCTGGGACCCACACAACTGAATGGATTTTCTCCATGAAAAAATGACAGAAGACAGCAGCATCTTGGAATTTTGGTATGTTTGCCAATAAAATGTGAGAGAGAGCAGTAACCTAACCCAACCTTTTCCACTTGCAGTGCAGTCTCCTCACAGGACAACCTAATCAACTCTTGGGCCTTGCTGGTGTCCCCAGCTTTGTAAGCATCCTGGATGCTTTCTGTCACAGGGGTCTGGATTACGGAGACATCGCCACTTGTGGACTGTTTGCCACCCATGTCCACAGTTCCTGCAGGAAAAACAGAAATGAGAAGTCAGGGAGAAGTACCTGCTCATTACTCATGCACAGCTGCAATGCCAGTGAATCCTGGGAATAAAATAAGTTGGTGATTTTCAGTGGAATATTTACTGCACACAATTTAAAAAAAGAGCCTGATAAAAGAAAGTGATAATATGTTAAAGTACTTCCCAACAGGGACATGAAACTATGAGGGACAGCAAGTTCCCCAATTGCTCCCAGAGGTGGTTTCCAAAGGAAGGTGTGGAAGCTCATACACATGGACACATAAACCCTTCATCTGCCTGGCACACTCATCCTCCTGCTGAGGAACCAGGGAAGAGAAGGCATTACATGGGACTGGCACCTGCAGGAATTCTGACAAAGCTGGGAATCTGAAAGGCAAATCTGGTATTACTGGCCTTGCTTTAGTCACACTTCACTGCTGACAGCAGTCTGATAAAATCCTGCTGTCCTCCTGTATTTTCAAACAGAGTTTTAGACACCTCTATGAGTGTGAAACAAAAGAAATTGGGAATATTTACTCTGAAAAAAAGAAAAAAAAGGGAAAGGAGATTATGCAAGATGCCCAGTGTCACCTTAATCAATTCTGGAGAATCTCCTAGACCAGACTTTCTTTTCCTAAAAGCTGTTAAGAGCCAGAAGAGCTTTTAAGTGTCAGAGATTAAAAGCTGCAGCCATTAGAGAAGATGCTTTGGTGAGTGGCTAATGAGGCAGCCAGGAAGTCTCACACTCAACCATTTCCCAACTACCAGGACAGGGAAAGCTGCAGGAAAGCCACGGAAATACAAAATGTTTTCAAGTCCACTCCTGAACAACACGCAAGACAGAGGAAAAAAGCATTTTCCACTTGAAAAGAGACCACTTCATGCTCATTTTTTCCTCCTAAAACATTATGAATTATTATTGCTTATTTGCAACTGGTTAAATAAAGCACTTGAGCCCACAGATTTTCACAAATGTTAACAAGGATTTATTTTTTCTAAATAGACACATATGTCACACAGGGCCTAGTTTAATGCAGCCTGGAAAGAGAAGTAAATTTGGAGCAATCTATAACTGTCAGTAAATATCTTTGAATAATGCAGTCTGAATCACCAGTAGGTTCTGACTAACACTTCTCATCAATTATTTAAACGAAGCTCGAATCACTCAGACATCGGAGATGGCTCCAGAGGTTCGTGCCATTAAAAATGTGCCCTCACCAATAACCTTTCCCAGATGATGCAGAATGTGTGAAGGACAAGGAGCAGAAATCAAGGCCAATGAAAGTGGGATTAAATTACAGCACAATAAACAGCATCTCAGAGTTCATGTTAATGGGTGTAGTGCTTCCATAACTCTGTAATTTTAGGAAGTACACGGGAAAAGAAATCCATCCTGCATTTGGTTCACTCTTTTAAAGCAGACCACACACCTATAAGGGATCACTAAGAATATCACATATGATTTAATTTTCATTTTCATGGACACCAAAGATAGGGAAAAAAAATATTCTTAGGCAAGTATGTTTAAAGGATGATAGAAGACAGAACTTTAAAGCAAAATAGTTCTCCAGTCAAAACAACTCAGAACTGGACTAAGAAAATTCAGAAAGTACAGATCCAGGCAAACACTGCAGTTACTGGAACAAGCAGCCTCCCTGCTCGGCACCCTGTGATGAAATCATGAACCTAGATAGAAGCTCTGGAATTCCCCTTGGAGGAAAAAATGCCTCACACTGGAGATACAAAACAGCTGGAAAGCTGCTGAGCTTCCCGCTCAAGGAGCCCTGCAAACCAGGGCTGACAGAGCAGAGCAACTTCAATTTGCTTCCTACAAATTGCAGAAAGGAGGGACAAATTCTACTCAATTCCAGCCTCAATCCTGATTTTGGGGACTATCACTCAAGACCCTACATCTGCAGCCATTCCAGATGTAAAGGCACAGCCTTTCTGCCAAAGAATTGAGCAGGACCATCTCGCTTTGCTTTTAAATCATGGCCAGGGAGGGTGGAGGTACAAGAATCTCATGGTTAGAGATTCACCAGATCCCGGTGTCACATCCCCCTCGAGAAGAGAGGTCTCCAGCCAACCTCCCACACATCCTGCACACCAGAGCTCTCCTCAAAGGAGCATTTTCCATCTCTCCTGCTGGAGCTGCCCCACTCCAACCAGCTGGGCAGGGAGCACAAGAAGAGTCACAGGGCTGTAACTGAGGGAAGGAGGAACTTTGCCTGCTTGACCCTAATCCCAAGACCACTTCTGTGTTTTGCCAAATGACTACTTCACAAAACATCTTGGCCAATGTGTTGGGCTTCCTCTTACATTTTTGGCCACCCACAATTTCTGAAGTCCTTTGTAGTGCAATGGCTCAGTCACAACCCCTGGTGCCACCAGCACTGGAAGAACACGGGCTGGCCATGAGTTAGGTGTAGAATTCTGAGATCTCCAGGAACGGGAAGGTCACAGACAGCTGGCTCCATGGAGTTTACTCCCAGAAGAGTCTTCAGGATACTCACTTTAGTCCTTAAGCTCAATTCCATTCTTGTCTTAGGCAATTTTTTATTGATCTAATCAAAACTGCTCAGTTTTGAACATTTGAATGCCCATCAAGTAGAATTCAATAAAAGTTTCATTGAGTTTAAGAAATTCTACTGTTTGAAACAGATATATTTATATCAAATATTCTTGGCAGCAAGATAATGCTACCCATCTCTCAAATTTCTTACACCAAAACTTCCTCCTATGATTCCATGCTGCAGAGTAAATTTACCTCCTGCCTATGATCTGAGAAAAGAAACTGCTGCAAACAAAAGAAACTCCAGCAAAAAACATATATATTGGCTTCTAAAATGCAAGTGCAAATTAAGAAGCAGCATATTCTATAAGCTTAATTTATACACACCAGTGGGGGGAAAATAAATGAGGAAAACTACATTTTACTGACTAAAGACTGTTTTATTTCTACAAGATGCATGACTGACCTATCATCAGCAGTGGCATTCATGTAGGCTGGGAATAAAGTTTTGCCAGTACGTGCACCAGCCATTTTTAGCAGAAATCTGGGCTGAAATCCAAAGAAATTCTGCTCTGCTTCTAACCTTACATGTCTCCTGCTCCTTGCCTGAGCTCTTCATGGCTTTCCTAGCAGAGTCACCTCACTCACTCCCAGCCTTGAGCAATGTGACAGGAGAGCAGTACTGGAGCTCAATAATACTGAACCTCTGTTTTTGGACTGGCTTGTGCAACACATTGAGCATTTAAGCCTGGATGTAGCAAAGTGCCTTTAATTCTTAGATTTGATGGATTTAGGAACCGGCTTTGCACTTTGCACAACAGGGTCTGTGTTACTGCACAACACACATTGCTGTAAGCAAACCAGCACAGCAAGGGATGATATCCCAGCAGGACTTCTTGGATATTCCTGTACTGTCCAAGAAACTCCACAAACTTTACACCCCATTGCCATCTTTTTTACTTTCTGCTTTATTGCACACAGATCTGGGGCAATTCCTGTGCTGGCACAGGTTCCTCTGAGAGCACTGCCCCAAAGCAGCACCAAAAATCAGATAAATGAAGCCTATTTAAACTGAGGTGGGTCCTTTTCTCTAACGCCTTTGAACATCTATGAAAATAAAGCCATGGAATTTACTCCCTATCATTCAGCCTCTGCATCTCTGCATCATATTTGTTTAACCTCTCTATAGATCCACAGGTTCTTTTCCTTTCTTGTTTTCTACTAAAAAAGCTGTAAGCAAACCAAGGGCTGTTTGTGAGGGGAAAAGGGGAGGCATTTGCTAACACTAAAAACACATCCATCATCTATTCCTCACACCACCTAACAGCTTGTACAAAAGCAACTAACTTTGGAACTATTTCTCTCTTGATTTCAATGATTTATACTTCGGAAATACCTTTTAAGTTTGGCTTTGCCATAACAACCTTTTATAAAAGCTAAGGGCAAGACTAATTAAATTTAAAAAAATATCCCAATGAAAGCAGAAGTTATCAATAAAAAAGCAGCGTTATTTTATTGCCATTAAAAGGGTACAAGGTATCACTTTTAAAGTGCAACAGACTGCTGACCCAGCTCAGAGAAACAAAATAAAAATAAGCCTTATTAATTATAAAGAGTATCATGAGAATTTTAGGGTCATGTGTAGTTAGACCCTGTCACAGGCCTTATTACAGCAGGTGAACAAAACACTCTAAAATTTCTAAACTGACAGTATGCCATTAGTGAAAGGGGAGGGTTTGCAGGTCAGTGCTGTGAATCAGCAAACAGCTGCATAACAAAGCAGCACAATGCACAGATGATTATTGTCTTTATAGCCCAAATCACTGCGTCTCTGACACAAACTCACTAGAGTTTGTAAATGCTACATTAGGCCTTTTGATAACCAGCAGTTCTTTGGCAACTAAGTAGGATATTTTTATTTAGCAGAGGAAGATATAAATGAGATGCTTTATCCAGGATAAATCAGGGCAGGAAGCAAACCTCCTCCAAAACCAGAATTACAATAATAATAAAACTTGAAAACTGCTACTGACCTTGTCATAATGTGTGCAGATATTTCCAGAGACAGGAGCAAATCAAGCTGGTGCTTTAACACAGCATCCCATTCAGCGATGCCCAATTAAGCTGTTAATTCCTGGGACTGATAACCACCCACCTCTGCTTCAGCACGAGCAGCTCCTGCAGTGGCCACTGGATGGAATGGCTGGCTGGCTGCTCCTTTGTCTGAATTAACTACTACAGTTTAGCCTTGACAGATATTTTCATCTCCACGTCCCATTACAGCGAAATCCAAGCCTCTGGTTCAGAGGATGTGGGGATGGGGGTGGGCAGGGAGGCCGCCTCTCCGGGCTGAGCTCAGATATTAATTCCTCAACAGCACCAGATGGCTACAGCTAACCTTTACCAGCTTAATCTTTTGCCATTTTGACTTCTGAGCGCTGCCACGGCACAGATAAAAAATGGGACAGGGATGAGGTAGAAGATGTGCTGAACATTTAAAGCCAGCACCCCCAAACATTTGAAAACTCGCCGGTGTCACTGAACATTTTTCAATACTACTTCACGCAAGCTTTGCCCAGCTGGTTTGCAAAATTAATGGAAAGCCATGTTATTTCTGAGTTTCTGCAACAGACTCGTGCACCTTGTGCTGCTTTGAAAAACTTCAGGCTAACACACTGAGCAGCAGCCAATGGGAGGCCTCCAGTGATTTCAAAGGATGATGGATCTGCCCTACATTGAGCTTTCCATTTAGATGGGTAAGGAAAATTTTTCAGTCCTCTGGAAATCTTTGAGATACTGAAAAATCCCATCCCAAACTAGGAAGAAAAAGCCAAAACCCTGGTTTCTTTTTAAAAAATAAAGAAATAAATTTTTCAGTCAGACCAAGTGGGTAAAAATGCTTTATGAAACAAAGGTATCTTTTGTGTTCCTTCTCTAATTAGCTGACACTTCAAGGTTTTCTTTTTTAAAAAAAAAAGTTAAAAGATTTTGTTCATTCATTTCATTCCTTCATTTCTTAGAAGATAAAGCCACATCTCTTGTGCCCCTCACCCACCCACATAGCCAGAACTTGCCTCAAAACAATCCTGCAGCAAGAATCCTGTAATCTACTTCACCTTTTCTCAGATTTAGGTGAAATACATGAGGCTCAACCAATTCTGCTTTAAAATGTTCCTGTCAGGATTCAAAAATGGCCAGACCTACTAATAAATCCCCCTGTGAGAAGACACTGAGAACAAGATGGTTTATCTGGGAAGTTCCAAATCCCCACTGGAGAGTCTATGCCAGAACTGGGCCATGGCCCCTCTAACCCTAATTAATATCTCCCACAACAAGTGGGATGTGCCAGCTTCTCAGGACAGTGGGAGCCCTCTACACACTTTCTGCCTATTTCCTGTGGTTCCATTTCCCCCAAACATCCATTATTTCAGCTAATTAAAGGAGTGGCTCTGTACTAAGATCTGCCTGCCAAAGGCACTGGAAAAGATGATGTATTGAGCACAAAAGCCACCCGCACCTACAACACAGTTCACAATCAATGCTCACTGCCCCAAAAGGAGACTTAAAAACCCCAAAAGAAACCAGATATGAAACACAGAGGAATGCTTCAAAGGCAAAAATCCAGCACTGAAGAGATCTTTTTCAGTATTATTGCATATTCTGGAAGTATTTTGGAATTGTTTACATGCCAGCACCGCACACGCATCGTGCTGATCTGCACTAAACATTTTCCAGCAAGCACCCAGGGCATGCTGACAATTTTAGGTACGGTAGTGTAAAGTGACCAATTATCACCAGAATCATTGGAAATTTTCTATTTATAACACTCTTAACCTGCAAGGAAAAAAGAGCATNAGTTAAAAGATTTTGTTCATTCATTTCATTCCTTCATTTCTTAGAAGATAAAGCCACATCTCTTGTGCCCCTCACCCACCCACATAGCCAGAACTTGCCTCAAAACAATCCTGCAGCAAGAATCCTGTAATCTACTTCACCTTTTCTCAGATTTAGGTGAAATACATGAGGCTCAACCAATTCTGCTTTAAAATGTTCCTGTCAGGATTCAAAAATGGCCAGACCTACTAATAAATCCCCCTGTGAGAAGACACTGAGAACAAGATGGTTTATCTGGGAAGTTCCAAATCCCCACTGGAGAGTCTATGCCAGAACTGGGCCATGGCCCCTCTAACCCTAATTAATATCTCCCACAACAAGTGGGATGTGCCAGCTTCTCAGGACAGTGGGAGCCCTCTACACACTTTCTGCCTATTTCCTGTGGTTCCATTTCCCCCAAACATCCATTATTTCAGCTAATTAAAGGAGTGGCTCTGTACTAAGATCTGCCTGCCAAAGGCACTGGAAAAGATGATGTATTGAGCACAAAAGCCACCCGCACCTACAACACAGTTCACAATCAATGCTCACTGCCCCAAAAGGAGACTTAAAAACCCCAAAAGAAACCAGATATGAAACACAGAGGAATGCTTCAAAGGCAAAAATCCAGCACTGAAGAGATCTTTTTCAGTATTATTGCATATTCTGGAAGTATTTTGGAATTGTTTACATGCCAGCACCGCACACGCATCGTGCTGATCTGCACTAAACATTTTCCAGCAAGCACCCAGGGCATGCTGACAATTTTAGGTACGGTAGTGTAAAGTGACCAATTATCACCAGAATCATTGGAAATTTTCTATTTATAACACTCTTAACCTGCAAGGAAAAAAGAGCATTTGCTAACGCAAACCTGAAAGGAAAATATTAAGTCCTGGGTGGAAAAATGCTCTGGATTCCTGCCTTTTCACTGGGCTCCAGAATGGAATTATGAGAAACAGACACCGCCAAAGGCTTTAGCTCCACACTTACACAATCATTTCTTCATCCTCCAGGATAATGGGGGAAGAGGGAACAGAAAAGCCTCAAATCCTGGTAACACTGGGACTCAGCAGTATCAGTGGGCAGTGCCAGCACTGCCAGATCTGAGCAGGCTCCTGCACTTGTGTGTGCATCTCCCAAATTCTTGGGGCTCTGGGAATTATTTGTATTGTCCAATGAGTCAAAACAGAACTGAGCTGGCTATTCTTTGCTGAAGTACAAAAGAGGCTGCACAAAGGCACTACAAGGCAATGGGGTCAGAGAGAGCACAAAGAATTACACTGGAATACGGTTGTTAGAACAAACCCATCCTGCCAGTGTGCAAATCACGTTGGAAAGTGCAAAATAGATCCAAGGTCACCAATGATACCTGCAGCTATCCACGGAAAAGGAACAAGGCATTGGGACATGCCTCTCCTCTTATGCCCTGCAAGAGGACAGGATGTTCCCCACTGGTTGTTTGTGAAGTGCAGCACCACTTCCACTGCTCTGGGCTATTACCTGGTGGGAGAGGAGCATGACTGTGATTCCCTCTGGGCAGGGAAGGAACGGGACAGGGATGTTCTCCAGCAATGCCCTCTTTGGGGTGCAAAGGATCAGCAAAGACCACAGAGAACAGTGACGGTGCTACCTTCCACCCCTGAAGGAAAGCTACTGAGAGCTCCAAAGGGCCAGAGAGTTGCTGTATTGAAAATACAAATGACTCAGCTCTGGAGTGAAAGTTTCTATTTTTGTCTTTTGGCCTCAGTGATTTGGTTCCCATCCTACAGCTTGAATCATTCAGAAATGTGCTTCTGCAGGCAAGGCCAGCTATGCCACTCTTGCTTTCCAAATTTTAAATTGAAATATATACATTAAGCACGCAGAAGTACGACTACACTTTTGGATTTTCTTTGTGTTTGTTTCCAGGCATGGCTGGAGAGGATGATTACATGATGAAAGGTGTCTCCAGTGAGACCATTCCTGTCCAACTGAATCAAATATTATAGCCATGAAACCAAACCAAGATTGGATTTCACTTGGAACTTCACAAAATAAAATTTCATGGCTAACTTTCTTCTGAACATTTTCCTTTTCCCTAACATTCAAGCTTTCATCACAAGGGAAAAAATCCCACACACCAATGTTTTCTCTCTTTCAGAGAAATAATTTGCTCAAAATCCTTCTTCTAAAAAAATTAAAACATTAATTATTCACATTGGGGAAGCACCTCATGGCCAGCCCACTTTTGCTACTTAGCCACATAGCTGGCTTTAGAAAGAAGCAAATGCTTTTAGCCCCAGCTGTGAGAGGCTACGTGTGGAGAGCTCAGGAGGGATTTGCTGTGTGTAAGAGGAAGATGGGCCCGTGGTCTCTGCTCAGGTCTCTTCTTAGCACAAGTCTTCTACCAACTCCACCAAAGACACATCCAGCGATCCCACATCTTCTCTGATTTGGGAAAAGCAGCTCCTAAGCTTTTGCTTCACTTAACACATGTAAACACCTTCTTAAATGGAAAACCCATTTACATCACTGCAACCCAACTGCTGATCAAAAACAGTAGCACAGAAGCAGCCAAAATCTGTCTCTCCAGAGAGACATAAGGTGTAGGAGTGTGACACCAGGACACTGACCCACACATTCCTTCCAGCCCTACAGCCTGTATTCCCACATTATGCACGGCCAGAAGTTAACCCACATACTCAGACCTAACACATGAGCCTCACAGGCTACTTTGACTAAAGTTTGGAGAATGAGAGAATATTTTTTACTAAAAAAACTGATAGATGCAGGAGACACATCTAAAGGAAGAAGCCTTTCAAGAGATTTGAGGGGGCAAACATCCCACGCAGCAAAATCCAAGCTTAGTACATGTTAGACACAGTTCAGTGAGCTTCTTTACTGTGCCTGCTTGACTAATAAAATACTCCTTGCTACCCTCACTTCTCATTTATCACTAAGACAACCACCCTGGATCAGTTTAAGTAAAAGTGTTGCGTGCAGAGAAAAAGAAAATGCAATCAAGATATTGGATACGGTTGGCATCAAGCTAGTTGAAGCGACAATTTGGCAACAGCAGAGCCAAGGGAAGTGCAGAGCTGGGAAGAGCACCAAGGGAAAGAGATGGATAGGTTAGTCTGGAAAAGAAAACAAAAAATCCACACAAAAGAGTGAAAAAAGCGGGGCTTCGCTCCAGCTTCTACTGAACTCAACGGGAGCACTTCCCACTTCTGACTCTTCTTCCATGGGAGTAGAGAAGATCCTGATTTCCAGGACAGACTAGCTAAGAGGGAGGATCACCTTAACAGCTGTGTCTGGAGCAGAAAGAAAACCTGATGGAAAGTCCTCTGCTGTTGGCCCAGACAGCCACCAAAGCTTTAATGGGGCTACCAAAAAAAGCCATAAAACCTTCCCCTACTTGTGACAAAACCTGCAAGCGGCAGAAATGCCTGCATTTGCAGAGAGGGGGAAAGGGAGGTATTTTGTCTTCCTGGTGCCTGGGAACATCAGCACTCATTTCAGTGGAGGGAGGATGAGGACTCTGCCTGGGAGGATCCTATGTCCATGTTGTGACCCCACTGCAGCTCACAGCATTTTTGGATGTCTGCTCCAAGGCAGAGACAGCAAAATGAGGCAGGGCAGAGTTCATCCCCTTCCCACCAACCTTTGATGAACTCTGATCCATTGCATCCAAGAACCTGGCCCTATCCATGCAAATGGCTTTGATTGGGCAGTTTTTATTCCCACCCTGCCACTGTGTGAAAGGCCCAAGGTGCAAAACATGGGAGAATTATGTCCAGGATTACAAGCTCAGAGCCAGGCTTTTTATTTTTCAAGCTATGTATGAGATCTGAAAAGGGATCCTGTCCATTAGTGTTATAAAAAAAAAAAAAGTAGTTCCTGTTTGATGCAAAAATAAAAGCATTTTCAAAGGCTCTTTGATGTGAAAGACAGAAAGACATGCAGGCAGATTCTGGAGGAGGTCTTGTCTTCAGCAATTACCAGCACTGTTTTTGAATCCTACTCCCCAGACAGAACTTTTATGTGAAGTATATAATCACGCTGCAGAGTGTATCAGCTCTAAACCTTGTGGCTTTTCAATTAAGCAGCAAGAACCTCCGGTCCAAAAACTCCTTAACCAAGATGGGAATAAAACAAATAACCCCCAAAACCAGTTAACTGCAGGTGAAATAAAGACATACTTGCTTTTAAAGGATTTCATTTTGAGCCCTTCTCGGGTAGATGCCAGTTTTCCAAGCAATATTTTGATCATTAAAACAAGAAGTGATGCAATTTCCACAGTGACCACAAACATACCAAGAATATTTGAGCTAAATTTATCCAGACTTCTTGTTTGAGTCACTGCTTTGGTTCGTTATTTTTCCATGATTTTCAGCTATGCACAGAGAGGAGCTGGGGGCAGCCTGGGACTGAGTTTTCCCCAGCAGTATCTGAAATGCCAGCCTTTATGCCTGGGAGCCACATATTGACTATTAGAGTGAAAATTGAAGCTGCTCCTCCAGCTCCCAGCCCCAGGTCCCTGCTCCTTCCCACTCACCTCCTTCCTCCCACTCTTCCTGTGGCAGACTGACCCTTTCCCTCATCCCTGGGTGACAATAACAGGGCTTGTCTTTGCAGATGAGAAGTTCCTGAAGCTCACCAGGGATCTGCTGCCCTCTCCAACTGGAGAGGGAGAGCCAAAACAGAGAGGGTCTTCCCCAGGTTTCCTACTGTGCATCTCCGTGGCAGACCCCAAGTCCTGCCAGCAACACAAACTGCTGAACCCCAGAGTCCCTCTGACTGCAGAAAGGCTTTTGGAAGGGTGAGAGCCTTTCCTAAAACTTAAAGACTTTTAAAATAGGTCCTCTAAGTGAGGGCAAGGCACAGATTAAAAACATGGAGACACTTCTGTTGTGAAAATATCAGCAGCTTACATAAAAGAGCTGCTGCTGTGTGATACAGAATCATGCAAATAAGCAATTGCTGACCCACTAATGAGCACACACACTTGGATTAAGGGAAGGAATTAAATATCAGCTTGATGCAAAATCTGAAACAGAACCTATTAAGAGACAGACTTCATGGTTGAGTCACCATCCCTGGGGGAGTTTAAAAGCTGTGTGCATGTGGCACTTGGGGACACAGTTTAATGGTGGGCTTGGCTGTGCTGGGGGAACAGGTGGACTCAGTGACCTTAAAGGTCTTTTCCAGCCTTAAAAATTCCATGATTCTATGATTTTATATAGCAGATTGGGAGTTGAATGGTATAAAATCCATCCCCCCCATCCTCACCTGCAATGCAAACAGTTCCTCCCAGCTCACTGCCTTCTGCAAGCAGAGCCTTTATCGACCAGAGCAGTGAAAAACAAACAAACCACAGACTTGATGCTGTAAGGATCCCAGAAGATCCCATTATGTCAGTGCAAAGACTTTAACGGGTTTTGGATAAGACCCCCATAGGCTCTGGGGAGGATAAAAGCCCATAATTCATAGCATTTTCTTAATGCAAGTATAAAATCACCTGCAACATCTCTGTCAAAATAATAAATCAATTACAGGCCTGGTAAAGGCTGAGTTGGTGTGAACACTATCAATTGCTTTTTTCCCAGTAAAACAGAGGACAGCAGTTCCATGACCCCAGAATCAACCCTCACCTGAAAGCTCCCTCATAAATCACACCTCAGGACCATTGTAAAGAACTCCCTGTGTACAAGTTCTAAGGGTGAAGGATTTTCTTTACTACCTTATCACCTTATCGTTGGTTTTTTCCAGGCTTCTTGATAGAGTTGTCATAAGTTGCATTTCAATGTAATACACCACAAATACATCTTAATGAGAAGGTGGAAAAATGAAGCTGTAAAGCAGCAGATAATTCCAGATACAGCTCAGATAAAGATCAATGTTTTACTGCTGCCTGTAAATCAAACTGGCTCTCAGGTCAGACTCTCTGCTCAATTAACTTCCCAAGGTCTTTACTGCACCACTGGCTCTCACAGCAGCTCTGCCCTCCTTGATACAGCCCTCAAGTTCAAGAGCAGGCTGGCTTTGATGGTTTTTATCAGGAAAATTGTAAATGCCTCAGCATTCCTTGCCCTTTTTGAAAGGCAGGTTGGGTTTGGAGAGATGTTGTAACACCCAGCTCTGCACGGGAGAGCAGGTTTAACCACAGGCATGTTCAGCTGCAGACCAGCCTTCCGCAGTGGCTCTTGGCCCCTTGTGAGATTGCACCACGTCTGTATGAAGAGTTTATTTAAATATTTAAAAATACAAGCCTATTACTGCCTTACTAGTGTACTTCCTATTCCTGCTGAGCATTTCCTACTTCTCCTTCTGCAGGGCATTCTGCAGTAACACTGACTCACATACAAAACCTGTTCTATTTTCTGCTTTTTTAGCTCATAGGAACCCTTTCAGTTTGCTGTTTGGGCTCAAATTTACTCACAGCTCAAAAAGCAGGAAGAAAACCAGAAAACCTTCAAGGCTGATTTAGTCTGATTATGGAGAACTTCGCACGACTGACACACTTTGCAGCTCTCCAGTGCTCCGTGTGCTCAGTTCACCTCCCAGATCCTCTCCTTGTCCTTCTCACCCCACACTGTCATGAAAAACTCAGGGTAATGTTACTACAGGGTGATGTGTGGATGGAAAAAGCAGGACAGAGGCTGTGAGTACTCTTTCCCTGTTACACAGCACAATGTGCCCCAAGGCCCAGCTCCTGGTCCTGTCCCCACACACAGCTGATGGGAAGATTTTAAGGTTTACATGGTGATTTCATGAGGAACAATGTGATACCTGTGGTGCTGATTTTCCCTTCCTCCTCTATTCAGCAGGAAAGCTTTTTAAACAAAGCTATTCACACTGCAAGTTCCTGCCCTTCACTTTTAAGGCAACAATGGTGTAGAACTGTGAGGAAGTCGTAGAATCAGAGAATAGGCTGAGTTGGAAGGGACCCATCAGGATCATCAAGTCCATCTCTGCAATATCCTGCCCTGATGCCAACCAGAAGAGAGGCTGGAGGCACAAAGCGTGTCCCAGGAGGATAAACTGCTCCATTTGCAACTGGCCCACCTTGAGCTGTCACCACTCAAACTGTTGTGAAACTTTCCCTATGAAATTGCACTTGCTCCTGAGCAGTCCCTCTTGTTAAACAACCCTTTGACTTTTCCACTTCAACCCTTACTCACATCAGAGCCTTTTCCAGGATTCAGGAAGCAGCAGGGCAGGCAGCAGCTTTCCCTCTGAGTCAGATCTGAGCTGAGCCATGGCCCAGCCGGGGTTGCAAAGGTCACTGCCATTGTGGGCAGCTTCTTTCTAATAAAAGATAAAGCCCTGTGAGCTGCAGGGTCACCACAGCATTTGCAAAGCACAGGTTTAGGGGCCTCTGGTCCACTCCAAATGACAGCTCGAGTCATATATTCTGGTTACTTGTTTGCTCCCTCATGTAATATTTAGGTCCCTTTTCCAGGCACACTGTCCATGTCTATCTGTGCTTCCCTGGACAGTGGAAAGCCACCAAGTTACATCTGATCTGCCTCAAAAGAAGTTGTGAAGGTGCTGTTAGCTAATATCTGCAAAGCTACTATGAAGTTGGAAGCAGCTCTCCTTGGCATTGTTGTCCCTAATTATGTAATGTTAGACACATTCCACCATAACCCCCCTTTTCAGTGCTCATTTCTAGCTTCAGCAGGGGAGAAGAGACACCCTCTGGCATGTTTGAAGGCTAATCCAGTTTCACCTCTGAGACACACACGCGTGGCATATGAATGCTCTGTAACTTCCAATAAAATACACAGTAAGCGGGAGATAAGCTCTTTAACAGAAGTACCCTGATGTTTCAGAAGACAATGATTGCTCTCCTACACCTCTGAGGAACTGTCTCCTAGAAAACCACGTAAGAATTAAATCCTAGCTGTGAAATTTCATAAGATTCAAAGAAACCAATCAGCCCATAGAAAGGAGATGAATCTTTACACTTTTCTATGCATTCATAAAGTGATGCCTTTGGGCTTCCATTGTACTTCCTACAAAATTCACATCATGTCACCTCCTCAATATTATGCAGAGCTCTTTAACCAAGTTTAAAAAAAAAAAAACAACAAACCCTGTGCTTCATAAAAGACTGCAGCCACCCCCATATCCCTGCTCAGTTTCTTTTAATTAGGACAAGATGAATAAATCCAGAAGAGGGGAAGCAGGGTTTGAGGAGGCAAGGGAGATACTGAGTGCACCCACAAGGGAGCCTCATCCTGCGCTCCAGTGACAAATCCCCTCCGAGGGCTCGGTCAGCACCACCAAGTCAAGCCCAGCATCAACCCTGGAGGGCAGAGAGGGTCCAGTTCTGACACACAGCTCGCCCACTCCCGGGGAAAGCTGGCATCCTGCTGGGATACAGGGAAAGCTGGGATCCTGCTGGGATACAGGAAGATCACTGCACAGCCGGGAGGAACAGCAGAAGAGACACCTGAGCAAGGTGAGCCCCTGCCCCCTATGTTACATTTTCTAACAAATAAGGATGCTGTGAACCTTTTCTCCACATACAATCAGCCAGGGCTTTATAGCTGCCCGGAAAAAAACTCCTAAAAAATCCCCAGGTTTCAGATAATGAAAGTGCACAGGGACCCGCTGGAAAGTGCCTCCAGCCCCGCTGATCCGACTGACCCATCCCGGAGTCCCGGCACCACCGCGCTCTGGTTAACCCCCCCACAGCCACAAGCCGGCCCCTCCTGCCCGAAAGAAAAAAAGACTCCAAGCTCTGAGCACTAATGAGGTCGTCGGCATTAAAGGAATGATCTGGGATCTCACTCCCCTTCCCAGCAGCTCCCGCTGAATGGGAGCAGGAGGCTGCATCCACATTGTTCCTAAAGGCGCGTAAACAATGGGTTCGCATGTGGAGGCTGAATGAGTCACCGTGCTCCTGCTTCAGTCCCTGTAATGGGATCCGAAGGCAGAACAGGGACCAGCTAACTTAGGGAGTGGACCGGTTAGCTAATGACAATCATTCTTGGCAGGACTCAAACAATCCTGAAATAACAATGAGTTTAAGCACGTACAATACCCATATAAAGAGCAAATCCACCAAGGCAGTACTGGTGCCTTGTACAGAGATCTTAAGCTTTACAAGGATCCCTTTCCCAATTTTCCAGCACTGTAGACTGTTTTAATATAACCCAGATATATCCACATAGAAGAGTCTACACTGAGATTTGCATGCTTCCAGCTAACCAGTTTAACTGAATATAATTACATAACAGCAACGTGTAATAAAGTTCTCAGAAAAAAACCTGAACTCACAATGTAGAAAATACTACTATTCCACTTTTTACTTCATTATTCACTCCCACAATAATTTATTTACTGTATCTTTAAACAGTGAAAAAACTTGTCAGATCACTACTGCAGAACAAAAATTTAGCAATTCGAAACAGTTGCAAACTGTTAGCGCAGATTAAAATTCTTCTCATGGTTTATAGCTTAGTATTCAAGTGGAGATAATTTCTTCCAGAGAGAAACTCAGAAGATGGAATTTAAGAATTATAAGAATATCCAATAACCAAGTGTTACAGAAAGGTACAAGGCTAATTACCAAAAGCAAACAGAAAAATCAGCATCACAGAACAAGCAGAATACATACGGAGAAAGGAAAGAGTTCCCAGAGCTCCCTGTGACGCTGGTGAGAAATGTCTTCAAACAAGACAAGGAGGCCTCTGAATAAACTATCAGGTTTTGCTTCATAGTTGCTGATAAAATCCAAAATAAGGCTGCAAAAACATTAGCTTCTGCTGGAGCCTGCTTACTCACTACAAAGCGTCAAACACACCTTCTTCCCACACTTCAAACGCAGATGCTGCCTCCTAATGAAGCACTTGCTGCAAGGGGGGAACACCGTTACACAAGAACAGGAGGCTATTTCTTGCTGCAGAAACATAACTGGGGTTTGACTCAGAGAAACACAGCAGTGCCGGGGAGCTGAGGGTTGCAGTGAGAGAAACCATCCAAAAATAATTTGGCTGCTCAGGAAAAAAAAAAAAAAATTCACAGGAAGCAACCTGAAGCATATGTCCCTTCCAAAAGGGGAATTTCTTTATTACATAAACACAAACCTTCTAATCTAGCCCAACATTAAATCACTGAAAGCCACTGAATTGGAGCTGACAGTAAAACTGGAGCAGGTTAATATCTGCTCAGGCTGAGAAGAGATGCCCTGATTTTAGCAGCTTTCATACCCTGAACACCCATTGCATCAGTGACTGGGAACATATTTGCATTCACACACTGAAAAAGCACAGATCTTGTAAAACATATTTAGGAACTGGTGAGACGTGATACATATATTGACTAATTCCGTAGGCCTTTGGAGAACATCCATCTTCGGGGGAATGCTATTCTTACCACCTCAGTAGTTCAACATCATTGTCCCTGGAAGTAAAATTCCTTGTTCTAGACTGTAAATTTTCAAAGATTAGGGCTCAAAAAACTTTCACATTTTTAAACTTCATCAAAGTCCAGTGGCAGCTGGGTACTGAATTCTCTTAGAACCTTTTGCTCCCAATCTGAACAGGAAAGAAATAAATCCTCCTATTTACCATTTTGTGGATCCATGTTGCTCTCCCTGCAAACAGCGGATTCCTCCGTTCCCACACACCAGTACATTCTGGGTCACAGTTGTGAAGGTCCCTCAGGCAAACTTTCCACAGCACTTCAAACTGAACAGTGTTGTCAAAGCTGGATGATCCCCATCACGTGAATGCAGGAGCAGAGGCTGCTAGTGAGCATCATCCTGAAGAAACACCATTTACTCTGTTTAAAAATAAAAACCAAAACAAATTAATCATTCTATTATAGAAATTGTGAGACGCTCATCCCTCTCCACTATTAACACAGTTGTCTAAATGCTACATTGCAGAAATACACTTGTCATCCCATAAATACAATTATTTTCATAATAGCTTTGTTAGGAGCATAACGTGAATTAACAGAGGGGACTAACAATTTCTGCGCTACAGAAAGATAATGTTCCTAATTTTTCACCACCAAAGCTGCTCAGTCTTTGGGCAGAGGACAAGGGGGTGGGCAGGGGTCACAGCTGCAGTTTCAGATTCTCCACAAGCTGGTGTAAAGGCAGACCATTGAAACCCTGCAGTGCAGCTGGAAAAATCCTAAATGCAACCTCAAAACCTTTCCCATCCACAAAGACAACCACGGCTCTTGTGAGACTGTGAGAAACTGAAAAATACTGGTGTGGTTACTGAGATAATCCTCTGTAGGAAAGAGAAGAGGGTGAAGAGAAACATAGCAGCTCCTGTCCCCTCTGCCCAGTCCTTTTAGAGAACTCTCCGACCCTGGAAGCATCAGGCTTCTTCAAACACATGCAGGGAGGCAAATCAGGCCCTTAGGAGATATTAAAGGTTGGCTTCTCGTGAACTGTCTGGTGCAACAGGCAGCAGAAAATTGCACAGCTCAGTCTCCTGAGGCATTTCCAACTTCTTCCCTTTTCACAGCTGCACAGCCACCCTTTAACCCCTTCGTACAGAGGTTCAAACTACTGGAGGATTGCAGTGTGTGTCCAACCAGCATCAGAGCTTGTTCATTTTCCGCTTTCAGTTTCAGTCAGTGAATGCCTCTCAGATGTAACATGATGCCCTTCAACTGACTCTTACTGGTTCTTCTCATGTCTGGTGTGTGATGATGAAATTTTAATTTGAGGCTCTACCTCAGCAAAGCTCATAACCCACCTCACACTCTGGCCAGCAAGGCCCGAGATCACCCCTGACTCTCCCTGAGCAGAGCTGGCTTCCTGAGCTGGGATCAAAGGCCAAGGGGAATACAAAAGTATGCTGATCCATCACCACTCTCCAGGAGCTTTCTGCTCCTCCCTCCTTATACTGGGTTTCAGCCACCAGCCAACAACGCTAAAAATCACTGCATTGTACTTCAGTTGTTTCTAGGCAAGTATTTGAATTCTAGATGCACTCTACTTCTGCTGACCCTGACTTTGCACTACCTGGCAGCAGGAGCCAAAACTCACACCCCTGTGCCCACAGTCTGGGCACTGGGCGCTATAGGAGGCTGAGATGGAGGTGATCCCTAATCCCAAAACCAAGCCCACAAACTGGTGAATTGGGCCATGTTGGCGGAGGACTGAATTCTGTCCTGAAATGTGCTGGGTTCCCACCAGACTCGGCTTCTCTCCTGGTCTTAGCTTCCCTTGACCACACTGGCAGGAGGACCTGCTGTGCTGGGATCACACATCCCTCTGTGCCATGGGTGGGACACGCCAGGCAGAGGTGTCAGGGAGGCTCTCACACTTCCCCAGAGCAGTCCAGGTTGTTAACTGACAATGGAGGGGACGTGATGCTTCCAGCAGCTGCCTGCCCTGTGCCCTCAATGCAGTGAGCAGCTCCAGTGAGAATAAACACTTCCCCATGCACACTCTGACCCACCAGCTCTGCAGCAGATGATGGTTTCTGAGGCATTTCCCTACTCTGAGACAGGGACAAACCATGTACGCCCACAACAACTGTACAAGAACACTGAACAGGGGTCAGCGTGGACCACTGAGGCTTGAAAACCATCCCATTCCTGATCTTTAGTTCTCTACCCAGCTTATTTCCCAGGCTGAAACTTTCCTTGTATAAAGTGAAAGGAAAAATAACTTTTAGGAAAATTAGCGGTGTGGTTTTGATAATCAGTTCCCTTTAGCTGCAAGTAACTGAATGCTGTAGCCATGTGTATTACTGCCACACAGCACCCATCTACACAGGATTTTCGTATTTCAGGACCTTTGTGTATATAATTTAAAAAACCCCTACGGAGCCTTACCTTAAGCAAAGTGCACACGACTGTAACACATGCAAACACCACATGTGGATTTGATTTAGGAAGTCTACGTGCTCTGCAGAATCTCATTCAGAAGGAGATGGACCACACAAAACACACTAGAACACGTGTAAATGGGATTTACATCCCGTTTCACGCATTCCCAGTCCTGACACCTACACGCTACAGCCCCAGCATATCTGATCACACCTGAACCATCACCTCCCCTCCACTTCATCAGCCCGCCCAGTCTTACCCATGCATTGTGCCTAAAAGCAGCCAGGCCCTCAGAAACATCACGGTTTGCCCGAAATAGCTTCCTAATTCACAAAAAAACCCCTGCTAAAACTTCAGTTCTTTGCTCAAACCACCTGTTGTTTCTGACAATCCCACCTGGGGCTGGGTATCACCGCGGATCTGAGAGGTCCAGGGCCCACCGGTGTGGGAAGGCGCCGGGGCTCTCCTGCCTGGTGTCACAGCGGGCGGGGTGATGGCGAACCTGGGGCTGAAGTGCCAGCCCAGGGACCCCCTGCCCGCCGGGACCCGCATCCTTCCTCCCCGGGTGAGCAGCGAGCACCAGGCCACTCCCTTCTCCCACACCTCGGCCAGCGGCTTGGGGACACCAGGCGCTACACCCCGACTCGGGGGTCTCACAAGCCTTTCCGGACGCTTTCCAGCTGCCGGGGTGCGGCGTCCCCTCGGAGCGAGTCCCGGTGCTCCCCGTCCCCGCCGGGCGGGGCGGCCGCGCTCCCGCCGCGCTGCGCCCGCAAAGTTCCCTCAAAACTTTCATTTTCTTTACAAGAAAACGCGGTTCCCCCCTCGTTTCCACCCGAAACGCCCCGGCAGCCCCCCACACCGACTGCACTGGCAGCGGGGCAGGTGCCCCAGAAGCGGCAGCAAAACCACGGTACCTCCTGTGTCCCGGGCCGGCGCTCCCCGCGCTGCCACCGCCTCCTCCTCCTCCTCCTCCTCCGGCACCGCCCGCACGCCTCGCTCCGCGGCCCGGGAGGCGGAGGGAGGCCGGCAGGAAAGGGAGCAGGACAGCGGCTCCTCCTCCGGCCCCCGGCCCGGCGCCGCGGCCGAGGGCGAGTCCCCCGGCACGGCCCCTCGCCTGCCCCCGGGGGCAGGGCTGGCCCGGAGGAGGAGAAGGATGGAGCTCCTTCCCCAGACCCGACCCGCACGCCCGCCCGCCCCCGTACAGGCCCTCAGGCTCAGCGAATTTGAGTTTTTTAGGAAAACCCAGCCTGGGAGTGGCGGTGGCTGGAGCAGGACGCCTCCCGCACCGCTGCCCATCGTCCCGGCAGGGCCCGGCCTTACCGCGGCAGCGCCCAGCACAGCTCTGACTTTGGAAGTTGCTCCTTCCCCGGATCGCGGCGAGCTTGGTCCTCGCTGGAAGAGCAGAGCGAGGTTGCCCCCTCTCTTCGGAAGGAGTCAGATGTTGGTGTGCGCTGTCCTTCCCCAGACCGACCCATTCCTCCTCAAGAACCTCTGACAAGGCAGGGATTGCTCCATTTCCCACACGCGTCGGACCAACTAAGACAAGACCATTTCTGCGTGCCTTTTGCTTTGCTATTCCTAGTGATTCTGTAAATTAAACACAGAGGATGGGTTTTTTTCCCCTGGTTCGTACCTTGCAATGGATCACTGATGGTCACTTGAAGATGGATGTGCATTCACAGAACGGGTGCGGTAGCCTGAGATTTGCCTGAGGGCTTCTTTGGATGATTATGGAGACAGGGATGGGTGTTCTTCGGTGCTTTTCCCCGTGTTCAGGTCCCCATCAATCTGCATCCAGCTGCAGCCATAGGTGGAGAGCAAGAACGTACCAATACTATTGTTTTTTGACTTTTAACACAGCTAAAAACCAGCGTTACCTGTTTTTAGCACCCTTTCCACGTCTTATGCAGCCTGCTCTCTTTTATGCCCCACAGCCCAGCTCTTACCCAGACCTTTCTTACACCTTTTTTAGCACAATGTTTGAAAACACCCCAAAATAACTCTTTTTCCTTTATTATGATAGAGCCTCTAATTTCCTCTGGCAATAATTTACTCACATATTCAAGCTAATTTTTCTCTTTTTTCCCTCACCAAATTTCATCTCACTCTTCCTTATGTCTCTATTGATTGTCATTCACAGTAATGCCTTTGTATCTCCAGCCTTCCCTTTTCTGAAGTCTGAAAGCTTCTGAGTGATGCTGTCAGAGAGTGGAAAATTCAAGGAGTTTGGCTTGGCCTGGGCAGGGAGCCGATAGGAATTTCTCACACATCAGATGGGAAGAGAGTTAAAAGACAATGGAATGTTCTTGCTCTGTATCTACATTGCAGATGAGAGAAATAAAACAGGACTGGGAACACATTTAGCAGAGCCACACTAGTGGTGGATGTGTCTCAAGGAGTTTAGGAAGCAGCCAGACCAAGGCAGGGAGCCCCATCTGGCTGCAGGAGCCACGGTGTCTTGAAACACTTCATTTTGAGGCTCACCTCAGAAGGAAAAGAGGATCCATCCAACTTTGTGCTTGCTCCTGCCAGCTGCAGCTCTGCTCTCCTCCCTCTGCTTACGGTAAATGGCACAACTCAAGCTTTTATGTGCAGAGCACTGACCACGCTTAGCACTTTACTCTTTTAAAATTGGCTAATTCTTCCCAAATTGCAGAAATTTTTCCAAGTGCAGATTCCCTCACAGTCCCCCAGTGAGATACTGAATCCTCAGACACACCCATTTCACAAAGTTAAACATTTATTAGGAACAAGAACTATTACAAAAAAGATGTCCATAGTCTAAATATATACATGAGGTTTAAACATAGCATTTTCATGTACCTTTAGCTATAAAAATACATTAGATTAACTGTATCCTAATTTATAAATATAGTTCTTTTCTTTTAAAAAACAACTAGTATTTCATATGAAAGCCTTACTGTGCAATGGAAGAATATATATACCCTCTAAGGGGTTATTTTAAAGTTAGTGTCTAGTGTTATATAACTTAGAAAATTCAGTGTGTAGAGTCAAACCCTGATTTATACAAAAAGAGATACATTGACTTTTTAAAAACTTGATAAGGGGGAAAAAAAGTGAAATATATATCATACATATAAAGCCAGAAGAGTAGGATTTTAAGAATTTCAGATTATTTCAGTCTCCATCATTGTTTATCAAAAATACAGAGATACATCAGGATAACCAGCCTTTTACTGTTTGCCTCACCTCCCTACTGTCTGGCTGCAGCCCAAGAAAACCCTCAGGCGGGCAAGAGTAAAATGTTTGTCTGAGAAGATGTTTGCACTCTTACATGCATTACAAGTATAAAAACTTATTTACAATGATCCCATTTGGCCTTTCATGGGGACAGGATGACATTTTCATCACTGGATGGGGAGATTTACCTGTCTCACACCCCCTGGGAGGACATACCTCCACTGTTGGAGGTATGTCATGTCAGAAGTGAAGTGGTGTTGAAGTGCAATTTCAACGTTCACCAACTAATAAGGAAGTTTAGGCTCATGCAAACTTTTTTCCTTACTTATCGCCACCCACCTTCCTTCCTCCTCCAAAAAAAGCTCCACTCATGCAACAGAATTTGTTGCTGTCTGAGCCTATCTGTGAGCAAAGGAAGGTACTGGTTAAATCCTGGCTTGCAGCAGAGAAGAAAGGTTGGACCTGCATTTCTGCTTCAAGCTCTGACATCTGGAGCAGCAATCCTAATCAGTGCTCCCTGGAGATCTGTTGATAAGCCATAAGGAACATCGGTGGGTTTGTTCTCAAAGCACAATCCCAGAGGGATCAGCTGAACTTCCTAACAAGCTGTCACCACTAACTCCTGCACACTCACAGCTCCCACAGACATGGGACTGGCTGTGCCTTTGCCAGGGTTCTCCAGCAGAGTCAGGAGGAGACAAGGAGGGAAAGCAGTGAACCCAGGAACTGAAGACAGCAGGTGGCTTGTCATTAACCTCATCACAATTAATCTCATAATAATGTCCGGGTATGCAAAGAAGTTACTGCAGGAGGTACGAAGGCATGAACTTGGTGTGACAGCCACTCCATGGACAGCTGTGAGCAAGGGACAATCCAAGGCAGTTGTTTTCTCAGGGAAGGATCAGCTACTCTGTGCTGGCCACGAGATGACAGCACTCACAGGGACAACAACTGTGAAGCTGCTGACACATTGAAGTCCAGCCACATCTTATTCCATGGTAACTGGCTTGTACACCCTCCTCTTTAGCACTCAGGGTGTGCTTGGGAACACCTGCCTTTTCACACTGCACTTCTAGGAATGTATTTTAAGCTACATTCATACAGGACAAAGAAGCAGTGAGAAGAGCTTATAAGTTTTACTCTCATAGTAACAGTCCTGGCTCAAAAAACAAAGAGATGTTCAAAAAGCCTGAAAGTTGCAGAGAAAGAGAGAGCAGGACAGTTTCCTGCAGCTCTTCTGCTTCCTTCCCTAGATCAGAAGGACTGGTGTGGCTTATCTACCATGCTACATGCTCAGCATCCAACTCGGTGTCACCACGGTAAGTGCAGTGCAAAATCCTCTTGAGAAAAGTGCTATAGTGAAGGTTTGAGATACAACTGTGACTCACTGGGAGCCAGAAGGGTCAGCAAGTCAGGAACTTGCATTTGCAGCATGTGTAGTGTGTGCACACCCAAACAACAGGTTCCAAGGACACTTGAAATTCTGGCTCTGTTGGGTGAAATAGTGGCCCCAAAGGAGTCCTCTAGGAAACTCCCACAAATCTCATTCAGGGCTAGAATATCACCAGTATGGAGAATGCATATATCTTTAGAGACACCAAGATATCTCTTTCAAAGAGAATTTCCTTACAGAACCTTCCACAAAAGCTTGCACTCCCATTCCAAGCTCCAGCTGCAATCTTCACACAAACTCCACCAGCTCCAGTCAAGTTGTCCTAACCCTACCACTCAAGTCCATCTATGCCAAGGGAAATCCAAGTGCCTCTGAAGGTATTTGCCAGTACCAGTGATGGTACCAGCAGTCCCTCTAAGATGCCAGTGATGTCCACGTCCTTCAGGGGTACAGTTTGGAGCAGATGTCCTGCAAACACTGTGACTGACCAGCATTTGAGTCACAGGGAGCAGGCAGATGTACAGCCAGGGACTTGTAGAGTACAAGTGTGTACTGCCAGTAGGGTCAGTAAATCAGTTTTTGAAGAGCCAGTTGGCAAAATGGAGTCCAGTAGATTCAGCGTTCCTAGAGGAATAAAGACAGGTGTTTCCATTTTCCTTCCCACCCCTCCCCTCCCCGTTGCTCTGAACACATTCCCCATGTGTCACATTCAGAGTGTCAGCATTTTAGGCCTCCTGTTTTCATGGACTCTTCTGGGAGAGTTTAATGGTGACTGTTTTCACTTCAGTATATTCTGCCAGAGCATATTCCCCACTGCAAAAGAAGAGAGGAGGAAAGGGACAAACAATTGTAGCATGTCAATGTGTATTTCCCTGTACACATGTGCATTTTAACAGCTGCTGTAGGTGACACCAGGTCCAGATCTGAACAACATACACCAGCTACCCATTTGTTCCACAACTTCTAATAACCACCAAGTACATGCACATAAGTACATACAGTTACACCTTGTTGTGAAAGGAACATGGAATGCTTTGGTCACTGTAACCCACAAGATGACACCTGTGACTCTGCCTAGTGAAAACTGAGTGCTGCTGTGAGAAGCCATACAAGAGACAGCCACGTACACACAGTTATTGGTGCTTAGACAGTAATTAACGTTATTTTTTCACCAAAAGAAAGCTTCTGTCTACAAGATACCATGTCATCAGGAGGACACAATTGCTCCAGAAATGCATACTGATGAGAGAGCCCACCACTGCATTATGTCTTGGTTGGTGGTAACTGGCTCTATTTCCATGCCTTGCCCATGGGAAACCTCTGACATCCTTTAATTAGCCAGGCAGTCAGGCAAAGCAAACCATAAGGTCTCAATATATATCTGTGTCCCATCTGAGGATTCATTTACTTGTTGTGCTTAGCAAATGAGGCACCTGAATGTCTCGGAGCAGAAGATGCACCAGAACACTTACAGAAATGGTTTCTGGAATTAAATCTGGCTTGTGAAAGAAAAGGTGTGTTAGATTCTTCTGAGGAGTCTGCTGAATGGTCTAAGAAAACCTGTCTCCTATACAAGAAGAAAATTAAGATTTAAGACAATGTCTCATCTCTGTGTCTAACTCATGGGGTAACTAGTTAGAGCTGAAATGCTTGGTAGTCCCACTGCAACAGGCCAGGCTGGGGAAAAGGGACAGAGGGTTCTCCTGTAATTTAGTAGCAAACTTGGAAGGTGGGATATAGAATGACTTGGGAGATCATTCCTTCCCACCAGAAGAGGTCCAATAAGGAGCAATGATACAGCAGCCAAAAGAGGCACAGACACCACCATGGAAAGATGGGGCAGGTTTGGGGTGGACACCAGTGTCCCCAGCTATGGTGCCATACTTCTCCCTTCATCTGAAAATCTAACTAGTATGGAAAATGCTTCCAAGTGGACTTGACTGAACTGGAGCTATTAAAAGCTTATAAAGCAGATGAAGGTGCTCCTAAAGGAGTGCTTTACATCCACGCTCTACTGGCTTAGCACCTCCCTGAGCAGCATGCTGCAAGCCTGATTAAACTTTAAAAGCAAATTCAACAGTGTTTTCACAGTCACAAATGTTATTGCATTCACCACCCACACAGAAACAAAATATTGAGCAAAACTTACAGTTCTCTGCCATTGCCTGACATTTTAAAGCCACCAAAAGGAGCCTGTGCATAGAGCGCATTGTAACAGTTGATCCTACAATAAAAACATCCATTTCAAAAAGACAATTCAATACCAAGGAAAAGCAAGATGATGACAACAGCAACAATACAATAAAAGGCTGAAATCTCCCCATTTTCTCTTTTATACAATTCAGTTACTTGAGAAATCAGATTTTAGCAATAAAATCTTCTTTTGCTGCAGAAACAGAAAACATCTGAGTAGTTCTCAGTCTGACCTACATCTCACTTCATATCCTCTAAAGGCAAAGACATTCATGCTTGAGCTGGAATTTATGCCATGTTCAGAGTCATGATTAAAATAAATAGTCCAAGCTATTCCCTAATTTATTAAGCACATTCTGAAATGAACATGTTTACTCAGAAAGCTGTCTAAACACTCACAACCAGGCCCTAGCATCCACTTCCAGGTATAGAAAATATTTGGACTGTATCAGACAATTGTGTCACAGTAAAATAAAAGCACTAGGCCCATTTCTATAGATACTTGGTAGAAAAAGCTGATGCAGACACTTCCCCAGCATCTCAGTAAGATCAAATGACTGAAGGTCATACAGCACAGGTATGGCTTGTGTTGTAGGTCTGCACCTTCATGTGTGTTCAGCACATGTATCCTCCAAAGCCCAACATCCCATTTTTATGTAAGTATTTGAGGCAGATTCTTCTGGTGCCAACTCTTGGAATTTACCCTCTGCATCAGCATCAGACACCAGATCAACTTCCTGCCTTGAGTGGGACAAAAATCAGGACTCCATCTTTGAAACGATTCTAATATAAAGAGAAATTTTGTAAGCAAAAATAGCTGCTTTTCTTTGTGGCAGTGGTGTGTTGCCATCTACTGTCCACACTGGTTTGTGCAGCAAAGTCCCATCTGGTGCTGGCTAAAGATCAGGACAATTGTTTTTTGCTATGTACAGGGCTTTGGAAGGCATCACATCTGGTGGAACTTACTACAACCCCAACAAAGAAATACTTTGACTGAAAGAAAAAACAGTCCATTCCTTGACACACTGTCTGGGCCTCACCACCTTATTTTGAGGAACGGATGTTGCTTCTGAGCAGAATATCAAGAATTAGGCAGGCTATTAATACATCTGACATTCAGCACTTAGAGGATCACAGATATACTGAGTTGGGAGGGACTTACAAGGATCATGAAGTTCAGCTCTTAAATGAACAGCACATATGGGGATGGAGCCCACAACCTTATTAGCACCATGCTCTTACCAACATGATTGCAAGTCCTAAATCCCTCTCCCCTCTCAGGAAACAAAGACCCAGCCCACCCTCTGTTCCCAGGCTGCTCACCAGACTGTTCCTGACTGCAGAGCCGAAGCCAGCATTAAGGCTCTGTCCAGGTTCTTGGTGAACACCGCGGCTGTGAGTCCGTACTCGGTGCTGTTGGCTCTTCTTATCACCTCTTCTATACTCTTGAACTTCATAATTGGCTGAACTGGCCCAAAAATCTGCACATATCAATTAAACCTTAGTACAAGAAAGCATCTGCTAATTGTGGTAATGTTGAAGTAATCAGAATCAGATGCTCTGTTTGGATAATATATTTAAAATGTTACATCTTAGCTTTCTAGGGGTCACTTATAGAGTGTCTTAAAAACTACTAATTAAACTTCAAAGGAAGCATTGTGATGTGCTGTAGTAGTTAATAAATGTTAAGATCCAACAACTAATGGATCATCTACAACAATCAAAATAAGCAGAGTTAGATCTGGACAAGTTACAAATGATTCATCCTTACTCCATTTACAACTCTCCTTTTGAACTCTGAAGCTGAGTGTACTCAAGTAACAATTAATTTATTTCAAGGACTGCAAATTTTCTTCCTTGGTTTTAACCCTGATTTTGTCACTGTATGCATTTTACTTGCATGCAGTGCATTTACCACATCTGTGTTTGACCACAAATTTGGCTTCCCAGGTTGCCAGTGTAAAGGCAACAGGCATACAGAGGGCTTCCCAAAGTTTGGGATGAAGTCTCTCATCGGGTACAGTATCAAAGGTGGAGCCCTTTCTTGGTCTGCAGGGTCTCATAGCACAATAAAGCCCATTGAAGGTGAGATATAGACTCATTTCGGCCACTTTTAGGCTCATATAAGTATTTCTAAATGTCATTGTTTTGGGATATCCAGACTCTTAAGTGGAGCCTCAGTCCTAGGCAAAGGATGAACGTGCATTTGCAACAAAACTGCCAACGAATGAAACTGGATAAACTTTGTGAATCATGGCTTGGGATTTGGAGTCAGTTCATTAAGAAAAGGTCTGTCATGGGATTTTCAGCTCTTTTTCTCTCTATTTTTAGCATGTAACTCATGCCCTGACTGATATCTTTCCCAGGTTCCTTAGAGATTCTGTGGCAGATCTGAGACATTTAAACATCTTGCCAGAAGTGAACAGCAAGCAGCCCCATAAAAAGCACTAGGCTAAACTATAAAATACAAGTGCCAGTTAGACTTTGGCAACTACTTATTTTCCATTAGGGAACATGATGAAAAGTAGATTAACTTTTATTTCAAAGGAATATCACAGGATCTAATCACATGCAGCTTGTTCAACATTTCTGCATATGAATAATGAAAGCCAGAGTATTAGATCTGCATTTTGCTGGCTTTGACCATGTTTTCATACAGGAAAGAAATAGTCAGTCTCAGGGGATTTTGCCATGAGAATGGAATCTGGGATTGTTGCAGATGCTAAGGCTGCTTCAGAGAACTTCAGTGGCCATTCCTTTGTTCCTTACCAGCATCAGGTTCCAGAGTTCTTTTCCCACCTTCCTGCAATAAAGCAACCCCTTCTTTACAAAGTAGTGGAGCAAGAACACACATTACACTATCCACTGTCACTGGCAATTACAAGGTAAATAATTGCTCCAGCCTGCCACAGTGTCAGTTATTTTTACTCCGTTATTTATATTTAAAATTAAGGATTCAGACAAACCCTCTCCATCACCACTATTTCTTATTCTGAAGCAGCATTTGTCTAGGTGATTTGTACCTCTTCTTTGGCAATTCTCATGTTATCAGTGACCTCTGAAAACACCGTGGGTTTTATAAACAGTCCTCTGTCTTCAATGGCAAGACCACCACACTCCAGCTTAGCCCCTTCTTTCTTCCCACTTTCTATCAGCTCCAGGATTTTATCAAACTGTTTTTGGTCAATCTGTCAGACACAAAAGGAAAAGAAACAGATAGCAGCACCTTTATTATCATGGTTCCAGAGAGGAGTCATAGAACGTGGCCCAGGGGCACGTTTGCAGGGCACTGTCAAACTGGGTCAGTTTCCAGCTCAGTTTAGGATGTGGCAGACAGGCAGTAAGCAAGGAGAAAGACAGGACATGGGCATAGCCCTGAGCCACAGAAAACAGAAGGTGAAGTGACATGTGACACTTTAATATAATCTAACAGTTTGCTGCTACATGGAAGGGTCTCCCCACTTTCCCTTCCTGGATGTTCTGGATATGTGTTCCCACAGCTCACTCACTTGAGCTCTGCGATTTGCTGACCTTCTCCAAGCACTGATTTATCTCAGTAGCAGGATGAGAACAGTCTGAGATGGACTAGCAAGCTCAGCAAGGGATCGGACCAGCAACACAATCAGTACAGGAGAGGGAGAACCAGGGTATAAGAACTATTAACTCAACTTTGCTGCATTGTGCAGCTTCACCCACAGCTCCCTCTCCCCTGCAGGAAGAACCCAGCAAGCTCTGCCTCCACCTCCTTCCACACTGCACAAACAGCCTCAAAGATAAGCCCTGTTGGTGGGGTGACTTCAGAACTGTTGTACCAAAGCCTTGCTTTTAAAATCAGAATAACTTGTCACGGTTCTTAGAGACTGGTATAATCCTGCATTTTTTTTTCTCTGTACTGGGAGCCATATCCTCACTTTTAACTACCAACCTTGTCTATCTCCTCCTCACCCCCACCTAAATATGGAGTAATCTCAAATACTGTGTGCTGCTGTCATTAGCCTTTAACCAGGGATTTCTGTAGGGGTGGGGAAAGGACAGTTCAGTGACAGGACCCTGAAGCTGCACAGCTACACCAGGACTTGGAGGAGAGATCCTGTACTCCACAAGCACAGTGTGTCCTGTGCTAGGAAGGGGTGCAGAAGCCCACAGCACTTCCAATCCGTGCTCCACGTGCAGCAGCGGGCTGCAGAACTGCAGGTTTCAAACACATCTTAGCATGATGTGTAATTAAGTAATGAAACTCTTCATCACAGCAGGCTGAAGATGGTAAAAGATTTATGGTGATGTTTTTAAAAAGAAAAACTTAACAAAAAGCTCAACAAATTTATTGAGGTGATTAAAGACTCCACCCTCTGGTACAAGGTGTCCTGGAAGCCTGGGGTGTTATTCTGATTGCCAGGTATCTCCAGATGCTTGTATGGCTCAATCCCCCTCCCTAGGCATCTGGTTTTATTTCAGCAGGGCCAGTTGCCAGTTGGGACTGTTTACACGGAGTGTTCCACACTTGGCTCCTCCAGATTACAGACTATATCCTGTCCCTAGTTAATCCTGGCCACACACAATCCAAGTTTTCATGCTTTTAGACAAATATCAAAGCTGCAGGAGGGTGTCCTTGAGGTACTTCTGGTACACAGTGGAAACAGAGCCCAGCACATCTCCAGGCAAACAGATGTGTGTGTATCACATGCACTGTGGACAGTGTGTTCTAAGTGCTTGTGTTCTCTCATATTTTAAGGTGCTACTCAAGGACACAATTCATGCTACTGCCCCAGGAACTGTGTGCCCTCCTGTAGGATACAGTGTCACACTGCATTTGGCAGGTGTCATACACATTGTCTATTTGTCTGGTTGCTTAGTTGCCAAGTGTAAATAATTCAAATATATCTGCAAGTGCTTTCCATCCTGGCATGTCTGTGATCCAGACCAATCCAGTCCATCCACTTCACATCACAGAAAACAAAACAAGGATATTTATACAGCTGTAACTTGTTGCAAGGCAAACTACAGTTAGATGAAAAGACACTGGGGAAAGAAAACATTTGTAAAAATGACATGCAAGGGTGGAACTGTTTGTCATTGTAACTAGAGCTTGCAAGGCTTGTTTAAATTCTGTCCCCTACTCCACTATTATTTATGGTTCAAGCATTGAATTCAATTAAAAACACATGATCTGGTAAAGCAAATTCTACTATTTGTTCATCTAATTCAATAGAGAAGGCAGCTTCTAAGGATCATTGCAATGCTGAAAATCTGGGAACCCCCAAATCTTCATCTCTTGCTTCATTTCAGTCAAGACTACAAGGAGAATTTTTTCTATGTCCAAAACTAGTGTTTGTAATCCTACAAAATAGCCCACAACTGGGTCCAACAGGCTGTTGGATACAACCCTTTCTATTTAAATGTTTTATTTTCACACTTTAATCCTGAAGTGCATGTCTACAGTCTAAGGAAAATATTCACTGTCTTATAAATCAAATTACTTGTTTTGTGCTTAATAGCTACTGGCTAACAAGTGCCATCATTAGTGCTTATTTTATTTTTGTAGGTTAGGTGTTACAATCTACAAATCCCAGCATGTGGGGTTCTAAAATAACAAAACTAGTCTAGTCTTATTCTAATCTAATCCCTGTTCCAGTGCCCCAGAATGTCAGTGTCATGTAATGCTGTTTTCTGTTCACAGTTGTATAATGTACTGGTTAACCCATTAGCAATCTGTACAGATTTACTTTATTGCTTCCTGTGATACAGCTCCCAGGAATCCAAAGTTAAAAACTGCCCTTGGTCTGCATTTGAGGTTGGCACTCTACTCAAACAGTCCTGAACACCCCTCAGGTTTCGTGTGGTGTCCTTTGAATTCCAGCCAGTCAGCACTGCCAGACACATGTGAGTTTTGGAGAAGTCTCATCAGAAGCATGCCTCATTTCTGTCTAAATTTAATACTGTTTAAAGTTGACCTAATTTTAATCAGAGCAGTACAGTTTATATCAGCATAACCCAATACTGCAGCTGACACAGTCTTTTCCCCACTGCCATGCCATGAGCATCCATGCCAATGAACAGTAATCCACATCAGAGGACTGACCTGAGTAAAACCTTTCTTCTTCACTTCCAAAAAAGCTGGATTAGACCTGAATCAACCAGTTCCCCAATGTAGTGCAGTCCAATGTAGGAACAAACAACTGCACATAGGACCACTTTGCCAGGACTAGCTTACGTCAGCTTCAAGTTCTTGTGGAATAGGATTGTCATCACCTACAGCTGATGCAGGACCAAAAAGATCATGGGCTACAACCACTGTCAGCCTCAAGGCTGGCTTTAACCCCTTCCCCCTGTTGGCTTCTAAGCCAGTGGCCATCCCACAATGGGATCTGTGCAGCATTGCTGTAATGCTGTTGCATATGCTGACCCTGACCCACACAAAAGGAGAATGAAAGCAACAGGCTGGATCTGAAGCATCTCATGAGGAGAGATGAAGAAGACAAATTATTTTTCCTGGTGATTCGTCCCTTATCCATCAGTTCAAGATAAAAAAAACCCTCACAGGCAAGCAGGTTACTTCAGGGACAGGGGGGGAAATATTATCTGGAAGCTTTACATTTGAAGAGTAACTTGTGGGCAGGTGTGAATCTTTGCTACTTTTAGAGGTATTTTTAAGTCCTTGTGACACTGCATCATTTCTCTCCTCTGCTTAAGTTTCTGTATGTGCCCACAACATAGGCTCCAGAGAGTGAGGAACCATAGCTGCAGAGGAAGTGGTTGTTCCTTTGAACTGCCAACCACATAAAAGCTTTGGGATTTACAGTTTCCTCCCACACCCTCAACACCTTCCCATCCCGGCCTTGACAGCTGCATACACAGAAGTTCAGGTGCGTGTGGGTGTGCTCTCTTTCCTACAAGTGCAACAGGTAAGCCAGAGCAGGGAAAGAGGACAGATGGGCCACATTTAAAATCTGATCAGACACGGCTATTCCAACTTACTGTTACCCTTAATTACAGCTCTGTATGCAAAGGGTCTCCCTTAAGCCACAGGAGTGACCCCAGAGGATGGGAAGTGCTCTGACAGCCTGGCAAGGGCTGGGAACACGGATGAACTGAAACAAACAGCCCAGTTCTACATGCTCCAACCACTGCAGGGTGTTTCACCCTTTAAAACTCACAACTGAATAGATTCAGGAGCTGTTCTCCTGAAACTGGTTTGAGGGTCAGCTCATCTCTGCTGGAGCAAGTCTCAGCATGGGATTCTTTTCCTAAGAGTGCTGAGCAGTTTGTAATCTCTTTCTAGGCAAGTTACAGGGCTAGATGTAGCCTCAGCATGAGCAGGGGATGTACATCAACTTATTCCCCATGCATGAGGACAAATAATGAGGTTTTGCCATGCATAAATCATGAGCATATTCAGATCCAGATAAGGAGAGGCAGATGTCCTTAGAGCCACCCCTTCTCTGAGGGATCCCACACAGCATCGAGGAAGAAAAACTCACAGTGCAGTACAGAGCAAAAGAGGCTTTGGCTATAGGTTTCTGGGAGTCTTACTTTATTTTTGGTACCGAACAGTGGGCCTGTTAGAAGATCTGACCTAAGGATCATCTTCCCCCAGAGTTCTCCAGCACAACTCAGATTGCCTCAAAAGGAAAAACTAAGAGGAAGGCCCTGGAAGTATTGAGGAGGCTGGTCCTGACAGCAGTTTGGCATGTTTCTTCCTTCTAATTCAGCTGAAACTTCTCCAAAGGATCAGAAAGGGAGCAGAGGAGGAGAGGGAAAGTGAGGACTCAGGAGTCTCTGGGCTCTAACTGCTTGTCATCACCCACACAGCCAAGGAGCTGAATAGCCATTTAGCTGCACTCTTCTGCACAGAGCTATGGCTCGCTGCAACATGCTTTGTGTTACTGTACCAGGGAGACAGCCCCTTCCATAAAGCTGGATAAGAACTGAATTAAACACATTTGTGTTTTTAAAAAAATTACAACATAACATTTCAACAGTTGTGATTAATTGATATTTAAAATAGAGAGAAAAAATAAAGCCACGATACATTACTCACCCCTCGGCACTTCTGCTGGGACCGTATCCGTAAGGATAATATTTACACAAGGAGAATTAAACAAAACCACAACCAAAAACCAAACAACAACTGCTCTCAGACACACAGTTACCTGGGGCCCTTGTTCAGTTCTGGCATCAAAGGGGTCTCCAACCAGTCTCTTCTTGGCAAACTCCACACTGCGCTTGACGAACTCAGGGTAGATCTGCTCCTCCACAAAGACGCGGGAGGCAGCTGTGCAGCACTGCCCCTGGTTGAAGAACACGCCTTGGTGGGCACATTCCACTGCCAAGTCCACTGTGAGATGACCCAGGAGGGAAAAGTGTTACCACATGCACAGTTCCAGCATTCCAGTGTTTCCAGACTTGTTTTTTTGCTTTCTCTTTGGAAAACCTCCTTAAAAATGCTGACAATGGTCCACACCCATTGAAGGCACTCACAGGGCCTCACTGCCCCCAAACCAGATTTTTTATTGTATCCACCCCCCTTCCTGCCTTTTGTCTTGAGGTCTAGTTTGCCATAGATCCTAATACTTTCCCCCACAAGGACTCACTGAAGGCAGTGACCAGTTTTTCTCGCTGCGGAAATTCAAATGTGGATTCCTTGGTACCATGCATTGGTTCTTAAAGGCAATTTTCAGCCCTGATTGTTCAGAAAGCAGCATGCCAGCTTTGGCCAGGTCCTTGCAATGCTCACTATCAGCAGCTGGCACAAATGCCTCTGACTTTCAACCTGTGCTGTGCAGGACTGGAGAGGATTTTCCTGAAGCCAAATAGGATTTTCCAACCATTTTGGTGGTCCCAGGTTACATATATCTCCTAGCAGTACTCAGTTACGCAATAAAATCACAATGAAACACACAACATGAGCCCTGCAGACCACCAGGACAGAGGTGAAGGCTGGATTAGATCAGGTTCTACAAAATTCCCCTGACACAGGAATGCCTGCAGAGGGGCTGCTTTGCAGAAAACTGCTTTCCCCAGTGCTTGGCTCAGGCTCTGCAGCACTGTCAACCAAAGAGAAAGCCCACAAACAGCAAACCCACAAGTGCAAGATCTACCTGCAACTGCAGCCATCCCCAGGGAAGGCAACACAGGCCATGGGAATGATCCCCATGCTGGGGAAGAGCTCCAGGAATGCAGAACTATATCCTGCCCTTGGACAGAGGTTTCCTCCAGCATTTGGGGTGGAAACACCAGCCCTGTGAGCTGCCAGAGGACAGCAGAGACACACAAACCCCACCACCCTCAAGCCTCTTACAGCAAATACACCCAGCAGCCCATACTCACAGTCTGCATCTGCACACACAATGCAGGGGTTTTTCCCTCCCAGCTCTAACGTCACCCTTTTGAGGTTGCTTTTAGAAGCAGCTTCTTTGATCAGTTTTCCAACCTGTATCAGTGAGACACAAAGAGGACATGAGTTGTTTCCCCTAAAAATCTCAAGTGTGATTCCAACAAGGGTAGAAGAGCCTGGATGGCAGCTGAAACAGGTAGAGGTCAGGGAGAGCACTCTGAAATGGTTTGAGTTTCCTACTGCTGTGATGTGTTGGGTAAAAACCAGCCCCAGAATTAAGGTTTGGTTTAGGCAGGTCTGAAAGGGCAGGCTATGTGGGAGAGCTATATCTGTATCCTGAAGACTCTGCTTTCAGAATTCAGTAATCTAATGTTGTTAGAAACAGTATGAATTAAAACTATTTAGGATCTTTAGTTGTTAGGGCAGGTTAATTCCTGAAGTGCGATGTAATATTTGATTTTGCTCATATTATAATAGTTTTCTTGTATTTTACATTTGCACATGGAAACCTTACCTTTATTTCTTGCCCTGGAGTGGAACTGTGAGCAAGGAAAGCATGGGGCAGCTGGCTGGCAATTACAGGTCTGCCTTTCTCATGGTTTGCCCTTATAACTTGAGCATGACTCCTGAACTTAGGAGAGATCATCTCTAGTAACTCAGAGTTTAGGCCTAGAGACAGCAGGAATAAGTGCATCCTAGCTTTGCAAGAGGCATTACTACAGGCTGGCTGGCCAAAGAGGAGCAAATTAATAACCTAAGAGAAGAGATCTATATGGGAAAATTCTTGTAGAGTTTAAGATCAGTATTTCCAAGCTGGCACCAAGCCCAAGCTGGGGCTTAATAACTAAGTCAAAATATATTTTGAATTAGCTTCACTTCCTGGCTCAGAAACAGTAGCATTGTGCCGCAAATACTGCAGAGATGCAGCTGAACTCACAGATGGGTGGAGGGGGAAGAAAACACTTCTAAATTACACATGTATTAGCAAAGGATCTGTCTCCCTCAGTGTTTCCTGCACACCCATGGATTAGGAGACAAGCACAGTGTCTACAGGAGTTTTTTGCCTACAGGCTCCAGCAGCTGAGATTTTCCTTCTGCCACTAATCCACTGGATACTCCTTTTTCATTAAAAACCCAAACAGACACATGTGGGCTGGATGAGTCTATAAGCTCTATTGTTTTCACACAGCTAATGTCTCATCTGGGCTAAAAGTTTCTGATCTAGGATTTGGAGAGAAGCATGTAACTGAGTAAACCGAGATTATACCAGCTATCAAGAGAGTAAAAGCTCACTGTGAACTTTTACTTTATTGTGTTCTGTTTGTTCCCATGTTCCCTGTACAGAAACAGAGGCTTAGAACACCTTTTCCTATGGGATAAGCACAGCAGCTAGGATGTACACAAAACCACTAGATGGTAGTGTTGGTAAATGCTGCAGGTTTTGAGTGTTAGGAGTTACCTTTACAGACCAAGAACACCTTTCAAGGTAATTTGTCATCATTATACATTCACATCACACTCTGCAATTACGAGGGCAGACTTAAGAATGGATGAATTTAGCAAATGATCAACAAGAATAGTGCTCCTCAAAGAAATAAGAGACTGAATTTGCCTGACTGATTTGAAGCTGCCCCCACTGGTGTGATCATTTCCATTTTTTGAACACTGCCTCTATTCTGAAGGTGCAGATCTACTGCAAGAAACATATAAAGCAGTCAGAGGAAAAATGTTCACTTTTCTAAGCAAGCTTTTGTTTGGGAATTTTCAGCAGTGATTACTGCAGTCAGATTTGTTTGCATGTCTCAGCTGTGCTCAATTCCATGGTCTTAGCCAAGCCATGTGCACTTTTCCCATGTAGGTATGGAAGAGGATGGCTGTAGGTGATTGATAGTGCAGAGGTCTCACTGCCACCCCTCTCATAAACAAGTCAGACATGTCTATTTACAGGAAAAAAAGCTAAATGGAAGGTGCTTTACTGTGCAGGTCTCAGAATGAAGCTCAAATATTAATCCCCTCTACGTCAGCACAGAAGACCTTGGGCACGAGGCCATGTTTTTATTTAAGTCCTAGTTCCTCAGAGGTAACTAAAGCCAAGGAAGAATTGTTCAGGGCTCTGACTGACGTTTTCCAGTTGCAGGGCAGGACTGGCAGGCAAACATGCCCAGAAGCTCCATCAGATCAATGACATGATGTTAAGTCACTGCCAGCCTGCCCTGTAGACTGTCTTGCCTTATGTCAGAGCACCTTTTACTTACAGTTCTTAAAGAAATGTGGTGGTTTGGCAAAACCCAGCTTTCAGAGATGTGGGATTATTACAAGCACAAGGATCTGAATTAGACAAATACCAAATACTTCTTAGAAATCCTGTCACAGGGAATGTGATGGAAAAAGTGCTGGTTATATAGAAAACACTGACATTTCATAGGTCCAGTCTTGTAGGGATGGCAGTTTACTAGACAATGCAAAGAGGAGCAGCAGGTGTCTATGAGAAATCCATCACCTACCTTGGTTGATCCAGTAAAAGCAATTTTATCAATGCTGTCATGGGTAGAAATTGCAGCTCCAGCTGTGGGGCCATAGCCTGGCACAATGTTCACCACACCTGGAGGGAAACCGACCTGAAACAGAGGTTAAAAACAGCTCTGTAGAGAATTTGAGAGCACAGCTCATTTCTCAGGAAGCCTGAATTAGTTGTACTATACTCCTCTGAGCTCTTACCAGATACATCCCTGTTTTCCAGGCTTTCCACTGACATGGCTGTGTGCTACCAGCTGGAGTAGACGTGGGTGAAACTAACAGCCATGCTTAGGAAATGCCAAGTTTCAGTAAGAATTCTTGGAGAAGTCCCAGTTTCAAGTCAAAGGAGAGTGAGTCTTTCGGCCAAACTTGGCCCCCAGCTACTGCAGTGCAGCTGCAGCCAAGGGGTAAATGAATGAAAGTTTGTTTTGAACAAAGGTTGACATTTGTGGTTCTTCAGGGACCAGAGGGATTAAGAAGTCAGTAAAACCTCACTAGATGATGGGGCTAATAAAACAGGAGTACAAAAGCAGATGGCAACAAGACTTATGCAAGTTTCCACCACATTTACAACCTAGATTCGCCAACTAGTAATTTTGCCAAAACAGACAAATGGCAAAACTTCAGGTGAAATTCTAGTGCAAGGAGAACTGAGGGACTTACTGGTTTGGTTTTATTTCCTGAAACAGGAGTTTCAAGGATTATTGCTCTTCCAGGTTAGCCTTCCCCTACTACTGATAGCACAAGGTTGTTTTGCCTGTAATTTCTAATGATGGAATTGCAGAATGTAACACATTTGCTTCATTTCCTATGAATTTTTAATACAAAATCTCAATAAATGCCATTTCTTTTTAACAGAGAAGAAAAGGAAACAATTGTTCATGTACGGTCTTGCAAAAAAATTATCCTCATAAGACTTTTTTTCCCCCATTTTTTCTTTTCATCAATTGGAAGGGCAGTCTCATTTCTCCTGTGGATGTGACAATGACAAAAGTACATTTAATGGAGTTTGCATCTTAGCTAATGAGTTTTCAAGCAAATACTGAATGTCAAACTGTGCAAGTAATGGTGTTTGGAGTCAGCAGCAAAGCCACAAGGAAGCAAAAAATTGGTTCAGAACACCCTGAGCCAAAAGGTTTTTTCTGTTTTTCAGCAAAAATGAAAGCCAAAATATTTTGGTTGGCCAAAAATTATTTCATTGAATGTAACACATAGCTTTGTGTGTGTGGTAACATCTTCTGCATCCTTTTAAAGATGAAAACCAAAAAAGTTTAACTTATTTTTCTGAAAAACTGAGAAGAATTTAGCTAATTTTGGGTGGAGAAAGGAGCATCTTCAAATAAAATTATTCTGCTCTAATTACACTTGTGCCCTGAAGGGCAACTGTGAGAAACAGTAAGCTTAGAATTTCAGCTGAAAAAAATTAATTTTACCAGAATTGAATGGGTTTTTTGGGGGAGAATGCTATGCCTGTGTTTGGGGAGCTGCATGTCAGAGTCAAAAAAAGCAGTGGTGCATGACAACTGCACCCTGTACTCACTCACTCATCTTGTGTAATCTTATTAAGCTAAGTAACTGTAGGAGATACTTAACTGGTATTATTTTTCCACTTCCTTTCCTGATGGAAGAGCCCTAAGTGTCAATTACCAACATATCCTTCTATTTTCTCCCAGGCTAAGCCAAGAAAGGACAAAATCATCATTTGACTGAGCCTAACAAACAGACTTCCAGCTGAGAGGCAAAAGCCCATCTACAACTCTTTTAGTTTTCCTTAGTCAGTCACATCCATAGCTACGGGAAGCTGATGTACTGGAGCAGTGCTGGAAGGTTCTGTGCACCTCTCATCCCCTCTGTACAATTAACAGATCTGTTGGCACACAAGATCCTACCTGACAAGCCCTAAACCAGCATTTTAAAATCCCAGCCTATCATCTTGCCTTTATTTCAGTTGACTTTACAGGCCAGACACAGCTAAATTGTTCTATGAACCACAGAAATGAGGAGGAATTGTTTCCCAGGGCACTCTGTCTTGGTTGAATTATCCCACTTAAAAACAACAAACACAACACTGCTGTCTAATCACACTCTTTTTTGTCCCATTGTCTAATAAAACTGAGCTGTTGTCTTTCCCTCATTTGGGAGAGGGGAAGACAAGGCAGAGGAATAAAAGCATCATTTTTTCTCTCTGCAGCTTCCAGAGAAAGGAGAAAAATGCACAGGTTTTGTGATGTTTGCCACCTCCCAGCCAGTCACAAAGGCCTTTGTGAAAAAACTGAAGATGGAGGTTGTTCTCATTTTCCTTTGTGAGGCTTTAATATCTTTGAAACCTAAAAATCTGGACAGCCAATTCAAAATACAGCCTTGCTTATGACCTTAAGAGAACAGAACCTCGATGGGCTGTTCAGATTTCCTCACCTCCTTGATCAGAGAGCCAATGTAGAGAGACGTGAGCGGAGTTTGTTCAGCTGGCTTAATGACCAGAGTGTTTCCACAGCACAGCGCTGGTGCCATCTTCCAAACCAGCATCAGCAGGGGGAAGTTCCACTGCAAGAACACAAGTCACTGGTCAGATCAGCCTGGCATAGTCACCTACTCACTTCCATGCAGCCTCTTCCCAGCTCAGGGAGGAAAGGAACTGGGAGGAAAGCCACAAAGAGAAGCGTCTGTTTATAATACTGTGTTTGCTTGGACTAAGGAATATGACTTCCTTGATTTCCCCCTGAGATCCCTAATACTGCTGGCAGTCCTCACGCTAATCCTGTAAGTTGGACAACCTTCTGCATGATGTGACCTCATTCTTTAAAGGAGTTTGATCACATTTTGTGTAGGATTTTGGCTGTTCACAGAAACTGTGTTGGAGGCAGTTTCCTGATGCATCACTTCTGTACAGCATCTGTATGTGGGGAATTACAGAGTGCAACTTCTCATTGAAAAAACCCTAATTTTTCCTCTATTAAGCACTGGCTGAGTAGTTAGGAGTTACATAGTATCATTCAATTCCAGTTTTATAACTAGGAAACTGCAGTGAGTTGTTCAGTCACGGAAATCTAGGGGAGGTATTATACTCCCTTCATATTGTAGGTTGTTCCTTTCCAATTAGTTTTCTAATTTGGAATTAGGAATCAGTCCACATCAGTTTTCTCTGTGCTAATCTCTTTCATGGCCATGCGTATTTGTGGATCTTGGAGTCTAAGAAAGAAGTGGAAAATCTAGCTCACACTGAATCTCAGAAAGGTCATTTGGCAGCAGAAAGGATTTCTTCATTAAAAATAATTAATGCTGCTTCAGGGATGATGGAAGCAGGCCAACAGCAAGGGGACTTCTTGTCAAGACTCAAGCCAAGGGCCTTCAGCTATCAACAAAGAAGCCAAGTATGTCAGGAATCCACAAATTCACACTTACAAATAAATTAGCAGTGTAGCTTTTGAGCCATGAGTTCTATTCTGACCCTGAGACAAAGCAGAACTTAGTCTCAAGTGTTATTCTTCAACTTGCTTCAACCTTTTTCCCAGATCTGTTCCATTTCAGTGATCTTCTGCAATGGCCACATCCCATAATTTGCCCATTTGTCTTTTTCTCCTAAGTTTTCTTGGAGGCCTGACTGTGCAGCTTGAGCCATTTACACCTACACTACTTTTCTACATTTTCACAGCATGAAATAGCTCCATTAGGAGCTTTCTGCTGCAGAGTGGCTGGTGAAAGTAACAGTAAAGGACTCCAGAGCTGCCTCATGATAACACCTTGGGATAAAAATCAGCCATATGCTGCACTTCCTAAGAACTTCTCTTGCTAAGAACATTGCTTTAAATATAGTCAAGCCATAGGAAAAAGGGAGGACTGTTAATTGCTCTAGGGAAACATACCCAGAACAGTGACAGAATCTTTTTCAATCAAGTAGGAATACACAAACCCACAGGCTGTTGGTGTTACCGAGATCAAACTGGGAAAAAAATTGGAGATTTGTTCTGAGTAAACTGAAGACAGATGTGGTTTTGTTGACCCAAATCATTCTTTATACAAACACACTGTTGAACTTAAGTCAAATTTGGTTCTGTACTTTCTGTTGTATTTATTGCTGGTCTAGGGTCAACCTGAGATCTTACAAGTTCCACTATGTCCCCTACAGTGGCTTTCCAAAGCATCCTACATGTAGGCTTTTAAAAGGATAGTTTCCAAAGCACTGCTGAGTGCCAAAGGTGGCTGAGTGTGACAGGAAATACCTTTTAACTGGTGATCAGTGTGAGGAACCTGAGATTTTGATCTTAAGTCATAAATTCTGCTCACCAGCAGTCACATTGCTTTCTCAGCCAGAAAAGCTGCGAAGTCACCAAGACAAATGTTTGATAACCTCCCACTTTGCCTCACTCTGACACTGCCAAATAGACCATGTCCTCTTACCAGCAGGGGTATAAATTCAGTCCTGCTGAAGGAAAAAACAGAATTTCCCCAGACATCTTTGGGATCTGGTCCAGACCTGGTATTCCCAGGGTCCAGAAAATCCAATGTCTCACATGCATTTCTTTCAGTCTTTAACCTTATCTCAAAAGTCAAAATCCTCCATGAACTCTATTGATCCAAGTACCATATAATCATAGAACATCCTGAGTTGGAAGGGATCCACTGGGATCATCAGACTCCAACTCCTGGACCTGCACAGGACAGCACCAAGACTCCCACCACAGGTCTGAGAGCATTGCCCAAACACTTCTTGATCTCTGGCAGTCTTGGTGCTGTATCCAAACAGAGAATCTTGACACAGCACCATTTGCCTCAGAAATTGTAGGATACCACATTTCAAAGCATTTTACAACCAGACAGGAACAAACTCTGTCTCCCATGAGCTGTAAAGTCTTCCTGGCTGTCTGCTGAAACAGAGCAAGCAACACATGCTAACACTGGAGGCATTCCAAGAACTAGCCATACTGTCCCCTCAGCAGAGAATGAGACCTCAAGGAAAAGAAAACGCTATTCAATGGGATTTAATCCCAGAAAGCTCAGACAACAGCCAGACGTAAATAATTGATAATGGATATGATTTAAAACTCAAAACTATGCATGAGCACGAGGCAGCAAAAAGCCAGCACTCATAATGACGAGATGGTTGTCCCAGCAGTGTGAGAGTCAGAGCTCTGACTGGTCTCTGGTGACTGCTGTCAGCCTCAGAGAGCAACAGAGCATCTGATTAGGAGACCCACCCTTCCACTGCAGAGCATTTCTGTTGCCAAGAGCAATTGGCATGGGGGTAAAACACGAAACTACATCAGGCCACTGAGATGGGAGTTCCCTACAGAACAGCTGTGCTTAACCAGGCAGCAAATCGTTGCAGGGTAGGATGGAGTGTACATGGAATTTCCAGTTCTGTGGGAGATGCAGGGCACCAGCACTGTCACTTACTGGGGTTATGGCTCCACAGACACCCATCGGCTCGTGCCGGGTGAAACAGACAAAATTTTCATCTGCAAGACAAGAGAGTACAAGGGAACAGAACAGTCAAAATCCTCACTTTTACAGAAAGTGTGTAAGACAACTGCACACTAACAGGTTGGGGACAAAACTAAACTAATGTTAGACAGAGAACAGTGTCTGTTCATCCTGACTCATGTCTTTGGGACATCCCAGGTGGATGAAGATCCGAGTGTGGGTCTTGCGCCAGCTTGAAAGCCAAACACCAATCATGGTCACAGTGCAGTCTTTTAAAACCAGGGTTCAGTTCCTTCTGCAAACTCCCTGTTTTGAGGCTGAGGGGAGGATAACTCTTTATCACACTGAAGAACAAACATAAGTTTCATTCAGATTGTGTCCTACTGAAAAAAACAAAGCACTTTCTCCCTAAAGGAGAGAGTTTTAAAACCTATTTTGTACAGGAATCCTGTTCAGTGTAACAGGAATTGTACTTCTGCTAGGAAAACACAAAAAACTGAAACTTGAACTAAAGTAATACCATTCATCTTAAAATACTGCTGTTACTCTTTCAAAAAGATAGCAGGAAGAACATTTGCCTTTCAAATTCATTCTTGCTGAACACCTAGTTTCATTGGGAAGATCTGACAGAGAACAAGAACATTTCTAATGATGGGTTCTGGAAGTGATCTCAATCAGGACAAACAAGCAGTGTCCAGGCAAGCAAAGCTTTATACCACTCTGAATGAGGGTGACAAATCTCAGTTTATATGACTGACATGGCTCCCTTTGCTGTCTGCACAGACTGAACAAGCTCAGCCCTCCAGAGCCTTTCCTGTGGTGACTAATTTCTGTCTGCAATGCCTGTCCTTCGCACAGCCTCAGTGATCACCCACACACAGGGACAAAAGAGGCTGAATTTGAAAATATTCCATGTTGCCCATTGTGCCACAGGGACATCCATTCTGTCAACTTGTTCTCTCCAAAACCATATTTGAACTTCTATACCTGGACCAAAGTGTTATCTCTGTGTGACTGTTCTAACCAAAGGTTTCTCTGTTAAAAAAGCAAAGAAGAGCCCACCCATTATTTTCCAGAGATCTATCCAGGCACTGACAAAGTCCTCCCAACAGGTTAAGTATTGAAACATCTGCTTAAAATGCATGCTAAGATAGAAAGAAAGTGCAGGCCATTTTTGCAGGTTTTCAGAAGCTAGCCTTTTAATGAATCTCCCTCCCCCTCAAGCCTGATCCCATCCCAGCTCTGAAACTGGGTCTGGAGGTACTCACCCACTGGAATAGTTCTGCCCTGAATTTTATCAGCCCATCCAGCATAATATCGAAGTGTTTTTATACAGCCTTCCAGGTCAATGAAATAAGCCTGCAGAAAAGGTTTTCCTGTATCCATTGTTTCCAGAGTCTGAAAAAAACCAAGTTGCATGCACAGTCAGACAAGTCAATGTTTTAGTTTTTTTTCTTAAAAAAGAGCTTCTGGAGAACCCTCTTCTCAGCTTTATTTTGCCTTTTTCTGAAGACATGGAATGTTCTTCCCTCCTCTTATATTTAGAGAATGAGTTTGTTAATACAAATAAGGCAGAAGGGAAAGCAGACACAGTAATTCTGATGTGTACAGGAGTTGCTTTGTTCAGGGGCTGTGATGAACGAGCACCTTCCAGAAGTCTCCAGGTGAGTGTGGGTGGGAGATGGGGCTAGGGTCTGGGGCACTGGTCAGAAACAATGTGAGTGTCATGACTTCACCCTAACTGACCTTCCAACACAGATGTTCTGGAGTCCAGATGGTGTCACTGAAATCAGTCAGAGCAGCTTTCCTTTTATTAAAAAAAAAAATAAAAAAAATCTATTTTTACTTCTTCATAACCCTAAACCCAGCCTCTGAGAAGCCTCTTTTGTCCAATGATAAACATACTATTCACAGAGTTCTGGTAAAATAACCTTTGGGCTCAGATCTGTGCTGAGCCCAGGGCAAGGCAGAAGTTGCTCCACTGAAGCTGCACTGGTGCTGAGCAGCTCTAAACAAAGTCCAGGCTGAGCCTGTGTCCTTCACGCTCTGGGAACAGAATGCTCAGGGAATGCTTTGTTCTCCACTCAGGTCATTAAATGGGATATTGGTGCAAATGGCCAGCACATCCAGAAAGGAAGTACTATCCCTTGGTAGATTGAAACATCTTTGTTTACACATGAAGTCATACCCTGTCATCCTCCACAGACATTAGGGTCCAAACAGCACTTGAACAGACATTCCCCTTGGAATGGCAAGGATTGTTATCCACTGAATGTCTGCTAAAACAACTGATTTTTATAGGTCATTGCTTAGCACTCAGCCAAGGCAGCCAGGGCTGGTTTTCTGCAGTGCAAACAGCAATGCCAAACAAGCCCTCCCAGACCAGAAGGACAGCAGAAAGCTTGAAGTGAGTGTTCTCGTTCAGGGAAAAGGAAGGTGCTCCAAAGTTACATCAAAACGTGAGCAAAAATAAATAGGGTTTATTCACACATGGATATATATTTTTTTTTCCTTCCCTCTTATTTGCTGGCCAGAACTGTCTTCAGAACTGAATGTTTTGGTTTTACCCTGCTAAAACAGAAAGCTGTCACGAGGTTGAGAGACACTGTGTTAGAGAAAGAGACCCAGTTCAAAACAGCCACACAGGTACAGGCTCCTGAGCATATCCCATGGATGTCAATTCCTACTGACCTCAGCAGGACACCAGCTCAGGTACCTGCACATCTGACAGCATGGAATATCATAAATGCCATTCTCTGAAGATAAAAGTGCAGTATTGAACTGGAGAGTGCTCAGATCCAAGAACTTAGGTGTGGATGGACAGCAGCCCTAAGCTGAGGACCTGTGGGTACCATTTGGAAAGAAGGACAAGGCCTGCAGAGTCCAAAGGCTTCCACCAACTGAGCACATTTTAGCTCAGGTTCTTATCCCTTTGTTTTGCACCAGCAGGACTCCTCCAGGACAGGATCATAGAATCATAAACAATAGTTTTTCAGTGCAGAAGTCCAAGTTAACACAGCTTCGCAGCTATAAAGAGATTTTCCTGAGCCAGTACGTTCAATAGGGAAAGAAACAATTCCCACTTAGACACATTTTAAACTTTGGATGATATCCAGCAAGAGAAGGATTCCCTTTCCAGGCCCTCATTTTAAGGGAAGGAATTTGTACAGAAGTCCAAACCCACCTGCATTTTTGTAATAAAGAATGAGTCAGCTGTGATGGTTTGGTGTGTTTTGGGTTTTTTTTAAAAAAGAGCTAAGAGACATGTAAACATCAATGATTGTTAAACCTAAAACAAAAATATAACTTTGAAAATGTATGTATTAATATCTTTAATCACTTCAATAAATAGCTAAAGTTCTGCCAAAGTCAACTATATAGAAGAACTGACAGCCTTCTAAGACACCTAAAATCCTGCAGAAAGAGGAACAAAGTCATGACTGCTGTATGGACTCTTCTGCCCTTCATGAAAGGGGAGAAAAGAAAAATATTAGGTAGATATGGATACACCAGAGTTATGAGCCAACTGTTGCTGGCTTATCACTGCTCCCAGTACTTACTGCCAGGATGACTCTGTCCCGTTCAAGAAGATCTGCCAGTTTGTGCAGGAGTCGTCCTCTGCTTGGGGCATCCATCTGTCTCCATGGAGAACCCCTCTGGAATGCTGCCTTCGCTGCCTCCACTGCATTATCCACATCAGGCTACAGAGCAAAAGAAAACCTCAGGTTACAAGGAAGGAGCAGGACAATGCCACAGAAACTCCTCCAGGCTGCTTCCTAGTTGATGCTGGGGTGGCCAAAATCAAGTTGTCCAACAAAACCACTTTCACTTTACTCCTGGATTTGAATCCAAGCCTGGAATATGTTTTAGGTTTGGCCTGGGCTCATAAACAACCTTGAGATCTGAATACCAATAAGGTCTTTCAAGGGCAATTTAATGTAACTGACTTGTTTATAAAATAATCCAGAATTATGTTCCTGCCAATACAGGATGTGACACTGGGGGAGGATGAAGAAGCATGACAGGCCACTGGCCTACATGAATTAGCCTCCTCTAAACAAGTGTGGGCAGGAAAATCCCCCATGAGACTAAGATTTTACCCAGGGAAGTAATTACAGCTCAGATCCCACCATCCAGTTCCCCTGGAGCCCATGCCAAGGCAGTTAACACACTAAAAATCTCCCTTAGATCCTAGAACGAATTTCCAGAACATTTCTGCCAGATGGGAAAGGTTTTGCTATTCAATGCTGTGACAAAGACATTTCCCCAACACACACTTAGAGCCATTCCCCTTTCATCTCCCAACAGCTTTACCATCCTCTGGACCAAATCCAGCTCTGTTTAACCAAATTACTAACCAGATGGGGAACAAATTCGCTCTCTTCCCACACCATCATCCCCAGAGCCTCATGCATTTGCTCTGGCCATGGTATGCCCTGTACTTCTCCCTTTACCTCACATATATTGATTAAAAAAGTGAAGCCAAGTGCATCTTCCCAATCCAATGGAATCAATCAGAACACTGCCACCAACATCCACGAGGCCAAGGCTGTACCTCAAGCATTGATAAAGCTTTGGACAGACTCCTGCTGTATGTAAGGTCTGGCACAGCCCAAGCCTCATTTCAGCTGATGGAGAACTGGCACCTCACTGCAATATATGGCTCAAAAGGGTGGGAAAGGACAGAGGGTGTCAGACCTTGACCATTCCTCCCAGCACTTCACCAGTTGCTGTCATCTATACCTTATCTCAAGTCTTGTCTGGATACAATTAGGAAATAAGCCTCTGCACTGATCCAACAAGGTCTGGCCACTCTCCCCTCATGGAGGGATGTGTGGTGCTCAATCAAGGAAAAAATGTTGTAGGGAGACATGTTGCCTTCTTAAAAAGTTCATGGTCGAAACTGCAAGTCATCACCCAAGGCAATGGCACCTTACATTAAATTTGGCTCCTTTCCTTTACAAGGAGATCACACAGCTTTTAAACAGTCGGACCTATACCGTCAGGAAAAGAAATCCACCCTTTTGGAAGAGCACTGATGGGAAGTTACTGGACGAAACTCGTGCTGTCACAGGATGGCTCTGGTCCAGCAAGGGATGCTGGTGAGGCAGAGGTGTCCAGAGCCACTGAGCACAGACAGGCAGGTCCTGTCTGGGGTCCATCACCCACAGGCACAGTAGGCCTTTGAATGGCTCACTCTGCTGGAGTTGATCTGGATTCAGACCGGCACATCACAAAAGCCAGAAGGCACCACCAGCCACTCTACACTTATGTACTCCCCATCCTGCCTGCTGGAATGAAAGCTTAAGCTAAAAGGCAATATTTTATGTGACAGAGCAGGCAAAGGAACATAAGTGTGTCAGGTTTAAACAAGTCTTCTCTTAGCAACAATTAATTAGGTCTGCAACCAGGCTGGGAGCACTGATGTGCAGGGAACTGGGTCTGCAGTGGCACGATGCTCTTGGTACTGAGAGTCTTCCCTCTACCCTGGCACTCGGGACAGGGGTGAGATGACTGCAAGGGCAGAGGATTTCAGTGCATGCCCAGCTCTTCCCCAGTCTCTAAAAATGGGAACACATGAGCCCTGCTGCAGCTCCTGTAGAGACAAGAATGAAGACAACCACCCTTCTCAGACATTCTGGGTACAAATAGTGGTTCAGAGCCCGCAGTCACTGTCGCACAAGCAAACAGGCTTTCCCTGAACACTCTCGGGGTAGCACCACCAAGTGATATTCTGAGAGCCTTTCTACACAGCCTCAATAGGCTTGAGAGACCAGCAAAAACAAGGAAATTCTCCAGAAAGGCTGAAATGCCATTCTTAATCCATCCTGTTATGACTAGGCATTAGGGGAGTCTGAATGACATGTTCATTGCAGGCATGTTGCAATAGGTAGGCACAAGGCGTGACAAAGTGATTTCTAACTGTCAAGGTGCCAGGAACACCCTGTGGTGCACAAAACCACAGGAGGAGGAGATCCATGCATCCTGGTGCGCTGCTCAGATCTATAACAGATTTACTGGCATTACATAAAAAGCTCCACTAAGAATATTAAGATTGCAAAGTCTTTACAGTGTTGGGAAATGCCTGCAAACCTTCATACCCACCTGGGATGTTTGAGTTATAATACAACCCCCAGTTACACAATCACATACCTTCCCCCCCCGAACAAACTGAACACTGTCCTTTGTTCTAAGCTGCCTCATCCATCTTCGTCCTCTACCTCAGGTCCTGCTCATCGCTGCTGCTTTTTTCTCTCCTGCCCCAGCAGCATGCTGCAGAGCACAGTGAAGACCATCATCCCACTGGCTCTGCGAGTGGGGAAAACACCTGCAAAAAAGCCTTGCTCTGCTTCAGTCTCAGGGTGCCCCAGAGTGCTCCAGTGAGGAGATGTACCAGGAATGGAGCACATGCACTGGAAACCCTCTTTCTTCAATTCAACTACTGACTTCTTCAAAAAGACTCCACTGTGCACATCTTTGGAAAGGCACTTTTCTGACATAGTGCACAAGCATGTCACAGTTTCTCAGTCAGAAGAGGTTCCCTGATCTGCTCTCCTGCAAACAGTCCACACATTGAATTGCTTTAACTTCCAAACTCAGGTTCTAAACAGCTACAAACAGCATCATAACAACCTGAAATGTCCAAAATCATTATTGAGGGCACTGCAAGTCTGCTGTGGTCTTACCTCAGCTTGCCACTACAATCTGAAGGGACAGACTGACTGTGAACAAATCCCCCTCACAACCCTTCAAAGATCCACACAAGAGTGAACTGTTGAGAAATGGTCGGGACAGAGACTTGACAGTCACAGCTGTGGACCTGCTGCCCATGCTCTGTGGCAACTGAGCTGGGCACTCCTTTGAGGAAGGAGCACTTTTCCCCTGCCCTTGATAGATGTCAGCAAGCTGCTAGAAGGAAAAAGCCTCCAAGTGTTAGCACCAGGACAGCACCAGAGTTACTCCTTTTCCATTATCAACCTGGCAAACAGTTGGACATTAAGCTTTTATTTGTGAGGTAAAAAGCCTCTCAGAATCCAGCGAAAACATCCACCATTTTATTTTCAGGGCTTCTTTTTCCACACAGGCTCTTCTTTATCCTTCAACTGTACCATCAAGGACAATTCCTTAACTAAAGAACGGACAACAAAACCTTTGCTTCCAGGCTTATAAAGCATTGGCCAAGTTTCAGCACCAGACTAAACTGTCATCGCTTAAATATCAGATGCCAAATTTCCACCCCTCACGTGCAGCCTAAGCTAAACACTCTGCGGGGCCAGGGAGGGGCAGGTTTCTGTTCAGGGCTTGGGAAGGGCAGTTCTGCTCCCAGCCTGCTGTGAAGCCAGAGCCAAAGCTGGCAGAGCACAGCTGAAGCCAGAGCCAGTAGCAGGAACTGCCACCCCTGCAGTGGCACTGGCCAGCACAGCAAGTACAGTGGCACATGGGGACAAGGCACTGGAAAGCACCACCAAACACAACTCACCACCTCCTGTGGTGACTCCAGCAGACTGGAGTTACAGCCCCAGGAGGGGATGAACCAGAGCAAGGGAAGCCTCAGGGACCTTAGTTTGCCAGAAGAGAGTGAGACATGGTCAAGTGTCACCAGAAGGCAAACAACTAATTGGGGACAGTTGTCACCCATGACTGTTTTTAATTAATTCAGATCCAGGTCTAATCCCCACTCGGTTTCTTGGAAAAACCTACTTAGAGCAAAAATTGTTTTAAAAGGTGTGATGCATAGGAGTAGAAGAGGCTTTCAGCACCCAAAGCACAGCTAGGTTACATTCTTGGCTGCAATTTCCATTAAGAAGTCAGTCACCTGTATTGAGTATCCAGGGGGAGAGAGCTCCACTGACTGGAAAAGTTTACAGCAACTCTCCTGCAAGCTAGAAGCTGAATTCAGACAGGGACAAATCTCAAGGAGGCAAACTGCAAAACTGGCCTGTTAGTTCTGTTTAAAAATTTTCTTTAGCCAACATTAAGAAGCAGGCACAAACTGCTCATGTAATACACTGTAGCTGCTTGAGGAGACACTTAGCTCAGGGAACAATAACAACATCATGGTTTCTGCCTATCAAAATACAGTTGCATCAGAGTCAGCTTCAATTCCACTGTTTACATGCCACTGCAATTAAACACAGTTGTGGCCTATCCAGTCAGGGTAAAGAAATTACACATAATGTTTGGTTCTGCCTCAATGTGTAATTGCCCCACAGATGCACAGATCCCCAGTGGCAATAACTCTTGGAGGCTGCCTCACAAGCATTGGACAAGCTTAAATACCAAGAAAAAGATCTCAGTGCAGGCACAAATGGCCAGGCTGCCCATCACTTACTGCCTACAGCAAAGAGCTACCAAAGCCCTGGCACAGCACAGCAGCTGTGAATCAGCTTCCCATGACTTCCTGCGCAAAGCCAGATCTTGGCCCAGCTCTTTTCCATAGGTCAGACCAGCTGGCCCATACATGATGAGCTGCTTTGGACAAAAAAAGTGTCACACGTGATTGTTTCTTACCTCAGACTGTTACCAAACCCAAGCAGTTACATCTCAGGTTATTCTACTGCACACCAGGGCCAGCCAGGGCCTACTAAAGCTCTTGAGATACTGGTTTAGTTTTAGTGAGAGCTGCCACATTTGCGCCGGAGGCCAGACCCCGCAACACCAGCTGGAAAAGCAGCACCACATCTCCAGCAGCCAGTGGTCAATGTTTGTGTGACTGAGCTTAAATTCCCGCAAGCACTCAGGTTATTTGTTGACTGTGTTTAAAAAAGGGGGAGTTTCAGTTCAGTTCAACAGGCTGCCCTACAGCTGGTGTATAAACCATCCCCAACACGGGGCCCAAGTCCTGTCAGGGATGTGCACACACCATCATTGCTACTTCCTCAGGCTGGCTGTTTCCTTCCAGTCTATGCCACAAGAATGACGCTCAATCTCATTCCTCTGACAGTGTTCAGCAGTCAGTTTCTACCAGGGAAAGCATCTCTGACAAGCTGGACAGGATTGATCCCACCCAGCCCATGTAATTCTCGAGCAGCACATCGAGTGTCCCAGACCTCCACCTCAGTCTGGCCAGATGGATGTTGTTAAAAGCCAGTTTTTCATCTGTGTGCTTCCCTACAAAAAGAAATCCCCTGGAAAATGTCTTTTGCACTGCTTGTCCAACAACACTTACCTTATCTCCTTCCTCAATGTCACAAATTTTCTCCAGCGTTGAAGGGTTGTAGGTAGGGAACTTCTTTCCACTTGTAGACTCATGCCATTCATTGTTAATAAATATCTGAAGAGAGAGCAAGGGGAGTGGGAGGGGCAGGAGAAAGAAAAAAACTGATATAGAAAAAAAACACACAAGTGCTCCTCAAAGGTCCAAAGGCTCTTCAGCTTCCGTCCGTGGCAGAGTCAAGTGTACTCAGTCTCTCTCCCAGGGCCACTGTGGGCAATACAGAAGCATTTCTACAAACTTTGTGCACCCAGGTAGTTTTGAGCCAGAGGAAGGCAGAGGATGGGTCCCACACAGTACAACGCTGGGATGCGGCAGGGAGAAACAGGCAGTTTTTGAAATACGTCCAACGGGAACAGCAAGCAGACACCAAGAGAAACTTGTATGGTTCAGGCAAAAGCAGCCCCTTGTTACGTGTCACTGTACAATTATTACTTGGCTGTTTGTGCCCTGCCCTGGGCTACCTCCGCAGCTTGCTCCCCCCTCTGGCCATGTCCGGAGGAGGCGGGTTCTGGCTCAGTTCTACCCCACCATGCCTTGTCACAGGCCAGATCAAGCCTCCCACGTCACTTGGAGTCATCTGTGACAAGATTTAAGTGTTTCAAAATATTGCATTTCCAGAGCAAGAACAAACAGTCCCAGCATTGCGTAACTGAAAATGCATTAAATACTGGAGTGTTGTTACTCACTGTAAACAGAACATGAATACCTATATCCAATTAATTGATTCAACATGCATCTTATCCACGCTGTGATCTGACTTGGCAGTGTTATATTTTATAAATATACTTTAAATAAGATTAGATGAAGTAATCTTTATTAGTAGCCTGCTAGTGGCTGTAAGCTAGTACTTTTATTTGGAAGCCATCCACATTTGCAATCTTGTTTATGAGTCTCTACACACCACCAGGAGATTAATGTTGCATCTCTTACATTCGGAATTCCCACTGCTTTGGGTCATAGTTTTCTTTCCTTGGGCAGGTTTTTTTCCTGAAAGGACTTTTTCTTACTATTTCTGCATAAAGCATCTGAAGTGTAATTGGCGTAGAAGCTGCACTGCTGGACCCACCTGTTTCACACAGGCCAAGAAAAAGAAAATTTCACAAAAAATGTTGCCAAGGGAAGTCACAAGAAAAGATACAATGTTAGAAATATTAACTCCAGTTTAAGACACCAGTGCTCCCAAACGACCACTGCTATCCAAGTGCTACATTTTAACATTTACACACTTTAACTTCAGTTTTTCTGTGTTTCACTAATGAAGAAAAGTCATATTTTAAATGTAGGAAATACGACAGGAACTGTAAAATTACAGTATCAGGTATATGCTCACACTAAGGTTTGCGAAGGATACTGATTTTTCCTTTGCATTCAACACTAATTCGGTGGGAAAGTGATGTTCCTACCAAGCAGTAAAACACGAGTGACAGGATCAGGCTGTTTTAAACATAGCATATACGCTGGCATCATTCTGGGAATCCATCACATATCCCAAGTCTTTGGTGCCAGGAGTTGAAATCAAATCGAATAATATATCAGCAGTTCATGCTTCATAGCCAGAATCTGAGACAAGGAATTGTGGACAGATCATTTCCATCACATACCCATGACAAGCATTAAGCTGCTCTATAAGTAAGATCTTTGTTGAAAAATTTTGCCTCTTCTCCAGCCCCGTAAGTGGTAGAACCAAAAATAAAAATCTCCTCTAAGCAGAGGGAAGCGTTCTGTCAGCTGTAAACATCTGGTGAAACTCAGAGCTTGCACAAAACCCCTCGCAGTTTTATGAAAATTGACCACTGCTCATTATTTTCTCAGATGCACTGGGAGCATCAGATCAAACATCAAACTCACACTTTTAATTTACGTTGGTTTCCACTTTAAAGATACTACCTTGACTCTTTCAGAGATCACGGTCTCTGGCAAAACTGCGGAGCACAAACTGTGTGTTTTAAAACACACACGGCTGCAGGAGAAGATCCCTAAGGAGTGTTTAAAAGTGCTCACAACAATAAAAATAACAAAAACCAGAGCATTTGGATGTTTAAGAAGAACTCAAACGGCCGTGTCCATTTTGGACGCAGGAAAGAGCTGTTTGTGAAGCATTACGCCATTCTGCAATCAGCAGCTGCAGATCCAATTTGCCGCTAAATGACAAGTTTATCTGACAAAGACTAGATAAATTTGGGATGTTAAAAATTAATCCAGTCCAGTGATTATTCCTAATTGTTAATCTGTTTCACTACTTTGGATACATAATTCAAATCAACACATTGCCGGATAAGATACTGCTGTTCGCTCCTTCTCAGTGCAAGGGAAGGAGCTTCAAATTCTCTTTTTTCTTAATACTTAATACAAAAAGGCAAAAGTAACGCACTCATTCAGCCCCTCCAGCTCTTTTAGTCCAGGCACAAAGTTGAAATTATGGCAGTCAAGGCTCCACAGCAGCGTAACCAGCTGGGACGCTTTCCCCACTGCACAAGGCAACAGGGTCAGGCTGTTGTGGAACAAAAAGCGACTCAGTGATCGCAGAGCTACAGCTGCATTGGGAGCAGGGATTTCTGCAGCCCTGCTCAGCTCCACATGAGCATCACCTCTGAGGGACAGGGATATCAAGCTCAGGAGCCTTTGGTTTATGCCGAAAGGTCAGGAGTGACTGTTTAAAAGGAAGCTCAATGGTGAGCAGAGAGGTGAGGGTTTGTGTGGGCTCAGTGCCCGACTCCTCATTCCGTGGGGAGGCCATGGAGTTGGGAGGAAGAGACACCAACATGAGCACCGCTCCTCTTACGGAGCTACAGGATGCCTCCAGTCTCACAGCAGAGCCTTTCCACAAGGCCCAGTCCCGCCGGACACCGGCCCTGCTCCAGGTTCCCTGTGCTCACCACCACTCAAACCCACCACTGGCACCGAGCCACCGCCCCGCAGGGGAGCTGTGGGTCAAGGACGGTAGAACACAGCCCCAGCAAGCGGCTTCCTGAGGGATAAACCCCTCCTCGCCCTACCCAGGCTCACCCCATCCAAATCGGATTTTGCTTAGCACCAGCAGGGAGCTGGAGGCGTTCACGGGTGGGTTGGGAGGGGAAGATGGTGTCAGGCGCCAGGGCGAGGAGCCCAGGGCACCTGGGGCAGTGCAACAGCTTTGGTGGGGTTATTTTATTAAAAAGGAAAAGTTAGGTTTTGGGCATTAGGGATTGGGGCAAATGTTGCTCCATTAGAAACACCACTATCATCTGCTTGCTCAACCTCGAACCCCTAAAAACCTACCATCTCAGACAGCAGAAGGAATAAGAGAAGCTGAGAAAAACAACACTCACGGTGAAAATTTTGTATTAAAAATATAACACCTCACCGCCACCCTGACTCCACCTATTATCGGCGACACCACGGCAAAGCCCACCCGCAGCCCAGCGCCCCATGCCTGGCGGGCTCACCTTGGTGTACTTCACCTCCAAGCTGCGCAGGGGGCGCGGCAGTGGGGGGACTTTCTTGTCGGGCTGCCCGTTCTCCACGGCGCCGTTGAGGGCGGCCATAACCCCGCCGTCGACCCCGCGCACCTTCTGCTCGCTGACAGCGCCCGCGCCGCCTTAAGAAC
>VZRS01009797.1:0-228653 GCA_013398055.1 Ifrita kowaldi
TGTGGCAAAGATAGGGCAAAACTGAACACTTTAAAAAATCTGTTGAAAGGACATCTACATCTGATCTGGTATCTTCTCCGGGAAGGAGAATATGCACTGCTCCAGTATTTTTCATTTTTTTTTCACTCTCTCATCACATCATGCCCCCAGGTAGTTGATATTCCCTCACAATGATGTATAAAATGTGTATACTTTATACTATACTTACACCTGATTATCTTATTACATGAGATAGTATCAGTGGAATTACAACTGCAAATTAATCTATTTTAAACCCTTGATTTGTATGATTTTCTAGATGGTGTTTGAAATCTCAGAAGCTACAAAAAATCCAGTTTGGTTTTTTTTTGTGGTGTGTTTTTCTGGGTTTTTTTACAAATATATTCAAATAGTTAACAGAACTTCATTTAAAATACATTTATATCCTCAGCGACCATTTTGCTCTTGCAATTCTACATACAGACATTCTATTGGTGAAATGATAAATGATTACCAGCCTTGAAAAGAATACTCATTGTTTTCTCACATCTGATTTCACTCTGGATATTCTGGAGCATACTACATAATCAAGTGTTATTTCCTAGGAACATTTCCTGGTTTGGCCGACCAATGAACAGTAAATCTTTTTCAGAAGGGTTAATAGTATGTTATTTTTCACAGTTTCTGGATTAGATCTGATCTCAGATACAATCCAGCATAAATATTTGAGACTACATGGAAGTACAGTTTACCATAAATCTGGTAAACCTATTCCTCCCATTTTCTTCAAGGCCTATCGTGATTTATTTTTGTTCCCTGGTTCATTCCAATTTCATGTGGGTCTTGAAATGTATTTACCTGTTTGCTTTCTTGTCCTTAGATGATTCTTGTTGAAGATGCTCATAGAATAAACATGTTATAAGACTTGTTGATGTAAATGAAAATGCTCTTACTCCAGTCAGTACTTGCAGTAGGACCTGGCTTGAGGGGACAAACGTGATTCTGCACTAAAGCACAAAGTGATGCAGGTCAGGGGGATGTTCAGAGATTGCAGCATCATGAAACCGTGTTGGGGGTTGGCTGGGGATGCAGTTCTCTAGTTCCCTTTCTATACATCAGAGAGAGTGAGATGTTTCCAAGAAGCACAGCGCACTGGATTGTGTGTTCTATGAAATGTCTCAGAGGTCCAATCCCCCTCTCTGCCCCTCCCGAGGGGCTGTCTTGAGACTGCAGTAAAAAAAAATAAATATAAGTACCTCCTAAGATTTGCTTTCACACCTCTTGATAGAAATAGTCCCCTATATGTCTCCCTGGTCACAGGAGGGGGTGGGAATTGTCTACTCCATAGGCAACTGTAGCCAAACGAAATTGAGCAGATATGCAAAATATTCCAGCCTGGAAATTCAGCTTCATTCTACCTTTTCTTCATTAAAATGTAGGTTCACACTACCCATTCTACCTAATTCTTAGAATGATCTCAGTTTGGAAAGGGCAGATTCAAGTTTATAAATATGGCAACTTAAAAATATACTTTTAAAATCATTTAGTTGTCCTTTTCTGTAAAGCATTGCATTTTCATTGAATTTGTTTTGTGAGATCATTCTTTCCTGGGTGTTGCTAGGACAACAAAAGCAGCATTGTACTTCAGTACAAATAGTACATTGTATCTATTAGCCTTCTGAAATACTGCTAGCATAATCAATATCAAATATATTGAATATGTTAGATTTTAAAATTACATTTACAGTGGAAAAAATTTTATTTTCAGTGTACTTTAGCATCTGTACGGCTCTGTATTGATTTTTATTTCAACTCTCATGTTCTGGTATCTGGCTTGTCCATTACATTGGTATTCCCTCTGGAAATCCAGCTTTTCTATGTAAGAGGAGTCATGCTACATAGACATAACTAGTGACTTAGAAGAACAGTTACAATTTCACTGCATTTGGAAATCCAAAAGGTTTGGAAGACTTTCTATTGTAGCTATTTAAACCTGCTCTGAGACGTGCTTTGAATGAAATGATTCTGGTACTGCAAAAATGGCTGCAAGTGGATCTGCGAAGGACCAGGAGCTTCCCATGGCGTGCCTTGCAAAAACAGGTTCTGCTGATCTCACTTGGAGTTTGAGATCACCCAGCACACAGCTGGATGGGAGGGAATCACAGAGGCTCGTTTCAGAGTTTGAACTCTTTTAGATACAGTAAATAATTAAGAAAGCTCTTTAAAGCACAATGACAGTATCTAAACCCAGGTGCTTTGAGAACTGTTTAAATTCAGGTGCTGCTCAGGTTAGGCAGCGTAGCAGTAATTCTGTTTTTGCAGTATTATTGTATTATAACCATAACGTCATCATGGTTGAGTTAACAACTAGAGTGAGTGGCAGGTGGTAGTTTTATGTCCCTTAATTATGTCTTCTAGGATTTAAAAGCAATTGACTGTTATATACGACAGAATGCTAGTCCATGTGAAAATAAAATTACTCCATACTCCATTTTTACTTTTTTGGGATGGTAAATAACCATGCTACTTCTGCATAGCTTGGGCATGGAATCCTACTGTATCATAGGCAGTGTTATCCTACAGCTCTCATAGCTAAATACATTATATAGAGATCACTGGCTCAGATGCAGAGAAAATTTTAAACACCTGCTTAAAACTATAATAGGGGAGGGGCAGTGTTAGTTTTGGGATTTTCTTTTAAATCCATGAAGGAGGAAACAGAAGTTTCATGGTTTGGGGTTTTCTCAGTCAGGTGTTGTGGGATGCTGATTACCCTAAACTTTTACTGAATGCAGTGGGAATTGTCTCAATGCATATTAGGATCAAGCCATGGAATCATTATGTAAAATACAAAAAATTGAAAGTGTTGCCTTTGCTTCTCAAAGGAACCTAAATGCTATTAAAATTTGGGGGAATGTGGGCATCGAGCTTCTTTTCACTCTGTTCAAGATCTCGGCCAACATTCTCTAAATAAATTAGAATTTTACTTGTTTCTGACCAAAATAATAATTTTTCCATTTCTCTATGGCTATAGAATAGTAATTTCTCTGCTTTTGTGTGCTAGTGTGCCCAGGCCAATAATGGATTCTTTGATGCAGCTGTCTTGAATTCCATTTACTATGTTTTTGGCTGTAGTTTCAGTTCTTTGCGGAACACAGTACAGGGAACCTATCTTAAAATTTTTTCTGATAATGTGCATTATTTTTGTAGAGAGGAGACACCTTTTTTGTTTGCACATAGTTTGGCCTTCATTTTAATCCCTAATTTTCCAGTAAGACTGAAGATAAGAAAGTTTGATTTAATCCTTTTGTTTTACTTCTGGTGTTACACTGTCATGTAACAGAACTACTGAGAACATTATGTTCTGTTTTTTGACTTAAAAATCCCAGCAAACAAAAGACCCCCTGTCAGGTACATAGAAACTCATAATGACTCATGAGGATCCTTGTGGAAAACAACCAGGTAGATTTTTAAGAAGATATCCAGTGGGATTTTATTTTTCTGGATGCTTCATGTCTGCAGTGTGTGTATGAAATGTGTTTTAAAATAGACTCATAACTATGTTTGCTTCATCACTGATAAAACTCGGGTGTCTTTTCATGACAGACTTTCACAGGTTGAAATAAGAACTCTATGTGTGAGTAAATGTAACTTTGTATTATAATGCTGGTTAATTTAAATATAAATCTAAACATGAATTGTTCTCCTTTCTGCTGAATGAAATTTCTTCCCCTATGGTATTGCAATTTATTGTTATTTCAATCCTATTGAACCTTTTGAAGTTTTGAAGCCAGGTGAAATTCATGAACCTTTTTTCTTTGCAGAGTTATTACTTTGCATTACTTGTGCAGTCAGTTCATTTTTTCTCTGATGTCCTTCTTAAGGAATGATGTGTGTAAGTATCATCTCAATATAAAGCTGGATTGGCATGAGGAAGAAGAAATTAGATTCCCCCATTGATCTAGTTTTCACGTATTCTCTCTGGTTTCCATTCTATTTGCTCTCTAATGCATTTTGCTTCCTGGTCCTTCATTTGAGTTTGTCTTTTCTTGCGTTCTGCTCTTTAAAAATGTTTGAATTGAAGAACAGTTTCTGAATCTACAGTTTGAGCGGGTTTGAAATCACTCTTGTCTAGTGCATTTTGTGGGGATTCAGGAACATGCGAATACTGTCAAATGCTGAAGCTGCTGTGACTATGTCTAAGTACAGGAGGCACTGACAGGGGTTTCTGGTGGCAGCAAGTGGAACTAAGATGCAGCGATGCTCCTGCAAACTTATTTGTTTCATGCCTACAGACTGATGAAGTAGAACAGTTTTAAATACTTCAGGAGCTGTGACTGGAGGCATTAAAAAGATCTAGCATTGTCCTATAATAACATAACGTGCTGTTTCTTTCCTGGAGAGCACAGAAATAGTGGCTGTTGTGTTGTTCAACTCAGCATTTTATTGGGTGCAAGTGTTCAGCTGGCATAAACCAGGTTTGTTCTTCCAAGTTTTAACCAGACTCAGGAAAGGAACCAAATATAACATGGTTATTAACATTCCTGCTCTGGGGGAGGTGGTGTAAATCAGTATGATTCTGCAGATGGTTTCATGGAACCAATTTGCACCATTTTTTGTGGCAACAGATCTAAAACCAGGAAAGTATTGGAATAAATCTTATCAAGCCAGATGACTATCTGACTCTGAGTGTTGAGAAATGGTGGCTTTCTAGCTAAGTCTTTGTTTTGGGTTTATTTTTTTTTTATTTCTTTAAAGGTATATCCTTAACTCTACACCTTAAAATATTTACAGTAGCGATTGGGACAATAGGAGATATACTTCGATTTTTACAGTCAGAACATCACTACTTGCTCTGCATTATAGAGCATAAAAAGATTTGTAACAATGAGTGGTGTTATTTGAGCATTTCTTGTGAAATCATTTGAGCTGGTCTTCCATTGATAGAGTCAAATCTGGCATGAAATTAAATCCAATTCAAGAACTTCATGAATAGCAAGAGAATGTCTGGCCACTAAAGTCCTCACAATTACCTTGTGGACTTTATAGGATGGGTGTCCTGAAAACCAAAGTGACAAATCTGTCTGTGTTTGAGTGGTCATCTATGCCTCAGTAAGCAGACTTTAAAGACAGGTTCTAAAAGCCAGAGGCACTCAGATAGACTCCATTAGAAAACCATTCCATTTCCCTTCATGGTCGGAAGATTTAGTATCTTAGGGGCTTTTGCTCCCCAGTCAATAGTAATGTTTGATAAAGGGGAGGGAGAAGAAAAAAAGGGTGGTGGGGGGGGAAGCAACTTGGACTCCTAGTACAAAGACTCTGTATGTAATATATTTAACTGTCAAGAACCTTTTCTTGTGAGTAATGTGCAAGCTCCCAAGTAAGAGACCTGAAGTTGTCAAGAGTTCTTGTGGTGAGGGTGTTGTAAGAGATGCATCCATGACAGGAGGTATTGTCAGGGTCTCCAAACTACATTTTTCTTAAATTCGTGTGAGTATTGGTTTATTTATATTTCATTTTTATGCTGCTTTTAATTTTGTTTCCTGGATTCTTGAAACACAAGAACAGAAGAACCTATTTCACGACCTGGACAAAATAGAATGTTTCTGTGGATAGGTGGTAGGGTCCCACAGAAATCTGGGGACCACCAGTGGAAATATGGTATTCATGTAAATAGATGCAAGGCAAAAGGAGTAAGGATCCTCACACTGTACTGTCATAAAATCCCCCAGATGCATCAGTTAGTGTAGTGGCCAAATTCCATCCCTTTTTTCTTCATTTTGTGTTTATTCCCCAAATGCAGAACATAATACTGCTGAAGTCCTCTGGCCTTTAATTTTTCACTGTGAGATTGGAATTTGGCAGATAAAATATCACATAACAAACAAACTTCATCCTGTTTTGTGTCTTTTCTCCAAAAGCTGGGCTGGGCACATAGCAAACCCTTTCTGCATACAGGGTTTGTTCTTTAATCCTCTGTATAACCACATCCCTTTCCAGACCTCTATGAGCCTGAAGGCTGCTATTTAGTGCTATCATCTTTGGTAATGCAGCAGTATAAATGCTTTTAATACCTGAGATAAATTCATCACTCCAAATTTCAATATCTCAAAAAGCCTGGTATTCTGTATGTGGACACTCATTGCTGAACTCTGTCATTGGGTCTTGTGCTGTGCACTGTGAATAATGCAGACAAAATAGTCTCCAGGTGTTTTGCTGGCTTTGCTCAGATTCAGCCTGTGGAGCTGTGTTTCAGTCTTGATGCAAACTGCATTATAAACACTCTTTGCTGCTGCTGACAGCAGAGAAACCACTCTGGGATAAACACTGGCATTAGCACAAAATGTCTCTAAAGAATTCAACTATTTCATCAAAAGATTTATCTTTTGGTTTCTGTGGTTGTTTAAGGCTGTGCAGTGACCCATAGGAAGAAGCTATGTGATGGATAGTCCATCAGTATTTCATATCACCCCATCAGCCACTCTCTAGAAAGGGAGACTGGAATTAAAAGGTTAATATTTGTTAAAAGCTGACACTTTGGTAGTCTCAAAGTTCCAGTTCCTGAGGGAGAAGAAAAATATTGACTCACAGGATATTTTTTAGTGTTGTGACTTGAAAAGCCACATATTTTATTTGCTTTGTTTGCTATCCGAAAAATTTCAGTCAGGGAGAGAGTTGATGTTACTCTAAAGCCAACCATGTTCCATTGAAGTCAAGGCAATATTTTAGCTCTTCAGCTGCAAGCGTGTCCCTTAATCCTTAATTAGCTAATGACTAAGATTAGATAGGCTGGTAAATAATTGCAAGGGAGGTGAAAGCACCGTTTATATTTGTATGTCAGTCAATGTCTGCATTAATGTGTTAATTTATTGCTGTTGGCCCTACAGCTAAACCTGTGTATGCCCTTATACAAGCACTGAAATTGCCTGAGAGAAACTGAAACCAGAAAGTGGTCCCTAACCAGGTAATAACTCCACTTCCACACTTCAAGTCCTCATGAAGAACTGGGTCCTCACACTTCCCAACCAGATAAACAGGGTCCTTCTGCAACACAGAGAAAAGAAATTCCCAGCCAGCCTAATTCTATTGAAATCAATGAAATACTAGCAGCAGAATAATTTGCTCTATTTTAAAATTATGCTTTTTATTCCAGACCCCTTTTTCATTTGACATAGTGAAAAGGGCAAGATAATTCCTTCAGCTGATTTAAGCATGAGTCTACTAGTGCTGCTTGTTGTTAAATCCTTGGTAGCTTTTGTTCAGCCTAATATAATTATTCTTTACACTTTATTGGTACCCAATATTTATTAGCAACTGCATTTTGTAATATGAACATCCATCTTGATCATATTAGTAAATCAAAGCCTATAAAAGACAATATCATCACAGCAGTATCAAGATTAGAATCACACCCTATCTGTGTCAGTAATGTTTCATTAGAGACCAGAGGTTGTAAGTATTTTTCAGTGGCAACTGCTGTGACACAGTGGGATTGTATTTTCAAGAATGCTTATCACAGAGTTTGGATAGAATGATATTAATATGCTTCATTGTTATGTTACTGCTTAAGACTCCTGACAATGTTTAGAATTCTCAAATAAATTTGTGTATGATTTTAGTATTGGCAAATTTATTGCAGTATTGCACTGATATTTTTTCTATTATATATAAAACATGAAGATTTAATCATACTTGACAAATATGTGTTAAAATAGAGAATTATGGAATTATGTTATTTAAAAATACAAATGATTATAAAGTACATTTATTTCTATGAAAATATACCTAATGAACAAAAGAAAAGTATGAAAAATGCTTGTTATATGTGTTATTAAATCAAACAATTTAGCAGAGATGGACTAGGTTCTGCAACTTCTTTTCTAAATCCCTTTTTTATTACTCCTTGACTAACCCCACTGATTTCAAAAAAATTCACTTGGAAGTTAAGTTTGATAGTATAAAAAAGGATACCAGAACCTTTCTCAGGGGGAAGTGGTAAATACTCTTACAAGAAGTAATTCTATATTTCACGAGATTTACTACATATTGTTCTTTATTTCTTCCTATTCATACTCTCCTTCTCTCCAATAGAAAGGTCACTGTCTCTCATTTTGGTTTGATTCCAGGGAGGTTGAGAGAATTGGCAGTCATGTTCTGTGGCCAGGAAAAACACAACATTTCTAGAGTGTCTCAAAACAAAATACACAATCATGTCTATCACACCAGCTGCAGGTGGTATCATGAACACCAACATTATCATCACAGTAGAACTGATAGCAACCAAAGCTCACCCTAGAATCATAACTGCTTTTTATCTCACCTGGGTTGGTACTCTCTTAAAATGTATTTTTGTCTTAGATTACTTCATTGTCACAGGGAAGATAAATGGAGGAAGAAAATGGAAAGAATTTGGCAAAAAATATTGGAGCTGAAAAGTTACTGGAGCTTGACTGTGAGGTCTCACAGTTTTTTGGCATGAGGCTTTCTGTGGGTGCAGGGGGTGCAGAGAGCACTGCTGGTATCTCCAGAGGAGCCAGGTGCCCATGAATGCAAAGCTTCACATCAGCTCTGCTCTGTAGAGGCTGTATCCAAGCTGGTGACGTGGGAGATTCACAGTGCACTGTTTTAGGTTGTGTCATTCTGGATTTTATTTGGAGGAGCATTTCATTTCTCTGTGATACTCAGTACTGAGAGAGGAGTAGGGCAACACCAAACAACCCAACAACGCAACCAACCACCCCAAAATATTTTAAGGTTCATCCACTGTCCTTCTTTCCTACAAAAGAAAATTCAAAACCAAAAAGTGGCGCTGAGGATGCTTATAAACATTTTCTTTTCCCATTACTCCAGGCTCAAAGTTACGTCTCCCCACCACAATGTTGTAGATAAATAAGGACTTTCACAAGTGGCTTCTAATGTTTTGGCATTTCAATTTATATGGTCACAATGAAATCCAGGTTTTCACTTCTTTAGTGCCATTTCCGTATTTTTATATACTGTAAAATTAGATCATCATCTGTCAGCTGAGTTGCAGTAAACTGAGTGAAAAGATCCACCGTCCGTAGCAATTGAACTGTAACCCATGGATCTTAGAGTAAAATTCCTGGAAAGGGTTAAGGGTCGTCTGCTGTCACCTGACAAAGATTTGAAATGAATGACACATTCTCTTATTATTTACTTTGGCTAAGAAAAACAAGGGAAAAGATAGTAGAATGGGAAATGATAGGACTTACTGCCCTTTTTGGAGGGGACAGGTTTGATCCATTGTTTTCTGTTACACGAACGATTTGTTTGCCAAGGAAAAGGCATAAAGTGGATTGGGACAGGACCTGCTTTCTGGGCAGGTGGGATAGCCCCAGCAGGCACCTACTCCACCCAGATTTTGCTGGGATGGCTGAGATCCTAGTAGATAATACAGGATAATCCGAGTGTGAGCCTCATTGCAGGTGATACATCAGCAGTAATAATGAGACAGTCCCCTGAAAATATAATTACAAAATAGGATGTATTTTGAATTGTAGAAGATGTAAGAGTAAAGAGGTCACAGAGAGTGGAAGATTGTCCCTGAGAGACAAGAGAAAAATGCAGACTTTACTTCATAATATTCTCTGAACTTAAACTTAGGCACAGAGTCCTGTAAAATCCAGTGGGAATAATTTGCTTCTTTGCACTTGTCTGATATTTTTCTTTGAAAGATTTTTTTTTTCTTCAAATTCGTTTCAGAGACATTGCAGAACCAACTCATGTCTCTCTACATCTGTGTGACATTGATTTTCTTCCTTAATGAATTACATGGGATTTCTATCTGATTCATTCCTGTACTACCATTGTCCCTAGGTTTCTTCTTGAAATTTTGCAAGGGAAAGGCACAATCCACAGCTTGATTACAACTGGGGTTAATGCTAGAGACCTGTCACACGTATTTTAATTAGGAGCAAACACAAATTAAATTCCGGGATAAAATACACTGATATCTTACCATAGGTCTTTAGGGGGTCAATAGTTTCATGCTTTGCCAGAGATGAGCGCTGCTAATGTTAACATTGATTAAAACACTGAAGATAATACTTTTCAGATTATGGTATATGTCATAGTCTTTCTTCTGGCAAGATGATGCATTTAGTTGCTGGCTGCAGAGATAATTACCTTATGGATATTACCTTATGGCTGTTATGGAGAATAACTGATTTCTACCATAGGGATGTGTATCTGTGCACATGGAGCACTGTATATCTTGGTACAGAGAAAGAAATAGGAATTGTTGTGTGTGCCCATAAACATATATGTGAAAAGAGAGAGGCAGATTGATTCTTGCATTAGAAAACATTTAGCTATTGACAGAAGCGTGTTGCTTTTACACCAACTGACCTACATGAATGAAACCAGTGCCTAAGGCTCCAAACCAACAGGCATGAAGGTGAAAATGAAGATGTCTAATTGGGGCGATGTGTAACAGAGGATATGGTATCTAGTAAAAGCTGAGAGTAATATTAAATCAATTGTCCTTGAGACATGCTCTGAGAGCTTACAAAATACTGTAGGATAATTTTGATGCAACAGTTAACATATGTGAGTATTTAGAACCTGGCAAGACTAGATATTTTAAAAATATTTGATATATGCTTTTTTTTGTTAATCTGTGTTTGATTCTAGGTTAACTATGAGCTATTGATTCTAATACTAGTTTTAGCTTGAAATTTGTACTTTTTGGAATGTTTATTCTGGTAGAGGGACTGTGCACACAAATGTTTCTTCACTTTTTTCATCTATATCATATCAAAGATATTAGCTCTCCCTGTGTCTTTTATTTGGTTGTCTTATTCTCAAAGTAGTCTGTCTGTCAGAGAAAAAGAAACTACAACAAAACGTAGGTGGTAATAGATTCCAGGCAAGACAATGTCTTCTGGTGGTTCCCCTTATCACATATTATCTTTTTCTTTTCTTAGCCCCAGGTCAGTTCCCACCAAGGAGAGGAGCTGTTCTGTGTGTGCTCCAGTGTTCTCTCATCAGTGCAGCACCGGGGCTCGTGTAGGATCCCTGAGACATGGGCAGCTGCAAAAGATAGGGAGAGTGGATGTGACCTCACCCTCAAAACCAGACCAAAGCCTTGCTTGGGTATTAGAATAAATGGAAGTGCAGTCTGGAGGGCAGTGACCTTTAGAACACCCCATAGTTGTGAAGATAGATAGGGGATTGAGTGATAATTCTTCCTGGTAATTCCATGCTGGGTTTTTATAGAGCAAAGTCCATTTGTTGAGCACTTATTTAGGGGGTTTGGAGAATTGGCAGATAACTACAGACCTTCAGTGTCAGAGAACCTCCAAAGCAATTAGTGTAAAGCACATCTGTCTCAATTATCTCCTGAGATCATGTGGTATCACATGGGCATATGGGCAAGAAATAATTCTTTCAGAGTTCCTATAAAACATGAGTAGTATTAAGAAAGGACATTCCTTTGACCTAAGAAGGAAATTCTTCTGTAGGTGATGTGAGAGGTTATGCTCATAGGTAATTCTTGCAGCATGGCAATTACAGATGCTTAGGAGCTAATTTATTGAAACTAGTGGAAAAGGGGTCACTTCATTAATCTTAGAATGAAAAAATCATTTAGGGGAAGAGCTGATGAAATCTTCAAATCACGTTTTTTATATTTTACTTAATAAAAAAATGGTTGCACTTTTGAGACCATGGGGGTGCAGTGAGAGCCAGCTCCTCCCTGGGGACCAGGAGCTGTGGGACCCTTGGGCTGGCATGACCTGTCCTGCTGCCCCAGCAATTGAGCAACGCAGGCTGGGGGTAGGGGGGCAGCCCCCAACCCAGACACCGCATGAGAATGGCACAAGGCCAGGTCAGGATCAGGCCCAGTGAGGGTAAGTAGGGTCAGACACAGCCCCAGATGAGGCAGGTCATGGCTAGGTAATACAGAAAATAATATAATGTTTGTTGTGCTTGCAATGATTTGTCAATATTTTTAGCCACTCTAAAAGCTACTCAGGTAGCTTAATAATATCCCACCAGATCTATTATGAAATGTATCTTTCCTTTATTGCAACTTCTTCTTCTGATACACAGTGTATTTGATAACATCTTATGCCATAGATAAATATTTATTTGATCTACTACTCTTCTCTTTTCTTTTTACTACCCAGATTTGCTTGTGGTAACATCAAGTGAAGAAAAACTGTCTCGTTGCTTACTCTCCCTCTTCAGCTCACACATAAGGGGAGTAAAGAAAGGTTCATTACAATTCTGCAAGTTTATGAAGCTGAGAGGCAGCACAGTTTATAGATTGATCACAGTTGCAGGTGTAGTGTCTCAGTGATCAATACCGAAACATGTTTCTGGAGGCAGAAATTTGCTGTGCATTTAAACCAAACATACTTCACTGTGTCTTCTGATCTCCAGTAAGAGTTCAGAAAGATATGAACCTTAGAATTATTGCTGAAATGGTCATAACAGTGCAGAGAGGGAAAAAAAAACTGTATCAGGGTATGCATCCGTTGTCAGATACATTTTTCAAATGGGGATTAAAGGCTCAGAAGCTCAAATTTCAGGAATCTGCTTAGTTTAATATCAGCATATTCTTGAAGCACTTCTTGGTTAACAGCTCTATGAGGGAAAGGGTTTGGAAGCAAGTTCCTCTTTCTGTAGGCACAATTTGTTGTTAACATCTCATATGAATTATTTTGATTCATTAAAAACTACACCGTTTATCTCATACACATGTGCAGAAGACTGACAAAAACGTTGTACAGTGGTTGTGAAACTTGCTTCCTGTGAAGAAAGGGAAGAAAATTCATGTTTCCCTGTCTGTGGGCTACCCTGAGTCTACAGTGATTCATCTAGTCTTTATCAGACCACCAGAGACAGTCCTCTATTAGAACCAGTACCTTATCATAGCATTTACAGTTGCCCTTTGCTCAGAGGTTCTTTCATGGTAGATCACAGTATCCTTCTCAAGCAGAAATAATGGCGAGGGAAGAGATCCCTTTTGTTTAGCAGTTACATTCAATAGCTCTGGGGCCGAGCGATGGTGTTTAGTAATCAAAGGAAGTGCAGCAGAATGTCTTCACTCTGCTCCCAGGGAGCTTCAAACAGCTTCCTGCAAAGCACTGACTGTGCACAGGAGTAAAGACTAATTTTACTGTTGTAGTTTGAAGAATTAAACTATCAGATAAAACATAATTAATCTTTTTTTTACAAGGAATGATTAATATTTTTTGCCTTGGCCACTCACTATCCAAATCAAATCCATTCTGTTTCTATTTTTCATTCCACAGCGAGTACAAATACCGATTTACATGCCTCAAACATCTCTTGATGTATCAGCCTGAGTCTTTGCCTTCCTTAAAAAACACAGCAATTTATAATAATGCTTGATTTATGTATGCTAATAAGTCACATGGGTCTGAGAACTAAGGGAGAGCCAATAAAACAAGGTACAAGACGGGTAAGCCATAAATGTTACCTGTTGGCATTTGTTTTGTGTTGGTTTATTTTCCCCACTTAATGTGATGTTCTTTCATGCTAATTTGTAGAACAATATTAGACTGTTAGCAATTTCTTGCCTAAATCAAGATTCTTGGCTGACATGTAGATTCCCTCAGGCTATATAATAGTAGGAAATTTCATGCAGGTGTGTGATTATTCAGCTCATCTGAAGTGCTCAATAAAACCCAATATCTGTGGCAAATTAAAGGTGAGGGATTTAGATTTTTTTCTAAGTACTAGAATGAAAGGATGCTTCTTGTTATGAAATCACATATAGAAGAATTTATTGGAAGTAGCTATTTTTGAGACTCTAGAAGACAGTAGAGAAGTTTTGGAAGCGCTCAAAAAATCTATACTTTGTGGACATTAAAGTTACTCACTGAAAATAACTCTTTTGAGAGGGTAAAAATATTCTTGTGTCTTAAGCCATTTAATTTTTTTTTCTTCGCAATTTTTGATGTGCCTGAACTTGTTTCATATAAGTGTAGCATTTAGTTACAGACCAATTGATAAAATGTTTTGATGAAAAATAGTATCAGGAAAATGTTTCATTTCCAAAGGATATATACCACAGTTTGGAAATCAGGGAAATACACACGTTGAAGTAAAAAAGAGTGAAAATCCCAGCAGTCTAGGTATCCAGCTAGGCTCACTGCTACCAAAACTGGCACATTCAAGGGAAATGTTTCCTAGACAGAGAATTATTTTTTTAAATTTTTTTTTTTTTTTAATGGAAGAGTGAGCCTCAAAAGTGGAGCTGTTGGAAGTGGCGTTGGTTAAAGCTCCTGTTGTAGATGAGGTCAGGATATAGGGCTACATGAACTGAATCCAAGTTCAACTGAATACAGTTAATGAAGCTATTGCATAGTGTCTAAGAGATCTACAAACTCTATTATTAAAGCAAATAAAGCATCTAGCAAATAAGGACAAATTTAGAGAAGGATTTATGCTGGTGCTGCACTTGACCAAGAAAAAATAAATTATTTCCTATCTATCATTACACTGACAATGAGAGTTATATCCTACATTTTCAACATAAATTTGTAGTTATTTTGGTTAGTGCAGGCTTATGCTTCATATTTACCCTGGATTTCATATGTCACATTTCTAATGTATCTTGAAAAACAGTTAAGTGGTTTAAAATCAGCAGGTTTGGGGAGTCTAGTGAAAAGCACATTTTCAAGTTTTATTTGTTCTAAAATGACTGGTCTAGCCATGGAACTGATGAGCACAATTTTTCACAAATGAACTGTGTAATGCATTGGTGTTTGTGAACCTTCACTGAATGACTGCTTTGAGCAGTTTGCCTTAAAACTTATTGGATAACAGCAGTGATTTTAATTCTATGTACTCTATACTCAACTGACAATTACGAAGCTGCAGATCTTGTTTTCACTTATCACTGAGATACTATTTGAATTTTGAAATTAAATTATTCTTTAGGTAACTTGGTTCATATTGTAATTTATTCAAAACCACCAGAAATCAACATCTCTAAATGATGCTGAATCCATAATCCAAAATATGTTACAGCAGGAGATTGTCAGTCTTTAGCTGCTGACTTGATTGCATAGGACTTTGACAAGCAGATGTTACTAAGGAGACATTAGCATCTTAGGCAGTTTTTTTATAAAATTTATTTATGGGTAAACATTCTTCTCTTCATTTCTGAAATATAATCTTATTAAAGAAAATTTTAAATTTTCCCCTTTATGTTCCCATTATCTGTTTTTCTACAAAAGTGGGTTGTATTTATTATTGCTGTTATGCAAGATTTGAAGCAAATCTCTGTATGGTGGTAATATACTCTTCTTTGATCAGATAAATTCTTTTTAGGCTTTATCATAACATATCCACAGTGAAGTCAGGTTCTTTTACAAATTAAAATACTATGAAAGGATTTTGACAGTTACAGAAGTGAATGCTATCTACACTTAGTAACTAGGACACACAAACATTGTGCTGTCCAGATAATCTTACAGCATCATTTCATTACAAAATGTCACATCAGAAATAGCAGTTTTGTGCATGCTGTTTGTTACCTTTATAGAGCAAATATATTTGCATTTTCCCAGCTTTCTTCATAATGAGAGATTTTTCATAGAGAACATTGTATTTGTGCTGTGGTCTGGTTCCGTTATCAAGCACTTGCTATGTTCCAGATTATTTTAACAAGTGTGATAGTGTGTAACAGTTGAAAAGTATGGCTGCACAATTCCTTCAATCCATTTGCTGAGTTCCCAGTGATAGCATACGCTCCATGTGTGGAATGAAAACCATATTGCAATTTGCACCTGCTATTAGGGTCTCTGTTAATACAGCTTCCTCAGATGAATGACAAGTGGAAGTGATTTTTTTTAGTGTCATCCTCCTTGCTTTGCTACAGAGATGATGTTGGGGCAGGTTTAACATCCATTTTTAGAATCTTAGTACTCTACATGTTAATTTTATTCTTCAGCTTGTATAGCATTCTTATGGAAATTATTACTTTTGTCTAAACTATCTCAAAATACATTTAATATTACTTAATATTTATGTAGGCTAAATATATACTTAGGACTTAATTTCAAAACTGTAATGCACATTTTTCCTTAGTAGTTTTACATGGTCTGCTCAGACACCTACATTCTACACTGACACTGAAAACACTCCGGAAATCCATCCTACACATGTACTGTCAAATGTCTCCATGTCCAGAGACATGTAAAACTCGCAGCAGTTGAGTGCAGGATTTAACAGAGAATAGGAAATTTGAAATAAATAGTATGGGTAATGGTGGAGAAAGAAAATGCTCCCTAAACTGGGAAAGGAAGGGGGAGAGGTATCTTGTTATTTGCTTACATGGATGGGACTGCACCTGCACGTGTCCATAAATGCTGTTTAACCCCCATTGCTGTACCACAGAAGCAGCAGAAGATATGTTAGGGAACAGGGCAGTGCAGAGCCTGGGAGGCACCAAGCTGGCACTGACCATAGTGAAGAGAATGAAATGGGTACCCTTCTGTGCTGGTGACTGTTACACTTGCCCCTTCTTTAAAGCTTGAGAACCTGATATTTGGACCTGTTGTGTTTGGATGTGGTGAATTGCTCCTGTTAGACAGCTATGTCCACTCCGTGGTTGCTGCTGTGGTGTACAAATAGCTTTCTTATTTTATTATTCTAGCTTTTAAATGGCAGATATATGCTCTCTGGTGTTTTGAGAGCCCAGCTGTGAAACACCCCCTACATGATCCCCATTGCCTTGTAATTCTGGGCAGTGACACCACACTGCGGGGTCTGGGATTTGACACTCAGATCAGTTCCCATTCCTATGTTTGTGTCTACCTGCCAGTAGTTCAGTGACATGTCCACAAGTCTTGTTTGGCTCTCAGTGAAGGGAGTGGTTGGTTTATTAGTTTGTTTGTGGCTTTGGTAGGGTTTTTTGAGGCTACCTAATCTCATATACAGTGATACCAGTGCTTCCTAAATTGTGGGTGTATCCATGAGGGCAATGCATGACTGCTCTTCTGTTCAGGGACCATGACCCGTCTGTACTTGTTTCAATCTGTATTTTTCCTGTGGAAGCCATATGATGGTTTTCAGTAGGTTGTTTGTGGGTTCTGTTGTTTTGTTGTTTTGGTTTTTTTTTTTTTTTCCTGTAGAAATAACTGTACACAGTAGCTGCCTTTGCTATGGCATTAGCAGAACCAATGCTATACCTGAATTTGAATTCAGGGCTCCCAGTGCTTTTGGAGAAGTGTACTGTGCCTGACCCTACCATCTGCCAGAATCTGAGTAGGTGAAATGACAGATCTACCTTAAACATTATCAAACCTGGAATCCAGTGGTTTGTTGTTTTGGTTTTTTTAATTGAGCCTTTTCACTTAGTGTCAGAGCCCTCTAACAAAAGCTCCGCTCTCAAACCTGTTGTAAGGAATAATGGCAAACCAAAGTAATTATTGTTCAAACATTTTCCATATTCCATACTGTATGATCTTTTTTTCATATTCATATGACATTTCTGTTTTCATTGGACAAGGTACAATGAGTTTAATACTATTTTTATTAAATTCCATTTCTAATAACTAGAAAGAATTCAATTCTTTTCTCTGTAGTACATGCTTTAGCATACTGCTCACCTTTAGTTTGCAGAGGAAACGCAGGGTGAATACTTACTGCTCAAATGAACAGGAAATAAAAGGTCCTTTTTTTATATTTGATGCATGACATGATGTCCTGAATAAGAAGAGTCTGACTATTAAGAAATGAGTGGCATCCTGGGTCATCTTACAGCTGCAGAGCCAATCAGTAAGTTGTCTGTGAGGCCTTTATCATAATGTCATGCGCAGGAGCAAACCTCAGATGTAATTGGAAAGTATCTGTGGTAAATGCAAACTTCTGGAGGATGGTTACTGCATTTTGGATTCTAAAATATGATGGTAGATGAGTTTGGTGTTGTGTTGTAGTCATTCTTAAACTTGCTTTTGGGAATCCAGTGCAACTGCATAATCCCTGCACACTGACCACGGTGCTCACTATAGGGGACGCAAGTGCTGCTAGGAAATGTAATGGCCTTAGAAATAACTCACATCAGTGAAACTCTCTGTGGTTACAAAGCAGTGCAAAATGGGTAATTTTTTCATGATAGAACATAAGTCCAAAATCTAACAAGATGCATAAATCACTTGTTATGCATGGTAATAAGAAAAATAATAATAGGATTAACAACAAGCCAGTAGTTCATGAGCTAGAAGACATTAACCTACCACAAAGTAGCTGAGTATTTGTATAGTTGGTGCATTTCATTTGCTTCTTGCCAATATATTGAATGATTTCAAGTACCTATTCAGGAAGCCAGCTGGAAAAGATGTTGGCCTAATTAAAGGTTTGTTCTTATTTGCAGGGGAACTGTAGGTTTGGGTTTTTTTAGATGTGATCCCTACTGGCAGGTGTTTCTGTCTTCATTGGAGAAAAAATATCATTACAACTGAATGAGGTGCAAAAGGCAGTTGATTTAAAATCTAACTGATTTTAAAATTGATAATCTATTATATCTAAGAAATGTGTCAGTCCCTTATAATGCAGGAAATAACTGGTTAGACATGTATTTTTCTGAAATATTATTGTAAGTACATGCTAGACTGTGCATCTTAACTGTGCATTCTGATCCTTCTTTAAAACAGTGATGAGGAAAATTTGCCAACTATATGCAGGTTCCTTTTCAAAGGCATTATTATTTGTATTTTTCACTCCCTAGGAGCCACCACCTGTACAACACCGAGGCGTTGTGTGGACAGGGAGGGAGAGCAGGGAGAGCCTCTGCAGCTCCACAGTGCTTAGAGAAATAATGGGCAAATCAGCAAAGGCAACACTGCTTTTTACCTATGAAGGAACTGAGGCAAAAGGATGTTAGGCAATTTATAGTCTGTCACAGCCAAAACCTGAAAAAAGCCTGTGCTTCTTCCTCATATTTATCTAATACAATGTCTAAATATAACTACTAGATTCACACCACTGAGTTCTCACTGTTATCCTGTAGCATAAACAGCTCTTTCCAAGCTATACATGCTGAAGTCTTTCTTCATCCTTTTATTTTTCTAGGCTGGATAATTCAGGTCTCAAAGATTTTCTCACAATAAAGAATTTTGCAATCTTTAAATATATTTTTAGGCATAATTTCAATTTTTTTTTCAAAGAGATTTTAGTATCTCTATTTTAAAAGAAAAAATTTAAACATTTAAACTTCTATGCTTGGAGATGAGTGGAATTATTGTGTTATTGTGGAGAAGGTTTATCTGATTTGCTCATGTTTGTTGTTTTGAAACAAGACTGTGCCACAACCATCTAGTCCAGAGGAAATAATGTAGTGAAACAATAATTTCACAGCCCTGGATGAAATCCTGGCTCAGTAAAAGTCAATGGAAAAGCTCTCACAGATGGCAGGGAGACCTAAATTCTGCCCATTGGTTTCATTGCCATTGGAAAATTCATGCTGAAGGACATGACAGCTCTCCTGTGTGCTGACTGGCTTCTCCAGCAGTAAAGGAAAGTCAGAATGAGAATTTATGGGCTTCATCTGCTTTCCAAGAGTTGCTTTCCCCAGGAGTTGGTTTTGAATCATAAACACATTCTTGATATTTAAGCTAAAATCAGAATAAAATGTAGAATTTTCAATTAGTTACTCAGAAATTTATGCTTATGTTCTACCAACTTCATTTACAGAAACTTGTATAGCTCAGGTGGACTAAAGCTGCAAAGTTGTCCATATGTACGCACATATGTTATACACACACATAGAGATCCTACACTTGTATTCTACCAGCTTTATTTATCAAAGTTTTTGTGGCTCAGGTGGCCTAAGAAGAAGCTGTTGAGCCACACACTACGCCTGTTATGACATTCCTTCTAGATACATATAGATCCTTCAAAATAACATTCTTAAATTACAAGTTGTTTTTTGTTGTTGTTGTTTTAATTTCTAAATTCTGTGAATATCGATCCGGATGAAATATTTCTTGTTAGATCTGTTAAACAAATTTGAGTTTCATTATTGACTTTAAGCAGACAATGTATCTCCTAGCAAGGGTGATAACCCAACACAGATCCTCATCAATGTCCTACTCAACGCAGTTTTGTGTCCTACTCAACGCAGTTTTGTGTCCTGCACTTCATATTAAACACTATAGTTCCAGTATCTGAAAGATGCCTAATTATTTTTACATAAGGAACATAAAACTGTCTAGAGCACTTCAAATCACTTATCCACAGCAGGAAAATCCTACTTCCAGCTATGTTTGACTAATAATATTAGTTGATAATCTAGTAATAAATGCATGATTTGTGAAAAAAATTATGAACTTTGAGTTAATGGTGCAATTTCAGACTATTTGAAAACTGTTTTCAGCTTCATTTGGAGTTATAATTGACCCACTGATGAAGCAAAATCATTACACTATGCAAAGTTTCTGTGGCTTCATTGACATCAAAAAGCGAATTTAGACAGGACACAAATCCAGCTTGTAGACTCTAAAAATACGAAATAAAAGCCACTGCCAGACCAAATAATTTCAAAATTGAAAAGAGGACTGCTCAAAGTAATGTCAACCATCTGGAAGAGAGACTGCATAGAAAGAAAAAAAATGTCTCTGTCCAAGTTTTCAACTTTTCCAAAGCTTGTAGCAAAAACATGAACATTGGCAGTAGTTCAAACATGAAGGCTGTGAAATGAACTGATAACTACTCAATGCCACAGACACCATGGCAAAGAAATACACTAAGATACTGCTACCAGCAATAAATGGACAGACAGTTGTAGGCAGATGGTCAAGAATACGGGAAGAAAGGATACTGGTAAAGATAAAGATATCTGCCTGAAAAAGCAAGTCGTTGTAAGTAAAATCAGTCTTTTTGTTTACAGTAGTCACTACTGGCCTGGTGAGTTTTGTTTGTAGGTTGACTGCAGCTGAGAAGCCATTTGTAGATGCTCAGTATAGGAAAAAAAGGAATGAAAATAAAAACTGTTTTAAAAACTTCATAGACATTTAGAGCATCAGAAGTGATCACCTGCTCTAGGAGATGGATCGTAATTTGATTAAGCGCCAGGCTAGAAATTGGATTTTTGCCCTCTTCTACCTGTTGCCAGGTTGTGTGTTGTTTGGAAAGGCTGTGTGTTGTGGGGGATGGATTAAAAGGACTGGAAAGGAGCCTCTAAGTCACCAGGCTGTGACTATGCACAGGTGGCTGGCTGTGGCACTCTGAGGAAACAACCTTTTTCCTTGAAAGTAGTCACTAAAAGGGCTGTTGCCAAACATAACTATGATCATATGGGGCATTTTAATGCAGGTCAAGGTAAATAAAGAAATTATTTAAATATAGACGGATTACTGGCAGTAGCACTTTCCCAAAACGCAGCAGATCTTTTTCGTGCTTGCACATGCTCTCACACACACACACCTATTGGGTCTCAAGAGGGAAGTCCTGGACTGCCTTCACTACCTGAGACAGCCAACATTTGGGATTGCCTTTGGCTGAATTAAGGAAAAACAACACCAAATGATCCATTTGAAAGTTTTATTTGTAGCATTTAAACCTTAAACTTTCTGATAGGTTGAATGGCCCATTATAGCAACAATTTAACATTTCTGAGCAGCCAGTGGCAGCAGGGAATTAAACATTCAGTGAGAGGAAGAAAGAAAGATAGGAAAACAGAGGTAGAGAAAAAGATCGGGGTCACCACCCAGGGTTCCAGCATTATCTCTGTTCTGGATTCTTTGGATGTTGGGTGTGCACCTCGCCCTCTCAGTTGCACTATTTATAGAATAGTCCTTATGCAGGCACATTTTTTAATTCTCCAGCTTCTCAGAAAGGAACTGGGGTAGGGGGTCTCGTGGTCTCAGTCCCACTCCCTCTTGTCAGAGACACAAGTGCAATGCTGCCTCAGACTTGATTTTGGAGATAGTTACCCAAGATAAGGAAGTTGGTCCCTGAAAAGCTCTATCCTGCCTCCACAAGATCCTCTTTTCTAACTGCACCTTATCTCGTTGGCATGGTAACATTTCTCTTCTCATTTGCCAAGTGTTGGAGACATTAACTCTTTCAAGTTTTCAGTCTCACACCATCCCATGGCTCAAACAGTCAGTCTGATCTCATTCCTGTAGGGCTCATCTTCTCCTAGGATGGTGATCCCTACAAGCAGGGTGGGAAAGAAGCTGAAGAGTGTGGGCAGTTAGTCATGCATTGTGCTGCTGCCAAGCCAGTCATCAGAAATAAAACCCCACACAATAACATCAGCCAAATGTTAACCAGCCCCCTTCCCCACCCAGTGAATCTCAATGGTCTCAGTGAGAAGTTGAACCTCTGACACTGAATAAGAAGATATAATATAAGACATACAAGATTTAATAACTAAATTGCGTTGTGTGGCCTAGCCAACCGTTACATTTGAACACAGATTGATGCATTTCCTTTTCATTTCTTGATTTTTTTGTCAGTATGGGTGTGTGGGGGGAGGGATTGCTGTTGATAATTATATGTTCTGCTTTGAAGCAAATATGGCCAAACTGGCCGTTTTAGCATTATTTGCAATTTCTGTATTAGAACTTCTATGCCATGGCCTATGGAAAATCTTTTCTGCCTGGAGCACTCAGAAGCTGCTCACACAACCAGTGCAAGATCCTGTAATGGTTTTGTTGCAGCACATAAGGTGTGCAGTGTTACTTTGGGTGCACTCATCATGTGGCAGTACTTAGCCTCTGTTAATTGGAGAAATATTGCTTGGCTTAGCTCTGTGATGTCTTTCACAGCCTATAAGCAGCGTTTCTTCTTCAAGAGATGTTTCTGAAATGTGAAGAAGCTCAAGCATTGACAGAAAATGCAATGAGTCAGTCGTGACAGTTACTCATAAATGATGTGACCTACATCTAAAGTAAAATTCTGCATAAAATTTTCTGTCTGAAATAATAACTCTAAAAGTGACATTTGCCCTTTAGATATACGGATACAAATAAAGGGTAAATTAATCATAGTGAATGAGTCATTTTAAAGATTACAAGCTTCCACAGTATTGTTATTATGAAAGTTTTGTTCCCCGAAGATGCTCTATACCTGATAAGGTTTTAGAAATTTAATTGAAAAAGTTTAATAAAGAATTAAAATTATCATGTGCCCTTTTGCAGAAATACAAATGAACTAAGAGTTTCTTTGTGAAAGACGCTAAGGTGAATAACATGTTAGTATTCCTTTGAATGCCATATCAAGTTTGTGCTATTGTTAATAAAATTATGGTTGGTTTACTGGATGGAATGATTCTAAAATAAATAGCTTTGTGCAGATATTACAAAGATTTCAGTATCACAGTTTCACAGCGTTGAGATAATGGGAAAGAAGATACACTTAAAGGTCGTTGTTTAAGCTGCAGTTATATGTCTTACAATGCCTGAATGATTATTTTAAAAGAGTAACTGAATACTTATAAGTTGCAGGATTGATATTCTTTCAGATGCTGACAAACATACATCAAGCGAGATAATAGAAATTATTCTTTTTTTCTTTTTATCTGTTTGTTCATATAAATACAACATGTAGTGCATTCACCTGTGACTCATGAATAAATCTTGAAGATGCACAAGAAATCAGAGCATTCAAATCTGATTGTCAACTCAAGGGCAAAAAGTTTGAATTTAATTTCTTTAGTCCATTGGGAAGAGGTAGTTTCATTTAAGTCCTTCTCTATTAAAAATACTTGCCCAGTCTATCAGTATAGAGAATTTTGGGAGAGATTGTCATCGGTAACTAAGAGACTTAGCATTTAACTCCCACACTTAAACAGGGAATAAAGCCTATTGACTTGCTAACAGAACTTCTGTGGTCCAGAACAGCTGTGTTCCACATCCTTCACTGGGCTTTGGCTCATTTATCTATTCCACTTTTTTCTGTATGAAGTTTCTATTTCTTATGGTAAATTTTTGTGGTTTTCTATAATATTCTCCCATGTCTCAAAGTGTGCAAGAGAAGGTTTTAGTCTCCTTACAGATATGATAGGTCTGCAAGAGGTTGTTTGGTCTTTTATTTTCCTGTAGTGTGAGGAGGATTTCAAAGATACATGTAATCTGTGTAACACTTCTCTTTTGAGGCCAACCGCAGCTCATACTTTCCCTTAACCTTCTCTTTTAGGGAACAGGTAGTAATTTTCCAAAATTAACATTTCATAACAAAATCCTAACTACCAAAATTAACTCTTCATTTTTTTGGATAATATTCCAAAACTCTTATTGTTCTTTCCTTTTACCACATTATGATCTCTTAAGAGTTTTTATTTTCTTTGTATTATACAATGTACTTCCATTCCGTTTTCTGTGGTTGCATTTTTTTTCTCTTTCCTTGTATCTGGAAACTGAATTCTTGTGCCAGTATGTGACAAAAGCAGGTTGGTATGACTTAGAATTTTTGGATTTGCAGATTTAGGCCAAACCTATCTACTTTATCCCTCTATTCTTTTCTTAAAATAAAATTTTTGACAATTAAAAATACTTCAAAACAACAAATCATTAAAAATAGGTATTAAACAACATTATTGCAGAACATGACTTTGATTTATATGAAATGTCAACTGTAAGCATTTTCTCTCATGTCATTAGGAAAGTAACCAGGAATTCTCCCATGAAGGGATGGGATCAAACAAAGAGATTATTTGTAACATCTTTAACCCACCTTTTCCCTCTGAACTTTCACGTGAACAGTGATCAAAACCCACTCCTTTTCTGGGATTGTGTCCTGGGTGTTTTCCAGTTGCAGCATAGTGGGTGTAAGTGTACTGTGGCCTTAATTTTAAGATTAATATTCCTATGAGGTCTGAAATTGAGGACTGGATACAGACTTCAAGTGGTTATGTATAGAAGTAAGTTGAATTAATGCACTTGGGGACTTTGAGGGTGAATATATGTAAAAATAGACTTTTACATATGATTAATTGGGACAAGTAGATTAAAAATAAAAAGGGAAAATTTGAAAGGTGAGAAAATATGTACAGGGTGACTCCTCATTAACTTATCAGCAGGAAGACATCAATACCTTCACTCCTCAGTCCTGATGTTCCGCCAGGATGCAAGGTTGAGGCTACAAACAAAGAGCAGTAATGGGTGTTATTGTCTGCACTTTGCAGGCTTCTGGGTCTTGATATAACCTAAAAGGTACAAGGTGCCATGTCAAATGGCAGAGTTTTCATAAAAATCCTTTTAATCTTAAGGAGCTCTGGACTTCTGCCAGCTCTCTCTAGAAGAGGCCGTTTCAGCCTACAGGGGACAGAGACACAATCAACTAATGGGTATATCTATATTACATCTTAATATTAAGGTACTATTTTTAATCATTTTAAGTCCCTTTAGGTTTTTTAGTCTTTCAATAAAAGAAGGGGGAAAATCCTATATCACCAGCAGATCGTTCCAGTTTTGAAATAAATATTCCCTCATGACCCGAAATGGGAAGTCAACTATTCCCAGGCACTGTAGGACCACAAAGTGAGGTGTGGAAAGATGGATATGGATATTTCAGAATACTGTTAAACAATATTGTTAGAGCTGTTCAGTCTTCTTGATTTACTGAGATTTGTAACCAGGCTTAAGCTTTCCTAATGTACGTTAATTTATAGGTGCAAGAGGATTAGCTCAAATATTTAAGCTCCCCTTTTTCTTCTTCTATATCAATCCTGATTAGGCCAACAAACATTGGGTATTGCAACATTTAATAGTTAGATTTGATATCCTTTAGTGAGCATAACACCTTTATACTTGCTCTTTTTTGGTATGGTAGAGAGTTCTAAAGTACATTGTATCTGTCTGCCTGTCTGTAGGCAGATTACTGATATTAAATGTCCTAAATCCTATTCTAGTAAAATTGTTTCAGTCTGCTGAGTATTTATCTATTTTTTTTAACCTATAAAATAAGATGTTCATACAATACAATAATGAATTGTTATAACTTAAGTCTGCACATGCTTTGGTAGAGTGTTTAAGAGAAGGAGCATGGCAAAATAAAAATAGATTTTTAAAATTAATCTGATTAGTCATGTTTCAGTACATACAATGATTGTAGTGACATCACATTTTAGAACCCTAAGTGGTGTTTTCCATCATATATAGAATATTTTTTGCATAGTAGTTGAAAGCTCTTTGACTATGACATTTAATGTCAATATAATGGCTTTAATAGAAAGAATATAGTGATTTTATCGTCATGCTAGAATGGTTGTCTGGGTCCTTTGCTCATTTGCAAAAGAATTATTCTTATTAAGGTGTTCAGTGAAATTTCTGTGTTGGTAGGATTTTCTCCAGGTGTAGGAAAAGGGAAAAAAATTCCTAACCCTATGTTACTTGTAATGGGAGTGACTTTGTAATTCAGGTGATTTCAGATGAGGAAATTGAAATGGACCAGAAAATGTGATCTAAGTTTTCAGTTACTAATTTTCTTTAAAGAAGTTCTGAAATTCTTCCAAGCATTTTGTATTCTTAGCTACTGAAAATCACAACTGAGTCATCACAGGGTTGTGTGTGAGCAACATATGTATAAATGACAGTAGTGTACATCTAAATGTGCCATTCATATGCCCAGATATGGCTCAGAAGTCTATGCCTGCTTGTTTATAATGAATACTTGTTCAGGCAGTAAAGATTAAAAACTAATTATTCACACACTGTCAGTACTAATATTTGTACTTAATTTGATTTACAGTACACCAAATAATAAACCTGACTAAAATTATAAAAAGTTATATGTACAGCTATTAATATGCTCTTTTTACAGTACCTTATTCATTTTTAAAAAGCATATAAACTGAGTTTTAATGTTGGTAAAGCAGATGAAAGGCATGTAAAGCTAGGATAAAAACCAGTGAATACTCTTATTTAGCAGTAGTATAGATTGCTTTTACAGTCCTTTGTTTGAGCCCATTGTGATATTATGTATTTCAAGAGATGAAAAGAAGTCTAGGTACAATTAATTACTGTGAACTGAAAGCATCAATTAAGAACTATCTAGCCCTTGGTAATGGAAATCAGTGATGGGAAAGTAGTGAAAAGAGGTTTGAATCTTAGTTATCCTTTGATTTCAGCCTCTCATCATGGCTGGGGAGGAGCTTGTGCTGTAATGTGTCACACATGGATTTAGCTCTGCAGTTTCAGACTGATGCCAGCACCGTGCTGGAAGGGGATCCCCTGAGGGTAAGTCTCCAAGGGGCTCACCCTGTGTGGCACAGTGCTCTCACCAGGACAGCTGTGCCTGGGCTGGAGCTGACCTGCCATGGCCAGGCTCTGCCAGTACTGGCAGCAAAATGCCCAGTTTAGGCTCGCTCGTTTCTTTGCATATCAGCTTCACATCAGGGCCCCTGCACTGCTAAAATCAGTGGGTGTTTGGCAAACCACCAAGTATCAAAGGAGGGGCCATCTCGGGGAGTGGAGCTCAGCTTCCCAAACTGGGGTGACAAGTGGTTCCATGTGAAAAGCAAGGTGGGTGTTATCCCACCCTCACAGAGCACCCCTGGGCACCCCTCCTGCCCAAGAGGCAATGGGGAGGGAATTGGCTCTGCAGAGCAAGGGTATTTTCATCTATCACAGGAGCACTATCTCACAGTCTAATCCACTTCCTAGGAATTTAAAATAGCTACGAAAAGCACCTTAGAGATCCTGACAGAAGCTCCCAGTACAGTAGTAAATCTCCTAGGGCAGAATGCTCAACAAAGAGAATGAGAAAATAAATTTATCATTTCAATATCCATTAGTGGCTATCTGTGCTGCTGTACACACATTAATAATAAAAAATGTTAGGCTTATAAAATAAGGCATCTGCACATTTCTGAAATATATTCATTCTGTTATCAGTACCCAAACTTTATGATAGATCATCATGTAATTTCCTGAGTGTGCTGTTCCTTAGCTGGAGCACATATATACATCTGCCATTAACAGGAAATAAATATGTGCCATTTTGACATTAAGATTCATGTCCCAACATGATATCAGATCTTTTTTAATTTTTTAACTGATACCTTCAGCAAACCAGAATGCCTAAGGACTTGGATGATCAGATAACTGTTAGAAGCACATGGAATGAAAATGCTTTTCCTTTCAGTGTCTCACCACCATCTGGTACATTCTTTAGAGTGGCATTATTTCTACAGACTATTAATAGGAGCTATACACCATCTTGAGCTGTTTCTAAATAATTAGCTCCAAAAGTCATATTCTTGGCTATATTTTTGATACTTTTTTTTTGCCTCCTCAGACTGAAACTGTTTTATCTTTATTTTTTTTCTTACATTTTCTTATCTATATAATGGTAATTCAATCTGCTGTGTTGGAGTTTCTTAAAAACCAAAACCAAACCAAGAAAAACCCAAAACCCAGCCCCCAACAGAACAAACAAATAATGCCCTTTTGTATTAAGGAGTAATATAATTTATAAAAGACAATGAGTTTTCCCAGGTTTTATTAATATTATTTGATTGTGTGTGATAAATATATTACTATTGTGAGATATGTTTACTTCTTCAATAGTTTACTTTTCTATATCAAAAAAGTGCCCATGTACCTGTGAGGATTCCATTAGGAATTCCTAATATTATTTCCTCAAAATTTTAACTTTACATATCTATGTATAAGAACACTTTGCAATGTCTTGCAGAAGGCATTGTCCAGGATGTAAAAATAAAATAAAGTAAGGATTTCTTTGTTGGTTTTGTTTTCTTTTACATAAATAGGTAAAAAGCAAAGATCTTTCACACTCTCATTCAAGGTACTCAATGCCTTTTTACTCTTCATATTTTGTGCCCTTTCCCTGAATTATTTAATGGCTTAGTCATGTGGTGGGAGATTGTTTTATTGCAAAGGAGGCAGTTCCCTATGAGACAGATTTGGAGAAATTTTATTTACTTTTTAGAACTGTATATCTGCTTGTGTCGATTGAAAAATATGTGCCTCAAATAGTATACTTGAATTTATTTTCAGTTCCTCAAAGATTGATTTTATGAAGCTAGAAAATAATATTATAGACTATAAACATTTATAAATGTCTGTACAGTTTTCTGCTGTAAAATACAGGTAGATTCGAAGGTGTGTGGTAGACCTTTGTGAAATAAGTCATGAATATGTAGGGCTCTTTATTTTTAAGGCATTAGTGGCCACATAATCTGAATACTCTAATGCATCTTTGAAGTGATTCTATCTCTATTAAGGTTTAATAATTTATAGTCTTTACTACCCTTGCCTAATAAATAAAAGTATGATTACTATTATTAAAAAACAATAAACTGGAAATTTACAACAGCAGCAAAACTGACATAAATTAACCAATAAAGACCACTTTCTTTTCTTACAGGAATATTATTTTTTAATCATCTTTGCACATTATTGTCAGTGCGCCCATTGACATCAAGTATTACACTCCATAGTAATGATCTGAGTCCTCTATTACTCATAAAAAAAAAATCAGTGTCCAAGCTGTTGAAACAATTATCCCACTACAGAAGCTTCCTATGTTCCCAGAGAATCTTTTAAGAGATGGTTGTTAGGAAAGCAAACAAAGACAGTTTCACATGCTAGTGGAACACCATAGAATTGGCAGGGATATTAACAGCTCAGCGTGATTCATTTGTCCTTCTCGAGTGCTCCAAATCCATCACTCCACATGACAAAATTCACAATTTTATTGGATTTCTGCTTCTTGTAGAAAAGCTACATTTCCATTTTTAATAGATTTTCAGTTTTCAGAATAAGACTTAATTTTTTTTTGTTGTTGCCAATCTAGCAATTCTGCACGAGCTACGTAAAGCTTCTTAGTTTATTTTTGTAACAGTATATGCACTTGAATGCAGGCTGCTGAGCAAAAGGAAAGAGGTCTAATTAACCAGACAGTTAATTGCTAGGACAACACCAATCTTTGGTTTGAAACAATAACATTTACATAACAGAGCAATTCCAATTTTTGATCTGAAAGAAATAGTGTGAGCTCTTATTAAACGGTGGAGCTGCAGGGACCCATCCTAAGCTCATTCTCATCAAGGTAAATAGAAGTTTTCTAAATAGTTGAGTAAAATCTGAATCAGGCAGTAGCACTTACAGTTACTATTGGGATGTATTTACCAGGTAGACAGAGCTCTATTGCTAAATGTCCAAAGCAGTCTATGCTAATAAATATGTAGTTTTGGCAGTGAAATAAAATGTTCCATTCCTCTTACTGATTCCAAACAGAGATCGTTAGTCTTTAAACCCACAGAAAGAACAACTAAAATAGTAAAATCTATAATTTAGACCCGTTTTGATCCAGTAGAGATTTTTAAGAGAGTTTGGACAACTAATCAAGACTAGTTACCTCGATTACCAGTCCTTAGAGTGAACTAAGTTCATCTTTTAGGAGCAACAGGTTGTTACTGACACCCACCAGCCCAAGCAATTGAGTTTGGTGGAAGAGCTATAATTCCCACAGTTGTCTTCCTCCTGCTCTGCTGACCTCGAGGATCACTCAGACAGTAACTGTTCTCTTCTGCTGGGCTGGACAAACAGGATCATGAGCCATTACTTGAGGCTCAAGTAAGGATGAAGAAAAAGTTGCATTTAGGAGCATGACTATTAAATGGGCTTGGTACCCATGGTTTTAAGGGATTAGCTCATGTTTTCAATTTCAAAGGTAGTTGTAAGAAATGCACTCAAGTGCTGGTGTCCTTACAGGTTCATTAGATGAAATCTGTAGTCTCCAGCCCCTCCTTTTTGTGGTTTTTTTTCCACTTTGACCAGACCCTAGCTTGAATGTGAAATTTTGATTCTGATCCCAGATCCCACAGCCTCCACTGAGGTTGGTCCAGGTAGTCTAATTTTCATCCTTCTTCAGTGGGAGTTACATATTATTTCTGTCCACCATTAGGTAGCCTTTATGCAAATTCTGGTGGGCACAGGGGCCAGCTGAAGCTGCTCATGCTAAACATGCTGTTGTCCCTGTTTTACATGACACTCCTGACTCTGAGCAGGTTTGATTCCATATATTTCTAACTTCATTTACATCTCAATAGTATCACCCCCCCATGTGTTTGCACATTTCTATTCTTAAGGCTTGTCATCTGAATGCTACCTTTTATTCCACTCCAAGCTCCTACATAGGAATACTTGTTGTCATCTCGTGATCTACTGAGCATTAATATTCTGCAAGGCACTATGGGGGTTGTGCTTCGCTGAGCACGTTTTCACCTGAAAGCAGTTTTTTAATATAAACATTTGCTTAATATTCTGTACATTTAGAGTATTTTATCTGCATCAGTGCTTTACTGAAAGTAATTTAAATTCAATAGGAACTGATTATGCATAAAGAATCAACCCCTTTCATAGTAGTTTTAATAATATACATATAGATTATAAAATGCATCTGGCCAATTGGAAGAATACTTTGTGTGGATAAATCCATGTCCAAGCATTTAATCTGTTTCTACATGAGCCCTGGATTGTGTATTTGAGGGACTCTTCTGCACAGCGTTGTGATGTGCAGCTTTTTAAAGTTTAATTATGAGGCATCTGTTGCATAATAATTTTTTTACTGTAATAGTAAGCTATTAAAATACATAGTGTCTCACAGAGGAACTATTTATCTCTTTTCTGGAAGAAACAAGCACTTTGGAGAGAGGCACAACCTTTGCACAGTCTTAGAATGGTCTTGTGATGGCAGTCTGATCTTGCAGGTCTTTTGGAGCATGCTTGCCCTTGCTGGTTTTGAACTGGTGCTGTGGAAAGAAATCGTTGTGAATGCCTTGCACATTTGGGCTGTATGTGCTTCATGTAGTTTATGCATGGCCACTGTAAGCTGTTTGTCTACTTTTCCTCCTTACCTCTTAGATTAGATGCAGCTCTTAGGATAGAAGGACCTAAATTGAAAACCTCTTTCAGTTCCTGTTGACTACAGATACATCCTGGATAGATAAACTGAGTTCTTAAAGCATCTGCAGGGCTGAAATTAAGCAAAATGAATCACAAATCAGTACTTTTCTTACCTTGTGTGGTCCTCAGCTGCTGTCCCAAACCTGGACTACTATTGGGTACTAAATAAATAGCCTGATCTTCAGATGGGGTGAGACCTCCAGAACCTCTAAATTACAAGTTATATTTTTGATTCATATAGCTTTTGAAAATAATGTAAAGCTAATACAGGATTTAGTTCCTCAATTTAAGTATTTGAAGTTTGAAATTTGAGATTCTCTTTGTCATAGTGCCTGTGAAGTAGAGTTAATAAATACTTAAATACTTTAGGCAGAGGTGTATTATTAATGTTCATTTATAATTAATGTTTACACAGTTTTTTAAGATTTAAAGTGACATACAACTGTTAAATATCACAATCATGGCAGCTCTACTAATGAAAAAGGATTACTTGAACATTAGAAGAAACCTATTTTTATCCTTTCGTTGTGTAGTTTCATTCCTGCAAATTTTAGGAAGTTTGTTTTAATGCTGCTCCAGTTGTTCAATGTGTTAAATTATAGTGGTTAATTTCCTAGCATTTTGAACATGTCTTTAGTTGTAAATAAACTGACTCCTAACTGATATCAAACTCAGGAAGAAGAAATTTTATTAATGTACCCAACTTTAAAATCCGTTTATATTTGTTACCCATTGAAGGGGATCAGCTATGAGTCTTTATATCTTAATGGTAGTCCAAGCTCTTGTGGATACTATTTTTATTTTCCTTTTCTATCTTCTTCTTTAAAGGAAACAAGTTGATTGACAGTTATGTAAACTGAACTATATGTTTTGATTGAGTAACGTATATTTCTTTAAAAATACATTCCCAGTTTGGTTTTGGGAGTTCTTTTTTTTCTTTGGCATATAGTTATCTTGTCATAAATAATTACCTTATTGTTTTATCTAGAAAAAAACCCCAAAACTGTTAAACTCTGGTGCAAAATAGGAAAGTTGTATTTCGTGTCCAAATGAACACTGAAGGTGCTTTTCTACACAGTTATCAGACAACCTGTGATGAGGACAAGGTCAGTGCGGAATTTCTCTTGCACCACTACCTGTTGTTGGTGAATTGCTAGAATGACAATTAAGCCAAGGATTAAGGATTAAGCCAAGAAAGCAGGTTTAGTTCTACATGTAAGTTTGAAAAGCAAGCAAATTCCAGGCTCTGTATGTAGAGCTTTGAGTTGAACAACCCTGGACATTCTGCAGATTCATTTGCATCCGTTTTCTTCATGCTGTGTTCAAGACTTTCTTCTCTTCTGAAGAAGCCAGAGGATGAAGTGAAAATGCATTTTCACAGGTCTAATCTAGAATCATATTAGAAATCTGGGGATTTTGCTCATCTTTTGAGATTCACCAGGTTCAGATATGCTCTTTGTGTATCAAAAGAGATCTTTCTTTTTTATTTGCTGTCTAAGCCAAACCTGACATACACCACTGACTACAAGCCGTAGCTTGAGACGTTATGCAAATGGGGCCAAATAACTACAAAATGTGAAATTGCTCATCTCTGGGGAAGAAATCTAAAGCCAAACCTCAGATTTTTTGAGAACCTCCTGTTGCATACTTTTTAGTGTTATTTCTACTATAGCCATTAGCTTTTTTCTTTCATATGATAGTGTTTGCTGAAAATGAATTTAACATTAGTCTTTATTTTACTGGGGAAAAATGACACCATATTAAAAAATGTGAGAAACACCACACAAAATGTAAATATAAGAAGCATTTTATGCTGCAGCAAAGGGTGAGTGCAAATGAATGACACTCAGTTTCTTGCCTATAACATTGCCCCACACAGTTCAGATACGGACACACATAAAATCATTTTCTGAATAAAAAAAAATACACAGAGCTATTCCAGGGTTAAAAAAATTGTTTATGGAATCCATACGTTCAGGTCTGGATGAAAAGTTTTTAGATAAAGCTTTCTTTAATCAGGATTGTATATGTTTCTTATATGTCTGGTGGAAAGGAAACAACCTGTAGCGTGTGGCTTTGCTGGTGAAAATGTGCAGGATCAGCTCAGACAGTCAGTGTGGGTTTCTCTGATCCTGTATCCATATTCTGTCACATGTGTCTTGCAGGATGCAGTACATTTGATGGATCTACATCTACTCCAGTATTGATTGCAAAAACTGTTTCAACTCACGAGTGTGTAGGAGCAGGCTATTTATTGAGGCTATTGGCCTTTTTGCACTACCTACTTGTTTTGCTAATTAATTTGCATAGCTTCCATCAATATTTCCATGAGAATTGCAAACCTAATTATTGCATTTCACTAAGATTAAATGTAGGGTCTGTTTCTTATAAAGTATCTTGTCTGGTTTTAAGGGAAGAGTTCAGTTCACTGTAATCCAATTGTCTTCTCAAAACGATTTTAACAGTTTTTGAATGCCCACAGTTATCTCTATCAGGGCTATCTACTACTTAATGCAGACACTTGATGTAATTTGGTGACCTACAGGACTATTTGTATAGTGTTGCAAAAAAATATCTCTAAACTAAGGACCACTTGATGGACTAACCTTTCTATTTAGGTCAAAGATACTTTCTGTAGAGAAAATATTTAGTTCTTTCTTTTTCAGTCTGAGAGGCTGCTAGATTAGTTTTCTAAAGGAAAGGCAGTTAAGCTTCATTCTCAAGGTTTAAATCCACTTTTTAAGACAAGAAGCAAATTCCACTCTCAATGTGAATCCAGAGTAATATTACTGAAAACACAAATAATGACCACAAAAGGTTGTTTTGTGAGAAAGCAAAACCTGGCCATCAAACATTAGGCAGCATGCAGGTGTGTGCTTATATTTTGTGAATATTTTTTCCATATCTGAGCAGGGAATTCATGGATGGGCAGTGCCAAATAGCTCATTAGTCATGTGTATGCACACATCAACTAGCTTGACCTCCAAACACAGTTGTTTGCACAGACTTAATGCGTGCCCACAGATGCCTGTGACCTGATTACTGAGCCCACAAGCATAATGCACTTATGTGCTGTCATGACCAGAGAAAACTGTGATGTCATTCCAATACTAAAAACTGCCTTATTTCTTCCTTCTCTACAGGGAAACAATAGGGATTTAACTCAATTTCACCTTTCGTTACAACATAAGCTCTGCACAAGAAGGTGATGAGGTGGGCTTGTTTTTAATAGTGTTTGTTGGTTTAGTTTAAATGTACCAAATGTTGTTAGTTCATTGTGGTGTTTTTTAGGATGGTTTGTTTTTGTTTGGGTTTTTTTTTAGCAAACGAGTGGTTAAAGGTTTTGAATTTGGAGAAATAAGGTTTGTGGTTTTTTTTAAAACCTTTACATACATCACAATGAAAAGACTGACACCTAGAATTATATTTTAAAGGAGAAGAAGAAGGAAAAATAAAATATTTATGTGTAGAACCATGAACAGGTTCCAGTGCAATGAGTAAAACTTAGATATTGCAATATATACTCCGAAACTTGAATATTCTTTTATGGAAATGATATAAAACCTGTGACCACACAAAAGGCTGTTTTTCTTACATTAGCTGAAAAAGGTACTTATTATTGCTTAATATCTTGTGCATATGTATAAGAATTTGATAAGATAAAATATTAAATCATGAAAGTGTCTTTAAGACTATTATATGTCTGCCACAAATAAAGGATGAATGCAAGCTTCATTCTAAAAATAAACTTTGTTTTTGACAATCCTAAAATAAGCGGATCATATATGCTGTTTTGGTATTTTGGGGACTTTTAAAATCAGTTTGTTTAGTTGCAAACCAGCTAGAGATAGGAAGAAAAATTCTTGCATGAGGAAAACCCCCTGGAATACACCGAAGAGGCAGCACTTGTTGAATCCAGAAAAGAAAAAATACACAGTGAATATTTCAGAACAAAATAGGGAAGACCAGCTCTTACAAGAATGAGGGAAATGAAGTAGAGGAACAAGGAAAATTTGTTTCCAATTTTTTTACTGCTGAGGAGCATCACAAACCATTTCAGGAATTCAGAGGAGCAGTTACAAAACTGAGTTCTAAAGAAAGAATATGGTTAACAGCCAAATTGTGCCACTTTTTGAAACCTGACTTCTTTCTTGTGGCCCTGCATAACCCAGCAAAATGCAGCCAAGCACCATTAAACATGCAGTAATATCCAAGTGTCTGAGCTTAAGTTACTCATTTGCTATGGAAATTTCCTCTATCAGTGTGAGTCAGGAACCTGCCCTGTGCTGAAAAACAGCAAAACAGATTGGACAGGAAAGGAAAGACTGAAGTATGTGAGACAGCACTCAAGACTTAGAGTATTCCCAGACTCTTTATACATTTTTGTCTGCCCTTACTCGTAGAGTGCAGACAAATAATGCTGCATGTTCAGAGCTGTTGCTTCACACAATTTAATGATGGGAGTGAAGTCCACTTTTTCTTCCCTGTGCAGGTCTGTCCCATGCAGGGGGACACAGAGAACTTTACAAAGTTCTCTCTCAAATGGGAAATATTTGCTAGATTTAATTTATTGGTATTGTTAGACTTGCTGGAAATGCTGAAGAAACCAAGCCCTGTAAAATCCATACCAGAGAGATGGAAGTAGCTTTCAATGTGCAGCAGATACACATTGTCAGGTAATAAAAGAAACAAACTTAAAAGGCAGAATAAAGTGTTGAGTAAGCTTTTGGGACTATCACTTATTTAGTGGACATAAAAGGAGGAAATAATGCAGTACATTTCACAGCTCTTTGGGGATGTGTACTCCTTACTGTTAGTGTGATATCTGACATTAAATGTATTCCATTTTTGTTGATAGAGAAGGTAAAGCAGGCACGTCAAGATAGTGTTTGTGCTGTGAATAATTCTCATGGTATCCATAATGATGCAGGAAAGAAAGCAAGTGTCATAGAATCACTGGGGTTGTAAAAGACCTCTGAGGTCATTGATACGCTTTTGAACACTTCCAGGGATGGTGACTCCAGCACTTCCCTGGGCAGCCTATTCCAATGCCTGACCACTCCTTCAATGAAGAAATTTTTCCTAATATCTAATCTAAACCAGTTTTGGAGCAGCTTGAGGCCATTTCCTCTCATCCTGTCACTTGTTACCTGGGAAAAGAGACTGACCCTCACCTGGCACCTCACACTGCAGCCCTACTCTCTCTTTATTTCTGTTAATCTGGATTTGGGGAACTCTTGAGCTAGATTTAAACTAAGGCACTTTGGTTTAGTTGCAGTCATAAATGGAAATGAAAGCAGACAAAGCTTAAGTGGCCTTAAAATTAATAGATTTTAGCTATTATTTCGTACACTGAAAGAATACAGGAACATTTTGTTGCTGCATTTTCTGAATAGGAGTACTTATTTTTAAATTCAGTGCAAAATGAAAGTATGACTTCACTTATTGCACTGTAATCATAGAATCATAGAATGGTTTGGGTTGGAAGGGACTTAAAAAATCATCTCATTCCCACCCCCTGCCATGGGTAGGAACACCTTCCACTATCCCAGGTTGCTCAGAGCCCCACCCAACCCGGCCTTGGACACTTTCAGGGATGGCACAGCCCCAGCTTCTCTGGGCAACCTGTGCCAGGGCCTCTCACAGGGAAGAATGTCTCCCATCTATCTAATCTAAATCTACCCTTTTTCATTTTAAAGTTATTACCCCTTTTCCTATTACTACATTCCCTATTCAGCCTACACTTGGAGCACAATTAACATATTTATTTCCAGTGCAATGCAAGCCAGTTCTGTTAGATGCCTCTCTAAGAACTAGAAAAACTTGCTGCAATGGGCGCAGGATCTGTGTATGCACAGTCTCCTCACTGATTTCTCAGAGGCTTTTTTTACCCCTGGAATCTGCTTTGGTTTTCTCCATCAAATCACCACAGAAACTCTTAATGACACTTAGAAGAATTGGAATGTTTTGGATAGTCTAGAAAAATCAGTCAACCACTTCTTGAATTTGTCTTCCTGTGATTTTTATGTCATCTCTAAATCTGTGTTTCAAATAGGGATTTGATGAGAGTTGTATTTTGTCTCTACTCACCCATTTTAGGATGTCAGCCGTGGCATTTGGGGGGCTTTTAGAGTAAAAATATGTGCACAGTTTCAGAAATAATATTTATAATGCATGAAAGCTCCTTTCTTTTCTATTTCTTTTCAAATGTCAAGTTCTGTGTAAAGTACAGTTTAATTGAATATATTTTTGTGAAGTTTCATTCCCACTGACCCAAAGGTTTGGGACTGCTGCAAAACTGGAGCTGGATAAGCTACCGCCTCACACCTTGCAGTGGTAGTTAATAGCAGCAAAAGTGGGTGCGAAATAGTGTTTGAATCACGTCTTGCAACCATTTTGCACTGGTACAAATGACAGTGAAATAAGGCTGAGAGCAGCAGAGAACCAGGCTGTGATTAAAATGTTCAGGAGTTTTACTGTTGTGAGTGACCTTTCCCAACTCCTGTTGTTCCATTTCACTGCTTCAAGGCATCTTTTCTATTCATCTTGTTGTGCTTTGTGCAGCTTCTCCTAAACTTTTGACCAGCTGCCAAATGCTTTTTATCCATTGCAAGACATGAAAATATTTCACCCTTCTGTTGAGATTCTTGCAGTATGGAAGCTGGCTTAACTTTCAAAGTCTCTAAAAGAAGAAGTTTGACTGGGAGGTTTTCTAGATTCTAAGTGCATTCTCTGGCTCTCTTTACATGTGAGGTTTGAACATCACTATGTAACACAGAATGATTCCTCTATCACCTTCATTCTTTACTTGTTTGCATTTTCAGAAGATTCAATCCCAGAGGGTTTAATTTTGGGAGTTATCCAAGCAATCATGACTATCTCTCTTCCTCCAAATCATGTGAGCTGCTGTTTCCAGCTCAAAGCACAGCTTTCACGTGCTCTAAATATATATGAAATAGATCATTCTTATTTGTTTAAAAGAAACAGGAGTGCCAAACTTCCACTCTTCACTACAAGTGCCAAGTGGGTTCTTTGAGATCCTGACATGTTTTCACCCTTGCTGAGGTCAGTGGCACAATAGGACAACACACAGGGGGATCCTCCAGAAGAGCTATGGATGTGCTTTAGAGCTCTATATTGCAGGATTGTATCCAGAGCTAATCATTAATTCATTTTATATAAAAATGCTAATGTCTGTGCAGAGCTGTAATTCACCAATGTTATTTTTAAGAACTCATTTCTCCATTTTGTCCCCTGTGCCTGGAAATTGTAGCTATGGCATTTGTGTTCTGTAGACAATTCTATTACTTTCTCTTATTCACTTCCTTTGCTTAAATTACCTTGCTACCTTTTCGAAGGCCAGCAAAAGATGTTCAGATCCATAATTATATGCATTTGGATTTTCATAATTCAAGAAATTTAACCCCCCTCCCCCTTCATGGTGGGGGCTTTTCTGTGCTTCTCCCTTTGCATATCTTCTAGACAGTTATAGGATGATTCTAGGTGTGATGAAGAATTTGGCAGTTTTGATTCTTGCTGCCATTTTATTTGTTTTCTAAATCATTCACATTTATATATGTGTATGTATTAGTTTCCCTTCAGGAGGTTTAATTTACATATGTTCAAAGCCTTGTGAAACTGGAATCTAGATAAAATTACTAAGATAAAACTGAAATTTAATAATATTGTCAATCTTCCTTGTAAGCTCAGGACTTCTACTGACAGAGTTTTTAGTCTGATTTCATTCTTCTCTTTTAGGTTTATTTTTGATAGAGTTGATTCATTTCTATTAGATTACTAACAGTATGCCAGGAAGATTGTGACTTAAATATTCCCTCAAAAATATGAAGATGGTAAAATCTGTCTTCATTGCTTTAATGTATTGATTGATAGCTAATACACTCTTCTTCAGAGGTACATGGGGGATATGTACAAACTGTATTGACAAAGTTTTACTTTCTCTTGCATTTCTCTTTTTCATCCAAAGTTTCTTGTGTTTATTTACTTTGAAAAATGTTTTGCATACTAAAATCTGGTGTAAAGTAGCATTTCTTTCTTTTTTGGACAGAAGCCAGGCATGTGATCTGTCTTTTAATGCAGACTCAATTCAGGGAACTTCAGCCTCCTTGTGTCCTGTAGGGCTGGAATCTTTGAGCTCCAAAAAATCCAGCCCTGCCTTCTGAATATGACTTTGGATATGAATTTACCAACTTAAGTTTTGGAAGAGGATGTTAGTAAGATAACTATTCCTGCAACATTAGCTTAACAAAAACCAAAGTTTCCTAAAGTTTCCTAACAAATACAGTCTTGTTTCTTTGAAATTAATAACTTTCATATCTATTCTACATCTTAATAGGATCTTTTCATCATATAATGAGCTGTTAGTCTTTTGAAAAACTGTATGCCAATCTATCCTGAAGTGTTTAAACCCTCTGGAGCCACTAAAAGGATTGGTTTTTTTTTTTAACTTGACATTTTGTGCACTGTTCCTTCAAGTGAAAATATATTAAATGCATCTGGGGTTTTTGAATCATCCAAGAGATACATTCCTCTAGCTTAAGTGCTTTTCTGACTCAAGGCATAGATCTGTGATCTTCTAGAACTGAAGGACATGATGGGAAGAGCCAGCAAGTCTGGAATAGCCTTTTCTGAGGTACTAGAAATATCCTGTGGACTCCATGGGACCCTGTCTATTCAGCCCCCAAATGATCATTCTTTTAGCCATGTCTGGGCTTAATAGAAAAATTTCCTATGAACGTACTCATCAGTACTTCATTGGTGCTTGGATTAGAGGTTGTTTGACATGTTTATGGGAGATTTCTGCTCAAGATCTTAGTAATAGCAAAGGTAGAAGTTGATGAACCTGGTTTATGTCAACAGCAAGCAGGTGGTTCTAGTTGGAGTGAAACATCAGGTGAATTTAGGGTCTTGGTTGTCTCAGCCACTGCAGCAGGACTTGGTATCAACATGTCAGTCAGTGTTTTTCTGTACAACTTCATTTTCTAAAGAAGAAGGAAATTTGATGGACTTACAGAATTGCAGGCCTGATGGTAAGTGCAAATAAGAAGGAATATTTCTAAATTTCGGGTGCACCTAACTACCAATTAATGTGGTACCAGAGCCTGCCTTTCTGCCTGTTGTTATCTGTGGATAGAAAACTGCTCATAAAAAGAGAGTTTAGGCTGTAACCATTTGAAAATTTGTCTCTGATATCTTTAGTTAATATCTTTAACCTCAAATTGGCAGCTACTCTTTTTGTTATTTAATTTTTTATGACTTTTCTTTTTTTAAATTCTTATTATATTTAGGAGGATAGTATCCAGTAGATTGGGTAAAACTTAAGCAACTTGACAGTAATTAAAATGCAGATTTAGTTCTTCTGGAGTGTAATAGCTTTGAAGCATACCAAGGTCTGCTGAGGGAATCTGTTTTGTTTGTATATCCTAATAGAACATAATGACTGCTTTCAAGCCATTATAGTCCATCATGTTAGTGACTCCATATGCTGGATATCCTTGTCAATGGTATCTCCTCTGAGAAAATGTACCCTACTGATGTGGTTGTGTGTGTGTGTGTGTGTGTATATATATACATATATTTCATTTTTAAATCCAAAAGTCACTTCACTTTTAAAATAGAAGTCATCTTTTTTATGGAACTTTGAACTTGGTTTGACTGTTGGTTTAATTTTCTGTGAAAAGTCCAGCTTCATGGAAACAAAGCTTGTCAGTTATTTGAGAAATAAGTGAAGTCAGCTAGAGCACAGGTGAGGTATAAACTTCTCATAGGTCTCAATCTTATATGAACAACATCTCTATGACCATACAATGAGGAAGCTGCCCCCAGCCCCAGGAGCTGCTTTATGCTGCTCTGTTGAAGATCCTCTGTGTTGTGAATGCGAGCCTCAGGCTGCCCATGGGCAGCTGCAATATTGAGCATAAATCAGCAGTTACAGGCTTAAACATAATACAAGAAGAACATTTCACCTGATTGTCTTTAAGGTCATTCCCAGCTCCGTATCAATACAAGCTACTGATGCCACAATCCTTGATGAAGGAAGAACTGAGAGTGACTTTTCCTAGACACCGATGTATCAGAAATAATCAAGCTAAAGAGCTCATATTGAGTCACTAAGGCTGTGTCTGGACTGTAGGGCAGGAAAGTTTTGCTCTGCTTCCCCATCTGTCAGGACTGGGAGACAAGAGAGAAGCTCCCCCTTTCTGCCCCGCTTGCCTGTCACTTCCCCATTGGAAACACTGAGTGGGAAATGTAGGGTTTATCTCATCTGAGTGCGGAGTCAGGACATCACCCAAGCCTTGGGTCACATCCCAGGTCCCCGTGGTGTGACATTCTAAATATTTAAAATGTACTGAGAGCACCTTCCTTTGGTGAAGGAAATAGGTGGCAGAGTGCAGTGTTTCTGGCCTGGGAATCCCCCTACCGAATTCAGTTCTGAGTTGCAATGTCTTGGAAATAGTCTGGGGTTATGATTAAAATGCTGACAGACCCTTTAACTTCAGCTGTGGGACTGCTGTAATGCACAGACCCTGTAAATTAGAGATATAAAGTATGTGTAAGTAGAACCAATATATGTCTAGATATTCTATTGCTTTTAAAGCCCTTTCTGTCCTGTTAATTTTGCTTTACAGTGTGACAGTGATGAATTGATGTCTACCATTTCCAGCTGCCAGGTAGACTGTGTACACATTTATTAAGATTAATTAAAAAGTAACAAATTGTAAAGTAATAACATTAACAACTACTGGAAAAAGTGTAGACGTTTTGACAGTCTTTTTGAATTTCATTAAAAGATGGTAGTGACAAAAACCCAAGAGACTATTTCTACTTTACTAAAGAAATAGGTCACAGATTCAATTACAGTCACTGAAGCATGGACTCAATCTATCATGGCAAATTAAGTACATTTTAGCAACCTACTTTCCTTTAAAAATTTTATAGACACTTTCACTGGAAGAAGAAAGACTATAGAAAAAGAAATTGCAAACTGAAGGCTTTTTTTTCCCTCTATTGCTACTGAGTGCTTGGCTTATTTACCATAGGTGTAAGACACAGAAGAAATCATTATAGAATGTCAAGATATGTAATCATCATTTCTCTTCCCATTTTTCGTCTTTAATTAATGATATATCATTTGTTCTTTGACTAGAAAGCATGGCTCAGATTGAATCCACAGTGCACCAGTTAGAGGCTTTGTTCTCTCATTGAAACCGAAGGACCCATTTACATAAAAAAAATTCACTGCACAACCTTTTTGCAATTTTGGCACAGATCCGTAGTGTTGGGCTGAAAATGTGTTGTAGTCCCAGCTCCAAATAAGTAAATAAATGAAGACACATACAGCCTGTGGATATGGTTTAGCTGAGTGCAAATATTGGAATGATGAAGCACTCTTTTGCCCATAGCAGAATTGATTTCATGTTGACAACTGGAATTTATAAAGATCCTCTTTCAACAGAGTAGCAGTGGCCATATTTGCTGCATTACTACAGCTGCAACAAACCAGCAGCAAACATAAGAACTGATAAGAGAGATGCAATCTATTTCCTCTTTAAACATAACCCCAGATTTACTGTGGCACCCCTAGGAGATTTGGCACTTTCATATATTAGGGTATTCAGTCAGTCTTTAGACTGTAGAAGCATATTAGGGTTTCTAATTTATTTAATATTTTTTTTAATCTGTAACATTTGATCATGCAAAGAAATCTGTCTGTCATACAAATGAAACCAAATGATGCTGATTAAAAGTAACACACTTTCCAAGGCAATGCTGATTAAATGTGTGATCTCTCAAAGTACATCGGAGATAAGATGCTTTCCATTTCCAGATACGCCTCTCTCCAACAATGCTTTTTACTTACTGCTCAACAGTTTTTGCTGGTTAAATATTCAGGGCCAGACTCACCATTGCACTATCTCACTGTAACACCAGAAAAGCAAACAGCAAGAAAGGATAGAACAAAGATAGACCTGCGAAACAAGCTTTAGTTAAACTGATTTGCACCAAAATAGAGACCACATAAGTGTCTCCTGTCCCTTAACAGTTACAGTCTGGCCACAATCATAAACTCAGGAAGGATACTTCCAATGACAACCAGAACTACATCAGCACAAGCTGTGGAAGGCTGAAAAACACCCACTGCTCTATTAGTCATCAAATTCTGCTGTATTGCAGTTACCTCAGCAATCATGGGAATATTAGATGACAAAAAGCAGACCTGCTTTACTCTGTCAATATACTTATTTCCTTGTCAAAATTATGTTTCTCTTTCAAACGATTCCACTTGATTTCTATATTTAGAATGCAATATTTAAGTAACTCCTGTCCTGGGTTTTTAAGTATGCTTGCTACAATCCATTATTCAGAGAGAAGTGACTGTGGTGCCAGCTAACGCAATGAAAAATGCTTTGCAGAAGATCCAAACCTACACAAATTCTCCTTCTTTTGGTAAGGTTCTAGACTTGGTACTCAAGCCCATTGTTCCTGAAGTTTCTTAATTTATTTTTTATGTAATGAGCATAATATTTGATTTTTAGCAGTATTACAAGAAAATCCTATTGGGCGAGATTAATGATATTTAATGAAGTTGAGCACTTAAATCTTTGGAAATAGAGCAAAATAATAAAATGGCAAAATGTTAGGAAATATGAAAAGCAAGTTAGATATGAGAACCATGCCTCAGGAAGAGTCTGCAGGAAAGGAAGGAAGGAATACTGTTCAAGAAGAGATTGGAAAAGAACTGTTGACTTAATTTGGGTGCAATGTGCCTGTCCCCTTTGAACTGGAGAATGGAAGTGGAGGTACGTCTCTGATAGTGGTGAGGACGTGATGGAACACGGAAGGGACTGGAGCTCAGTCATTGTACAAGTGAGAAGGAGGAAATGGGAGCACAAAGACCACATGAGAAAATTACTTCGTTTACATACCAGAGGGTTGTGCATGAATGAATACTAAAACAGTTGTTTCGAAATTCTTGCAACCAAAGAGTTATTTATGCATTAAACCAATTGTAGAAGGGACAAAATGTTTAGCATTTTTCTAAAAAATATATTTTTTTGTACAAAAGGGAAAGTTTTAAAGTTCTTTTTTGTCTTTGCATGCATTTGTCTTTCTGTTGAAATGACTGAACAGAAACACAGAATCACAGAATGTTGTGACTTGAAAGGGACCCACAAGGGTCATCCAGTCCAACTCTTAAGTGAGTGACCCATATGGGGACTGAGAATTAAGTTTGATTTAAAATATATCACAAATAAATAAATTTTTATAAAGACATTTTAGTCTAAACATTGGTGCTTGTTAATTAAATAGATATTTCTTATCAAGATGTAGAATTCTCTCTAGCTTTAATACACTGTGGGCATTTCTGCAGCAGGGTATTAGCAACAGTAAATTGTAAGAAGACACGAGCAGGATTGTTTCTGCTCACAGTTATCGCAGCATATTGAGAGAAGAAGTGAGTCTAGTAAAGCTCGAAAGCATTTTATGAGGATCAGATGGCTGACAGATAACCAGGCATGATGTTCCAGGCAGGCAGTTTCTGACACATTCATGCTGGATGTGCAGGACACAATGGAGGGCAGCAGAGCTGACTGAGCACTGCTGTCCTCTTTGTGCTTGCTGGGGCTCTGGGGGTGTTTCTGAGACATGAAGAACAACTTGTATGATTGGAAAGCTTTCCTTTTATCATTAGTGTGCGTGGGGAGGTCAATGTGAGTAAGATGGCAGCAGTACTGTCTGAATGGCAATGCTACTGAGAAGTGGTTTTGAGTGTGTTACTTAGTGGTTGGCAGATGTGAAAGTCTAAACCCAGGTATGTTTGAGGATGATGTCAAGTGAGGGAATCAGCTGAAGATGAAGTTTACCCCTTGTGTCCTTGTCTGTCCGTTGCTATCAGAACTTGTAACTGATGTCATGGGTGAAATCTGCTCCTGTGTGAAGAGTGACCATACAGGATGAAGCTTTTGCTGCTTGATCACCCTGGAGAGCTGATATCTGCTTTTGCACCCTATGCAAGAGGTGATGAGATGCTCTGCAGTGAATACACTTGGGAAGGAATCTCTGTGAGCAGAGCTACTCATGTTCTGGGACATATACTGGCTTTTGATTACTAGAATTAACTTTGCTTTCTGAAGACCTAAATGACTGCACCTGCCTTCCTGTTAAAAGCATTTGTCTCTTTGTGCAGTTCTGCAGGTGTTATCAGAGCACTTCAGCGTAAACTTGGAACTTACAGGAGAGTGTTGATGTTGGGATGGAGCACACTGAGCTCTGACTTCAGAATTAGAGCTGATTTGAGGATTTTTTGAGCACATTGTTGCTAGGAAGTTCAGGTATTCAAGATCTGGCTGTTTTAACAGCCAATCTGGAAAGCTAGAAAGGAATCAGCTTTATCAAGGGTGCCAGTAAAGTCACTCTAATATTGTAGTCTACTTTTATAATTGTTGAAGGGTAACTAGGCCTGAGATATAAGAGATTGTGATTCTTTTAAGTGGAGAAAAATGAATAGATTTATTCATAGATTATGCAGAACACCTCTAAAAATAGTCTGTCTTCTAAACTATCTTCTCTTGCTGTTTTGCATCTCATTTAAATAAGCACCTTTCCCTGGAATATAGAAACATCAAAATGTACTGCTTTAAGTTTTCCTGTTCTTATATGTTAAGCTTCGTTAGTTTTAACACATGATTGTAAAGAATATGTAAGGTTTGGAAAAACAGCTTGACAAAACCATGGCTCTGGTCTTGACTGATGACAAATGAGACATGCACATTTTCAGTCATAGTTAATAGTCTTGAGCCTATTTACCTTCTTGTACTGTGCCTGAATCATAAGAACTGAAAGAGGTCTGTCATTGTCACCATGCACCAGTTGACATTCAAACTTACTTCATACAGAAGTCCTTTACTGCCACCTCTGAGGAATTATTGAAAATAGTAGAAAAGAGGGGGGAAAGCTACAGCCCTCAGAAACTACCAGTAAGAGCTGGAGCTCATGACAACAAAAATGGTTTTATAGTGTCTAATATGTCAGAAGAATCTATGGGTGCAGCTTTTTATTCAAACACCTCCATCTGGTTCACTGTTTCATATTGGTGCACTAGGTTAAATTGCTGACATCTAAAATATCCTCTGACAAGAGGCTCACTGAAGTTGAAACTTGTATCATGAGTACGTTGTTGTTTGTACATTCCCAGCTGGAAGGAGAGGAACACATTAAATCATTAAGAGAACATCCTGAAGTCACTTGTGTGTAACAGTGATTAGTGCACTGAGAGGCCTAATTGAGAGGTACATAACATGCAAATGCTAGTCAGTGACTGGGGAAAATCCACTTTGTTTTAAACCACTTTTGGAAAGGTGCATGGAATAACGGGAAATGGTGGGAACCTCCTTAAACGGTCAAGGTTCACTTTAACCCCAGTATGGTTTTAGGGAAAGAATGCCTCTCTGAGTGGCTCCTCATCCGGTGTGTGTTCCCAGAGTGTTGGAAGCAATGTCCATCATTTGGTGTGGTGTCATGGCTGTTGCACCAGGGATTTTAGGGCAGTCTGCACAAAGCATCCTGCCTTAGGCTTAGGGTGAAAGAGGAGCCCCTGAAAGAGGGATGCTGGGCCTGCTATATATTGCATCCATGGTTTTGAACTGTTATCTACCTAGCATTTGGAACACTTTTGCAGGAATTGGAACAGTGCCCTTCCCTAAAAGTCACAAGAATTTTCTTCATTCTTATTTCCTGCTCTGTATATTATTCAGGATTTTAGCAATGGGTAAGCAAATTCTGGTTAGTGAATTTTAGTAATGACTGCTTCTCCACATGAAATCCTGGTGCTCTGAGAGATGCAAGCATGTGGCTCATCCCAGGGAACAAGGTTCCTAAACCCTGGTACAAGTGCATAGCCAGTGCTGCTACTAGGATGGGGAATAAATACCTTTCAGTCTACTTGAGTGAACCAGGGACTCTTCCAAATCTGGTTCTTTTCAATTCCTGATTTGTTTTTAATGCTAGGCTTGGGAAATGTTATTCCAAAGAGAAAACAAGGTTTAATGGATTACAAAGAAATTTTTCTTCTTTTTTTTTTTTAAATGAGTCAATATTGTAAGTAAATAACACATACATATTCTTAATCAATGAGCCCATAAATAAGGTTTTCATGTCACACTGGAATAATTGACTCATTACTCGCTCCTGGAAGTCTGAGAATGAATTAGGTTCCAATAACATCAGTTTGCTGTCTCAGCTAAGTTAGCACTCTGAGCCATAAATAACTACATGGTTTAGCATAAATTTATTTATTTTACAATTTATAAAGTGCACTCATCACTGGGATTCTTGGCGTGTATACAAAGATAACAACGAAATAAGAACATATTGACTAGTTTCAACTGAGTGAACTTCTTCAACATGTCCTCAATAAAGGTATATAAATCATCACCAACATCTCCAAGCAAAGGCATCAATAAACATATAAGCCTTGGACATCACCCTGAAAGTCAATGAACTAGGGAGTCTATCAGATCACCAGGGAGCATTTTCCAGAGTTAAAAATTCTCTAGCAAAAAATCTCGGAGTCAGCCTCAGAATTTAAGTCCGTCAGGTGATTATTTAAATGAGGCATTAGTGTTATTCTGGTGTACCCAGTGACTGTGGTGGTGCTCATGGAGACAGGCTTGCTGCAGCACAAGTCGGACCCGAGGCTGCAGAGCTGTGCAGCCCAACCCACGCTGCGCCCACAGACAGAGGAAAGGCTTGGCAGGAGTTGCTGTGTGGGAGCACGCACTCCACATTGCCTGGTGCTCTGAACTTGAGGGAAGTTCTAGAGAAAATAAAGACAGAATCTTCTCTGGGGTTTGGCTGGAAGAGTGAAGGGAAGAGCTAGCGGAGTCTACCTCCAAAAGACTGCAGAAACTTTCTTGGTTGAGTGTGCGTGTGGTTTCTTCCTGAGTACAAATAGAGCTGAGCCAAATTCTGGGTGATTTGCAGTAACTGAAGTTTGGAAGTCTCTTGAGAGTTTATGTAACAATTTCTCACTCAGCCTTCCTCTAAAGGAAAACTTGGAGCTGATTTTTCACTGAAAGAGTTTCTAATGTTGGGAAGAAGGTTCTTGGCAGATGATGACTTCGCTTACCCCAAGATCCCGGGCAGAGCTCAGAACAGTGCAATGAAGGAGTGCTGGCAGCTGGCAAGTGGTTACAGCCCCTTCTCCTGTGACCTGAGCCCAGATGCCACTAAACCCTACAGGTCACCACATCCTCACCAGTTCCATCCTCAGATGATCTAGGATGTAGTTTCTTTGCGCTTTTCACCCCCATCCATCCTACTGTGCTGTTGTGAAGCTCTAGGACCTGTCTTGAGGGCTGCACGTGTCCCTGCAGAGCACAGGCCTGGTGGCCCAGTAAGGACTGAGCTGAGCTGCAGCTCCCTCCACTCTGGTCCCCTGCCCTGCTCCACCCTTATCACAGATAAACAGGGGCATCACAACGTACCCCCAGACAAGTCTGTGATGTCAGAGCAAGAGATTATTGTTAAATTATTAGACACAATTATTATCCAGAGCTGTAGGACTCGTTTGCAGAAGATCATTTTTCTGTGACTTTGCAATAGCATTCGCGGTGCTTTTATTTACTAATCAAAGCTGAGGATAATACTGAGGCGTGGCAGGACTGTGAATCATCAGCATAAAAAAGCCCCTAGGCTAGTGCCATCCAGCCTTGGCACTAGCCCATCCCTGGCCTCCAGTTGCACGCTCCAAGCCTTAGGCATTCTCTGAGGAGCAGGAGCCCAATAAAGTTTAGGTTGAGAGACTGTTACATTTGCTTCTTAGACTACCTGCTGCCAAGGAAGTGGCTAATCCATCTTAATTACAATAACTTTTATTCACAAAGCTTGTGGAAAATTCACGGCAGCATAAAAATAGTCCATGAGACAGGGAAAAGATGCAGTCTAAATTTGCCAACCTGTTCACCTGTTAGGATTTCACAGATGCTCCTAAAGGGAAGGAAAAATGCGTAATTTGTGACATAACCCGGGAATTTAAAACTCTTCAGAGACCAATTATAGAGATTTGGGCACTTAGACTGCTAGCAGCTTTCCAAGCTCCACCTGAGATGCTCCTCCTTTCAAAAGTTCTTGCGTACATCTTTAATTATTTTCCATAGAATAATTGACACAGTTTCTGTGCCTCATTCATGCAATCAATGGCTTCTTCTAATGATAACCTGAAGATTATCACTGTATTATGCTTGATAATTATCTGTATCACCCTGAAATTACCCTTTCTCTGTTAAATCTACTGATTTGATAACTCTTCAAAGCCTTTTCGTAATACTGTTCCCATGCAACCTCTACAAAAATAGTCACTGGATTTCTATTGAGGTCAGTTCTATTTGTGGTCTGTTTGATGGTGCTTTTTGTAACTTCGTATGTAAAGGTCTTACTTTGTGTCCAAACTATGGCAACCAAAACATGGCCAACTGATAACAGGAGATTATACAATTCACTTTCCTGACAGGCAGACTTCTGTAAAAGATAGACATTAGTATTCCTTAGGTAACAACTTGCAACACAGATGACGTGCCTGAGTGGGCAAACTGTGTTCACCTCCAAAAAAAATTATCCATCATTAAGTAGGAATCATGATAGGTTGAAGTAGGTAGACACTTAGTATAAAGGACAAGTCCTAAAAATCTTAGCTGTCTCCTCAGCTTGGTTTCATCAAATATAAGAGGAAATGTAAATATTTTTTGGCTTTCTTCTGCATTTGAAGAGGTGAGGTTAATAAATGGTTACTTTCATTTCTACCAAAAATTCTCAAGATAGGTCTACTTGCTTGCTCCCAGGATGATGTTTGTGTGTACGGGAGAGAAACATAATTAGGCTTTGAGTTCTGTACAACATAATCCGTGGCAAGTATGAATGACATGAAAGGCAGCAGAAATTGCCTGGGAGGAGGCTGTTTTTGTTTGTTTTGAAAAAAAGAGGTTGAAAAGATTCTTTCTGCAGCTGATGCAATCTGGCTGTGTTTGCTCTGAGCTAGAGACACTTCTGCATCACAGCAAAGGCAATGGAACGGCTGGGAAGAGGAGTGAAGGGGTAAATTCCACTTGCTGCAATACCTGCTTTTGATCTAAGCTTTAATTGGATGTGATTTAGAAAACTGCTGGCATCACATGGGATATTAACAGCCTTATTCTCTATGCTGCCTCTCCCTGAAGGAGCTGTTGTATTTCTGTTTGTTTTAAGACTTCTCTTGCCCCTTCCTGTTTCAGTGAAAAAGCATTGAAGGGTAGGAGAAAAAAATCCCCAACATTAAAGACATCACATTCTCCTTCCCAAGTGACATGATAACTCCTAGAGGTGTTTATCACATGCTTGTTTCATGCACAGCTCACACTGTACTCATCCTCACGCCCCTGAATGATTACAATGTGTTATATAATGAGGTCTGTTGTGCCTCCATTTCTTTTCCTTGTTTTACCAAATATTGGGCAGCAAAGGTCTTAGTTCTTTTTTTCTTGTTGAGCCACCAGTTAGTCACTCTTGGGCTAGAATGATTTAAATGTGTTGCCATTCGTTGCAGGTATTAAAACTGGCTATTGCTCTTGACTGAATTGCATAGTGCATCAATGGGAAATATAGTCTGTGATTAGTACTTCCTCACTGTTTGTAATTTGGGGATAATACCTCCTTATGTCAGGAAGTTCAAAGAAAGTTCTGGTATATAGGTTTATATTTTTGAATCCGATCTAATCACTACAGAAACAAATTTAGTTACTAACTCAACGGGTGTTTGTGGCGGCTCAAATCTTATTACTCCATCTTGTGGAACAAGCTGAAAATGACACAAATGATGTTATTTCAACATTTGCTGTCGTGTGTATGTTTACTTAATAACCAAAATACAAAGACTTCATAGATTTTCTGTAGACAATGTTGGTTAATGCCTATTTTATTTCTGAAAACTCGATTCAAAAAATATTTCTGCATTTGTGTAAAATGAACAATGACATCTGTTTGTATTTAAGTTCATACAGAATTGACTTTTTAATAGAAGCTAAATAGGGATATATGGGGTTTTCTCCACCCTCATTTGAGAAAATAGTGTGAATGTTTAAATCACAGAAGCTTGGGCTGTTGTATAAAAGACAAGTCGTTAAGTATTGCTCTGAAGCTCTAAAACTAAAACATATTATGTGGCTGGTGACATACTATTTCCATTTTCTTTCTGCTGGGGATTTTGTGGCTTCAAAAGACATGGTCTGAGATATTATCTGTTCAATGGGCAGACGTCGTTTTGTTTAATTTATCTTTCTGTAGTTCCACTGAGAAATTTTTTTCCCAACAGAGACCTCTGCTGAACGCAGGAGAGCAGCTCTGCAGGGCTGGAGCAGGGCTGGGGAGCAAAGCCCCTCCGTGGGCCCAGCTGTCAGTCAGTGATATCACACACAGCTCTAGTGGATATCACAGTAAAGCCACTGCTTACTCTTCCCTTCAAGAAAATAGAAAGAAGCAATCATAATGTAGTTAAAAACCTTGCTTTTTCTAGTGTTTTAAAAGAAGTGGGATTTGATTGATTCATATCATACCAGAGCCCTAATGCCTCTGCTGTAATTGGTGCACCAGTGGCTCCAGAGTCTTCTATCTTTTAAAGATAGAATTATGTAATATATTATGTGACACAGTGCAGTTAAAAGATTCAAAAATGTTTTGGTTTAGTCGTACAATTTTCATCGGGGAAAGAACAAGACATCTCCCGAAACCAGTGTAACATAAGCACAACACTGACATCTGGTGTTTAAATCGGATTTAATCTTGGGCAAGGGGAGGTTAACAAGTGCTCCTTAGGGCCGTCAGGTGTTTCTGGAGGGGCTGGGATATAGAGGTACCTTAGGCAGATTAATGCCTAAGGGGTCTTGGTCGTGATAGCCTGGTGTCTTCAAGGGCCTGTACCTTCAGTTGCTGGGAAGAGGCTCCTGGTATTTGGAAAATTTGGCCTGCAAAACCTGTGCTTCCTAATAAAGGGAATGAAAAGCTTGTGGTGAGGTCCTCGGACCGATTCTGATGGATATTTGGGGTAATGAGGTCAGGAGCAGTTATTTCCAAAAGCAAGGCTTTCAACCAAGTAACTAAAATTTCCAATTGTGTTTAAAATCTAGTTAAAGATATTTTTTCAATAAAAGATACAGCTGAGCAGTTTTTTTCTATATGCCAATTTATCATTTTTGCAGTAATGTTTATTTAAGAATTTATAATATCTTCTTTATTAAAGTGACAGACTGACACATGCAATGACATTTCCTGTCTGATCCTTGCACCTTAGATAATATCTACTATGTATTTACTGTATATTTGGAAAGTGACAGGTGGGCATGATCTGTGCTCACTTTGTGTGCTGTGCAGAGTTAACATTCATCTTAGGGAAGCCAAAACCTCTCTTCTTTTTTACAACTGTGTCTGATTATTGGCTGGTTTTTGATTTTGTTTTTCCTGCAACCCCTAAAAGAGAAAGTAAAACAGAGTGGAAAATACAGTAGATAAAGTAGATACAAGTCAGACTTGCTCAGATAGCTTTGGAGAGAATAGTCTGTTCTGTACATTAACATATTGTCCTGGGGTGACTGTATGGTACTGTATTCCCTATCGTCTTCCCTATGCCAGACATGAATCCTGTGCCTTTCTGTGTTTTTCAGTCTTTCCAATTTTCCTCAAAAGTCTTTATTTCCCCTTATGCAAATCATTAGATTTCGTGTGCTTGACGTTTAAACCAGCGTCAAGCCATGACACACATGCAATTAGTTCTCAGATACAGATGAGCTATTCATCCTTAACCCTGTCCTTTAAAAGGCCCTGACAGAAGGAGCAGATGCCATTTCCCTGTGACTTGGCTTCCAGGGCTGGTGTGGCTCAGAAAAGGGTACAAGCCTGTTTTTGAAAAGGGGTGTTGCTCCAAGCCTGGGCTGAGGTTCAGTAGGGATCTATTTGCTCTGTGATGACAGCAGATGAGGAAATACCTGAAAAGCTGCTGTTTATTTGTTGCTTCATCCAAAACTTTTTCCTGTGATTTATGCTCACCCCACCGAAAGGAAATGAAGAGCCACTCTCACCCTCCCTGTGAGAAAAGAAGCAATAGCATTAAAGAAAGCAAAACTTCCATGAAAAGACGTTTGAAAGTCTTCATGACACACCTTGGAAGCTCAGAATGAAATAATTATTGTTATATTTCTGAAAATTACTAATGAGTATATAAGTCTGGCAAAAAAAAGGAAGCCATACATTCCTCAGAAGGGACTGATGAGGCAGCTGTGGGTATGGCTTGTTCTCATATACCCCAACCTCTTTTGCTGCATCTTCATTCATTTGGTGTTGAGTCAGAAATCTATTTCTTCTCTCATGTTTAAAATAGCCACTAAAGATATTAAGGTATTAGCTTAACTGCTGTTAATAGAATTGATTTCATTGTTTTCTCTGATTCTCTGAGCATTTGCTTTGGGTTTTGTTGTTGCTTTTTACTTTTACAAGGGAATCCCACCTAGAAACAAATGATAATAATTTCAAAATGCATTTCTGAGAGCAAACCGAGGTGGGAGTGGTGGTTCTTACATGGAGAATAGGGAGTATCATTGTAGTTCTGTCTCAAACAAGAGTTCATAATTAATGTATTCCATAGTCATCCCAACCCTTGCAAAATAAGGCCTTTCAAAGTTCCTTGGTGCACACTGGTGTGGAAAAAAGTCCCAGTTTCTGATCTTGCAGAAACTGTGGGGGGCAGGGGTCGAGGGAAGGTAGAGAGGGAGCAACTATAGGTTTCTTCTACTAAAATAAATCCTAAACATGTTGTAAAGGACAGAAAAAGACAGTATCTTTGCAGAAGATACACAATAAACCTATGCAAATTCAGCACACAAACTTGTCATCTTTAATTTTATTCAAATTCAAATTTTCACCTCTTGTTGCAGGACAATGGAGAGGCTAGAATCCATGAAATGAGACTGAACAAAATTTTGAGACTCCATATCTCAAACCAAACCAAATGCTTTCTGTAAAACATATTTAATGAGCAACAGGTACAACAGAATGCACACACTAACACCAAAATATCAGATACGTATTACAGGAATTACAGAACAATATATTCACATCAAAGGACTCTGCAGCACAGTGCTGTGGGTGGAAATACATTATCACGTTATTCACTACAATTTGAAACAAAAGAGCTGAAGTAAGGCTAAAAAATTCTCAAAATGATACAAGATGTAGCTACTACTTTGGTGTATTGGTACTTCTATGTGTCTGTGTAGGACAGAAAGAGGGAAAAGAGAAATCATGTAAGAAAGGACGTTTGTGTAAGAACCAGTGTGTATCTCCTCTTTATAAGTGTTGAAATTCCTCCTTAGACTGTGTCAACCACTCTATATCTGGAGCCAGGCTAGAGATATTTTTTTTTTTTTTAATTAATATCTCATCCTATTACTTCATTAGAAGTTATAATACTTCTACAAAAAGTCCTTAGGGGAATTAATCCTCTGCATTACTTTCCAAATGCCCTGTCTGCATAATCTGACTCCATCCACTGATTCCATAGGGGTGCCAAGATCCCCTGGAGTACTTCCACCCATGTCCAAAGCTGCAGGTCAATATCCAGGTCAGCAGGGAGGCTCATGCAGCAGAGCCACTGTCGAGAGATCCTCCCTTCCAACTCCAGGATTCCACTGAGGTGTCATTATATGTAAGCATCTGAATTCTCCGGGTGCAGCAGGATGCTTTTATCACTTCATATGCAAATGGTATAGAGGAAAGGAAGGGAATAGTTGTTTATTTGCTTTTGGTTTTTATCTCCCAGTATCTTCTCATTTGATTGCAATAAAATGTTCTGAGATGTGAGCTGAAAACATTGTGATACATAATTTTAAACACTCAAGAAAAATATTTTTCATCAATTTTTACACTAGGAACATAAAGTGCCATTTGAAGTAATGGATCACAATCTCAGCGTTATACAGATGCATTACAAAAAGCATCACTCTCTTGTCAATGTGACAAGAAAAGGTAATAACAATAGGATTTGGTTTCTGTATAATTCGGAGGCAACAAGTACTGTCTCTCTTTTCCCACCTGTGTACTCTAGAGTTGAAAATTAGATGTTCAGGGACCAAAAATGTTGTCAAAGGTAATGAGAGCTCTGCAGGCAAGCACAGAGTTTGTGTTACAGGATGAGTCACTAATCTGCATAGGAATGGCAGAAGGAGGGGGCTGAGATATTGACTACTCCTTTCTGAAAAGCAGCTTCCAGGCTACTTTCAATGTCTGAGAAAAGGTATTTTTTGAATACACACAAGTAAGGACCCAAATTCTCCAGGTTCTTTTGTCTAGGATAGATGACAGAGGAGATTTAATTCCCCCCCCCTCCCCCCCGCCCCTTCTAGGGAAAAATTGAAGAAGGGATGTAAAAACACATCAACACAAGAGGGACACGTGGAAGAACTTTTAAGCTTAGGGAAAATGAATATTTGTTCAATATTTTAAATGAATCCATTTTCTCAGCATTTGCATCCTGTAAATATTCTAGAAAATTAAATTATTGCCAGAAACTTTTGGGTAAACAGTCAGCCTTAAGCAACTACTAAAACATGTCTATGGAAAGGTAAAATTCAAATTTACAATATTATTTATGCTAGAAATATAACTCTAGGATTTATGTTCATCCAACTGGGAAAACAGTATGCTTAATCTAAACAGCTCAGATATTGAGCATTCATGATTCACAGGCCAAGATAAAATAAAAAGTGCCTCTTTCACAAATGCTGCTCACCAGATCCATTGCATCCTGCAATATGGCAGGGGAACAGAGGGATCATGGGGCACTAAGATGCATAGGGCAGCTTTGTATATATCTGTATTTGTACTTTAGATGCAGAAATACAGGATACACATATGCATATTGCAATGCATTTACATTGCATGTGGTTATATTCAACAGTAAAAGAAAAAGACCTGTAATATCTCATAACACTGGTAATAACTGGAAGACTTATGTTAATATTGTCCAACTATATTTAATGGATTTTATATATATATATATATCTATATATATATATATCTTTGAGCCTGCAGATTGAAAAGAACTAACGAAGCAGCTGAATTGATTCCTCTGCTGTAGACAGTGTAGTGTGAGGGATCTCCCTTGATACCATCCCTGCTCCTCTCTTTAAGGTGAAAGGCCTATTTCACATTCAAACACTTCTCAGCTTACTATTTATATGCCTTTCTCTTATTTTTCACCCTAGCAGTACTCTGAGCAGTAGTTCATTCATTTTAATTTAATCCTGTTCTGTTCCTTGCATCCCTCTCTGTTTGTCACTTATTCAAGCTATATTTTGTGGTGCTCGTGCTCTGGCAACTATTACAGTCATCCTGCAGAGATGGAACTGGTGCATGGCTCTGTCTATGGCCCTACACACTGGTTTAAATCACTTCCATAGGTCCTCCTGCTACAACTGGTGCCAACACTATGAAGACCTCTGGCAGGCAACAGCCATTGCAGGATTTTTGTTGGTGCTCAGAGCAAAAAATGGGAAACCATGAGAAATGACAGTATCAAGGATGTAAAAATTAGGTGGTCAAATTTGAATCTGCAATCTTCTTTTGTGATGAAATGGAAAATTATTCTATTTTTTATAAGTCTTTTTCAGAATTCATCTACAACTGCAGAAGCACTATTCACAACTATTTTTTGCATTTATAGTACTAAACTATCCTGCAACTTGTATCTTCATTAGTCTGCCTCCCTCATTGTTCTGCATTTTTAATGTAGAAATGCTAAATTCTTTTTCACAGTATGTAAGTTATTTCCAGCTGCAGTTGCTTTATTCTTGTCTGTAGAATTTTTTGTTTCTCTATAGTTTACCTCAACTTAGTGACTATTACATGTTAATCTACTTCAATGTTTTAATTATTGATAGTACACAATGAAGTCTTTTTTTGCTTAAGTATATGAGGTACCTTTGCATAAAGTAGAAGATCAATAAAAAAAGAATCTGCAGACTATTTTCAGCTTATATTTCACAAATAAAACATTGATGCTCCCTTTTAAGTTGTCCATCACTCATCCAGCAGGTTTCGCAGACAGTAGCAGTTCGTTAGTGATTTCAGGAGGGGAAGATGTATGATGTTGTAAATATTTAAAATCAAATTTGAAAAAAAGGACAGAGATGAATGTGATCAGAGTAACACAATGCTGAAGGCAACATTTCCAAAGCAGCTTGGTAGGTATTGTTTTCCCTTGTAGGTGGCAGTATTGAAAAGGAAGTTAAACTGGGGCTAGAGCAGGGAACCAGAACACCCTGCCTGAAACTCACACAGAGTTGGAGTTTGAAGAACAGGATAACCACTGCCAGATCCAGACAGGGTGAATTCAACTGGGGTAGAGATTAGCACTTGTTAATTTTAGCTGAAGGTGGATTTTCTTAATTTTAAAAAAATGCTGTAAAAATTTAACGTCACCTCAAATGTGCCATGTGCTCACAGTAATATTGCAGGAACTGGCTGATTTACAGTGGGTAAGATTTGTCAACATAATATTTGCTACAGAATCATGAACCTGAATGAGTATTTTCAAGAACCCCTACAATTTCTGCTGTTTTAGTATTTAGTATCCTTGACTATATATTTCTATGATGCATAGCACAGAGGGTCTCATTTACAATTAGCTTTTTTGAGTTTTATTCTCTACCCTGATCTAATTGCAAAGAACCTGCCCCGTGTCCAGCCTGGACTGTTACACTGCTCATTGCTGAACTCTCGGAAAGGCTCTGAGGAATTCTGTGCTTTTTCCCACAAACAACAATTGCTGATAGGGCTTTGGACTTGTTTTTCTCTGGGCATGGCAGTCTCGGGTGGTGAGCACCAACATCAAAGAGTAAATAGCAAATTTATGTCTTTTAGCTCCCAAGTTACTTTGAATTGCTTCCCGGCATTCAGCTGGTGCCCCTTCATTTATTGCCAGGAAATGCCATACCTGAAGGTCTTTGATGCTATTATAAGTTGATGTTAAATTAACAAATGAAAAAGCACAAACTTTTAGACAATATATCAACTCAGCCTAGGGAAGGAAGTCTGAGGGGAAACCTCGTTGCAGTCTACACTTCCAGGGGGGAAGAGGAGGGGCAGACACCGATCTCTTCTCTCTGGTGACAGTGACAGGACCCGAGGAAATGGCCTGAAGTTGTGTCAGGGGAGGTTTAGGTTGGATAGCAGGAAAAGGGTCTTCCCCCAGGGGCTTGTTAGGCACTGAAACAGGCTCTCCAGGGCAGTGGTCACAGCAGCAGCCTGACAGAGTTCCAGAAGTGTTTGTACAATGCTCTCAGGCACAGAGTGTGACTGTTGGGGATGGTCCTATGTAGGGCTGTGAGTTGGACTCGAGGATCCTTGTGGGTCCCTTTCCAGATCAGCATATTCTGTGATGCTGTGAACTCAGAAAGTGATTTTAGTCAATTAATTTAACAACAGATTGTAGGATACAGTGGCATCTGAAGCATCTTCACTCACTTTGCAGTAACATACTGCAAAAATTGGCATGGCAGTAGGTTAAATGTTTTTATTATACACTGTGCTGAACTAGTATAGGAAATATGAAGAATTAGGTGACACTGAAATAAAAATAATTTGAACAAACAAGTTACAGAGTTTTGCTGTTGATGCTTGCATCAGTGACTAGCAATGGCAGTTATAAGGATCATACAGGCCTTGCTTCTTGATTAGTCTCTGTGCTGTAGGGCTTGGACTGTGAGGCAGCTCCGGTTGGGAGGGTCCTCAGGAAGCCTCGAGCCCAACCTCTGGCTCAGAGCAGTCAGCTCTGGGCTCGGCCCTGGTTCCTCAGGGCTCAGCCCAGCTGGGCTTGTGAAGCCCCAGGGGTGGGCACTGCCCGGGCTCTCGGTGCTGCCCCAGCCCTGGCTGCCCTGTGCCCACCCTGCTGGCCCTGGGAGCCCAGGGCCTCTTCAGCAGAGCTGCTCCTCAACCGGGCAGCTCCCAGCCCAAATTGATTTTTAATAGCTTTTTTCTGGAATTTAAAATGTCAGGATTGTTTAGATGCTAAACAGATATTTTCCAAGTACCAGTTTCAATAGATTTATGTTTGATTTTCTGTTCCTATAAAGTAAAATTCAAAAGGTAAATTTTAAAATCTAGGCTTCATGTTAGTTGGGATACAACATAATCAAAATATTTTTAGACTGACCCATCCTTTACTGTTGCATTTAAAAATAAGAAATCCAAATAAGGTGTGTTCCTCACTACTCTTTTGCTTTATTATTTGTCATATATTTTTAATACATAAGTGACATCTGATGTATTACTTAATCAAGAGAAAAAGAATTATACCTTGCACATAATCAGTTATTTTTGCCATATCAAAAAAATTAGACTAACAGATGAGGAAAATAAATAAGATGAACTTTAAAAATGAAAATGCTTAGCCTTTGGAATTTTAGTTGACAGCTTTTGAAAATTAAATTATAAGTCAAGTACTGATAGGTTTGATATCTTCTTTGCAGCTTTGCAGATGATGTATTGCAGCTTTAATGGAATATCATTTATCATCTGATAATAACAAATGTAGTATTTCTGAGCTTGTCATCTCTTCTGTGATGACAAATAGTCCAACTTGTAGCAGTGATAATGGGATTTTATAATGATCTTTCCAAACTGACTCTGCTCTGGCACAAGCTATTTTGCTCTAAATCTCAAAATACCTATTTAAAGATAGATTACAATAGTCAAGTTCTTCAGACCTGCTTGTGTGTATAAGCTTTTGCGCTACAAAAGTTGCATTTACCTTTTTGTTTTTAAAGTTTGGACCATTGCATTTTGGTTGTTTTTACAGTAAAAGTTATCTAGATTTACTAAGCAGTATGTTTGTCACAATTTTGACTGCTGCTACACAAGGCTCATGTGTAGTAGAAGAGGAGCAGACATTTATACCAAAGTAACTTGCTTTAAATCAATGTATGAGAAGGAAAAGCATCTCAATGTTATTGTATGAAAAAGTGGCCAGTTGACCGCTGAAATTCTATCAAATTACTTTTATTCACATAATTTAATGCCTTTAAAGGAAAGTCTTTTTTACTTGGTTGTATTGTTTTTCTCTTAAACCATAAGCCATTTTCATTAGTGAAGTCAACTTCTGTAATACAGCTGCCTTGGTGTGTCTGTCCAAACCATTCGATTCTTTGAAAGCAGCCTTGTCTTTTCAGGGACTGATAGACAGAATTTTAATTTACTTGAGCTTGGAAGTTGGACTATTCTTCAAGAGAATGACTAAAAAATGCAGAAATGGTGAAGAAAAGTGGGTTTTGTTATATAAGATGCATTTGAAAAATAACTAGAATATCTACTTCTTGTATTCAAGGATCTGTGCAGATACTGATGTAATTTAAAGTACCCTAATATTCACATATCAAATATAACCTTGATGCAAGTCATTTTAGCAGAATTTCTTCATATTGTCCTGATGTCTTGCCATTAAATACTTAAATAGGGCAATTTAAAACATGTGATCAGAAATAGATTTTTCTAATCACTCTTCTATCTGAAGATAGCAAAATCTCAAGCTGAATTTCTCAGCCTTACTTTTTGTGCATTTTTTGTCTTTCATAAACATTTATTCATACAAAGCTGTTTCAGAGACATGCACGAAAAGTTTAGGGGTAGATATGAACTTTATCAAAAAATGAAATGCTGTCTTCCCCTTCTCCAGTGTAGTTCATTGAAATAAGCTGCTTCCAAGATTGCTCTAATTCTCTGGCCTCATCACGTGCTGCTCTGCTACCACTGCTGCTGCTTTTTGTATGAAAGTGTCCCATCAGACAGGACCCCAAAACCTCTGTTCTGGGAGCAGGAGAGACCTGTTGGAGTGCTCTGCTGGGTCCTGCCCTGAGCCTTGCCCCAGCAGCCTTCCCCAACCCAGCTGCCTGGACCAAGCAGGAACCTTACCCACAGGTTTGCCTGAGAGGGCCTGACTGATGGCGCTGTGTGGACAGGTGAAAAATTACTTTGGAGACCTTGAGAGCATCCCAGGCACTCTGTGCATCCCCACGGCTGGCTGGAGCCGTGTGGAGGATTCGCAGTTCAGGACCTGTCTCTGTGGCAACCACTGTACTATTAATGGTGTAACGTCATCTGAGCAGAGCAATGCCCAGTGTGCAGCAGTTCAGGCTTTGTGTCCACACACTGCTCACAGCTCAGAAGCAATACATGTTTTATGCAAGTTGAACTCAAGACCTAAGCTAACCTACAACCACAGCAAAGCACATCCATTTTGTCCTGTATAATCTGCACTGTTTTCCTGTGAGCATTTCCAGATGACATTAAATCTTAAATAAAATTAATCCCAGATACTCCTCCTTATTAATTCTTTTATTTTTGAACAGTTGTAGAAGTTTCCAAAGGGATTATATGTAATCAAGGATTTTTAGAAAACAGTCTGCTGAAATATGAACTTTTTAAATTCTCCAGTTACAGTCAGAATCAAGATGTTTAAGCATCTTTAGTCTAGTAACTACTTTCAAGTTTCTTACGCCCTGTCCTTGTGAAAATCATGACCGAATAGTTCTATGCCTATACAATATTCTGTGTCTAAGGAGCCAAGTGTATGGGTAATATACATAATATCAAATATTTAATACTTCCAGTTGAACACAACTCATGCTCATAAACTTCATCCGTGTTTTAATGCAAACTGAAAAAAATCAAATTATTAACCCATCTATATAATGAAATATATATCTGCTGCTGAAAATTCATGGAGAGAAAAAAGTGTCACTTCAAAATACATTTTGTATATTTTACCCAGACTCCATAAAGGCAAGGTAAGAGCATGCTTTGAAATGAGGCGGAGAGTTGAGCAAACAAATACCCTTTCCACTCTTTCCTTCACGTATATCCAAAATTAGCACATTGGATTTTCCCTTTAGCATCTAAGTAGAGACATAAAATCTGAAGACTGGGGGAACTGATTTGAAGATGAAAGATGAAAAAGCTGGAAGTGTAGAGCCTGCCTAAGCAGTGATAGAGAGGGTGTGATAACCATCTACAAGGGTATGAGAAGTGTTAACACCAAGGCAGGACAGGAATTGCTGGGAAAGTGAGGGTACAGCTAGAAGTTACAGGAAGATATTTGAAAAGGTAAAGTTTTGGTTGATTATCAGCACAGAGCTTCTGACAGTGTTATACATCAGTTGTGGGAAAGTGTCTGAAGTGATCTCCCTTGGGATACTGTTAGCCAGAGTGGACATTCCACAAGATGATTTAGGAGTAATCCTGCACTTGTGGTCAGACACTGGGCCAAAAACTGATAAAGGCTTTTTGACACTTTCAAATTCTCTGACTCGTCGTTTCTAAGTGTAATTCTTGCTGGTGAAAAGAACATCACAAGATTTTATATCCACAGAAGCAGTTCTGTTATCTAGGAACAGATCTATCGACCGCAGTCGTGCAGATGAGGAGCGGTGCCAAGACTTTCCTACCACGGTACAGCCTGAAACAAATGACTGATGTCCAGTGCTAATCATTCGCTTTCTGTCAGTTCAATTGCACATTCCTCTTTTAATGTGATCTAACCCCTGCAGCAACTGAGATAGTGTACATCACTGCTGCAGTCAGCCTTCCATTCATCACTGGAGGAAAAAGGCACCACTTCCTGCTCTGCTCCCTGCCTCTCTGCTCCAGTGACACGGATCCTTCAGCCAACCCAAACGGCCAGGAGACAAATTAATGAAAGCAATTTAAAGTTTGGGGAACAATGTGTAAACATCTAATCTGAATTTTGTGGAAACAAGCATATAGGACTAAAAAAAGAAAGGAAGCAGACAAAATCAACACCAAAAACTGGTAAAAGAGCACACGGTGATAACATACTAAATTCTCCTGTGCGCAGTCACTACCACATCCCTATTTTGCAGAATATTTTCTGAAAATATTTGATAAAATCTACTGACCTCAAAATCTAAATACTGAGTCCTGCTCTCAAGTAAATCCACATCAGCATGGCAGGAAAATGGAGCTGAAATCTTACTTATTTCTGCATACTTTTCTAGGAAAATCAGAAAATCATAGGTAGGAGGTAGTTGCTCAACTTTCTTTAAAAGAGCAGTTCTCTTGACAGTTCCTTAGAAAATCCCTTATATGTTCTATGTTTGTTTTATTCCATCTTGCCTTTAGTTGCTACTGCTAAGATCTCCACAGTGGATAATTTTGAAATCTGCAAGCTACATTTTCTTGTAATATTGTGGTTATAACAACTGTTTGTGTGAATGAAAAAAAAAATTGAAATTATTGAAGTTACAAGGTTGCATGTGATTTAAGAGCAATAATCGTTTTACCCTTTGAGGGTAAATATTGCATCAATTTAATATTTATGAGCAAAAAATCATCATGTTCCAGTGGCAGATTTGTTTTTTTTCCTGCTGAAGTGAGCTCTTCTGAATGTAGGCTCTGACCAATACGCAGCTTCTCTCCTGTAGCTTAACTGAGATCTCTTCTAGAGCTTAACTGTCTGTTAAGAAATTATTGGATAACTTAATAAAAATTAAATGGCAGATTTGTGTATGTGACAGGCTCTATGAAGGATTATATCTTAAACTGCAATTTTCAATTTGACACACTCTATTAAACACAAAATTGGATGTCATATGTAATGGTCATATGGTTACATTTTACTATTAAAATTATCTTTGTGAGAGAAAATTAAATTTTTTAAATTGAAATGTATACAAAATTTAATACCAGCTGGCTCGATTAAAATAAGTATGTGTGATAGTCTTTCCTTACCTTTTTCAAAGAGGTGATTTTCTATGCAAACAGATGCTTAGAACTGGTGAATAATGACAGGAAATTTATAAAATTGTGTTATGATTTACACCACTACTGTGTTAATGCCTGTTTTATCCGGTTTTTGATTTTAAAAATTTAATACAGTTTAGCTTATGAGTTGGTTGTAAATACATCTTTCCTCCTTCTACCAGATAGGGGGTTTTCTAGTCAAGTTGCTTCTCCACAAAACAATATTTATGTAGAGGGCAAATATAACAATTTGTAATATCAGTTAGTCCAACAAGGAAACAAATTATAGGAAATGATTAAGCAATTTTAAGAATCAAATATGCAAAAAGTGTTTGTCTGCTCACAAGTTGTCCATAGATAGGAAATAATTTTCACCGTAACTGGGACAAGTCTGGTAAGAGAATAATGCACTAAAACTGTTGAAGAAAATTATGAGTGGGAAATTAGTGCTGATTATCCAGACGTGTTGTTACAAACTGCTTCTCTGTGTTATCAGGGGAGCTGGAGAGTGGCTGTGCCCATCCTGGCTCACCCTGGGCATCTTCCAAGTTAAATACACCTCTCTCTCCACAGACCCTATGGAAAGGCTTCTGTACTTAGGGGGCTGGAGGGCTGCTGAACAGGTGTTGGGTACCTGGGGCTGCAGCCTGAGCTCAGAATCTGTGTAGTAGTTTGCCTTTAGCAGGCAGAGGGTGTGCACTCAGGCTGCTTGATTGTCTGCACCTATGCCCATAACCCAGCTTACAGGGTGAGGAATGTGGTTTGTGACATTTGGTTGGGGTTTTTTGTTTGGTTGATTTTTTTAAGCATGTTGCTATCTAGTATGAGATCAAAAATTTTTCCCAGTGCAGGATCCGTGCAGCTGGTTTGCTGTTCCAGGTCTGAATGAGAGACATGTGGGGCTGGGGCTGAGGAGGCAGAATGTGCGTCAGCTCTTTCTGTACTTGCAGGTGCCGCTTTGCCTGGGTTTGCACTTCCTATTCTAGTAAATATTCCAACACACTTGAAAAGGAGAGTGGTATGGCACATTTCCACATACTTGGGTGTTCAGGTCCAGATTTGTGCTCCAAAAGCTGCTTTTCCCTGTTGTCCTCTCTGAGTAAATTGCTGAGTGGGGTTTCAGGTGTATTGTGGGAGTGAGGTGGGTGGGACAGTGATCTGCATAATTTCTGATGCTTTCTAACTGCACTTCAAAATTCTTCTGGGAATTTGCCTTGTTCATGTGTCGATTTCTGTGTATATTTGTGGACTTTGTGTCTTTAGTCAACACAAAAAGAAAAGTGCTATAATTTTCTGAATTAACAGGAGCTAATGTAATCAGGCTCACATGATTCTTGCAGTGTTGCTTTTTGTGGTGGTATATTTGTTATTTAGGTCTTGTTTTTTCTTGAAAAAGGCAATTTAAAAGAAACTGTGCAGAAGAGAAAGGCAAATTAAAGGAATCCTTTTGTGGGGCATAAGGGGAAATTTATCACTCCTCATTAGGACAGTAGTAATGACTGGAGAATGAGCTATGGATTCCTTTCACCTCTTCATAGTCTCATTGTACTGCAAAAAGCCATAATGTAGACTCTATATTAAATACAGTTACATCTCTGATTTATATGCATGTACACCTGAAATAATATCACAGGTTTCAGAGATCCAGCCTGTATATGTTGAAGAGCAGAACTTTCCAGGCAGATGATGCTGATGCTACATCGAGCACACAATATTTTTATTATTTGCATGAATCATGCCTATGACTCTTGGGAACCTGCAGGCACTATATTTCTAGCAGATCTGTGCATTCAAAGGATTCATAAAGTACATTTGAGCAAACAAGCTACCTACTGTTCTTGTTCATCATGTCCCTTATCTTAATAAATAATGAAGGTGCCATGGGCTGACAATGAAATATTTTGAAAATAGTTTTAATGTATAGCTGGCAGAGGACCTGTTGGGCATTGATAAATTACACAAATGGAGAGGATGAGAAATCTGTAAAATATTAATGGTCTGCTTCTGCAGCTAGTAAAGGAGAAGATACCTGTGCCTTACGTAAGGTGTTACGCTGCCTGTGTAAGGCTAAAGGCACTGCTTGCTACTGCAGGGTTCATGGTTTGGGAACGGGGCTCATTGCCTTGATGCTGCTGGTGAAGAGAACAACCCAAAAGGGCTGTGAAACACAGTGCCTGAAGATCCACCTGCAATTGCTGTAGCATGGGGTTGTACTAGTTTGAAAGCAAACCAGTGGGAGATCCCAAGTCAGAGTTACAATTTAATAGGAAAATTAGGATAGAGGCAATAATGCAGAAATACTGGTTTAAACTGACAGAGTCAGGATACAACCTGACACCCTGTGGGTCGGGGTGGTGGTAGCAGTCTGATTAAGCGGTGGCTGCTGTCCTCCTGAAGTGATAGATGTGGTTCTTTCGAGGCGGTGATCCTGTAGAAGTGTCTGGTCTTCCTCTAAAGGTCCAGTGGTGGTTAGGTAGCTCTTGTCCCCTGGGAATCCAGTAGGTAAGGGCTGACAGTGGTGTTCCAAACCTCAGATTACATCCAGGTAGGAATGCTTGGTTGCTCCCTCTGGGCAGAGCACCCCACAACGGGATGATGTAATTTTATGAGTCATGCAGTGAGACTTGATGGCCCATTAACAGAAGATACCCTCAGAGGGAGTTATCAGGGATGTGTCATGGAAAAGAACACTGTCCCACCTGGTTTTAACAGCTCATGAAAATGGTGATAGAATACATGCTTTTGGTTGCATCTTACATTTTAACCTAAGATAAGGGTCCAGGAGACAGAGTTGTCCCCACGGTGAAGAGCTGTAGAAGTGGCTCTTGGCTTGAGAGGAGTGAATTTAACAGGAACCCCCTGTGCCCCAGTGCTCAGGGTCCCTGTTATGCCCTGGATGCTCAGCTTGCTCTTTGCTGATGGATTTTGGATGGCACTGCCTGGAGAGACTTTGTATGGGAAAATTTAGGAAGTATGGGGAGATCTGAGGGAACGCTGTCCCCTGAGGAAACCAGGCCCTGTCATGGTGATGCAATCAACTGTGAGGAAGGATGGGATCACAGCCCTTTCTCCTCATCTCCTGAGCCCAGGGGCTTGGTGACTTTCCTTTGCAATAATAATTAGCATACTCTTATGGGTGAAAACTTCTCCCACACTCTTGTCTTCATTGGAGCAATAGCTTAATTCTGCAATTATACCCCAGGAGATACTTTCTATAAAACTGTTGACCAGTGTTACTGTAAACCATTAGACATCCAGTTACATACTGCCAGGAAGCTCTTTTACTCAATGATTTGACAAGGCTATCCTCTTTTAGAAACACTGGTTTTGAGAGGAACTCTCCCTCAGCCTGGTGGGTGTTTTGATCTGGTTATTTTTTTATGTCTCAAATGTAACTGTCTGCAGTAAAGTGCTACTTGAATTTAGAAAATCAAGATTTCTGTGATGCACAAAAAAAAAAAGTCTTGGAGATTTGAAAATTATTGAGTAGAACATGTTTTGACTGGGAAATGAGTAATGAAGCAATGAAATAAAATGGTAGTAGCAGCATGACTCCAGCTCACTTGTGATGATGATTTTATTTTATTTCCGGACAATTCTGAAGCAGAACTAAAGCTACAAATGTTAGTTTCAGTGAGAAGGATAAGCACAGATATAAACAGGAGAAGTACAAATTGATAAAGGGTTTAATTTTTGTGATAACTATACCATAAACCTCAAAATATTACCTTAGCTGGGCTATGTATGCCAAGGAGAGGTTTTGACTGGTGCTTGAGCCAGCCCGAGCCCCAGGTGCTGGCAGGCTGTGCCCCTCTGAGCCCTCCTGCCCCCCAAGAGCCACCCATCACACAGCATCTGCCCTGAGTGACAAGATAACAAGTGTCACTTGTCTGTCCATTACATGCACTTCAGAGAGCTAAGCCCTTTTAAAAAGTTTAGTGGTTTGGGTTACACCACAATGTACCTTTTCCCTTCACAGGACAGTGTTACATTTAGCCATAAACTGGGAGTAACTGAGAGTTGAAGTAAAGTAGGAGATTTTTTTTTCCAGGCATGTTGTCTATGTCTCAAATTTTGTTTAAATTGCTTGCTAACATATGAAATGAACATATTCTTTATTAAAATTTTCTGGTTAAAAATAAAATCTCTGTAGTTATCTTAGCTCTGAAGCTCATCTAATAACTTTAGCCTTTTTGAACTATCCTCATTACACAGCCTGAATTTAATTTTAATAAGAAACACACAGATGTGCAATCCATAACACAATCTAATATTCTGTATGTGAATATGCCCTGTGTTATCTCTGATATTGGATTGTTTCACTATAGAGCATAATTATCTGCGCAAGAAAATTCTTATTTAATTTCACTGAAAATTATGTAAAGATTTTCCGTACATCAAGCACTAACCTTGCAGCTGGATTAACGTGATGGACTATCAAGTCTTCTTTAGGGACATAATGCACTGTTGGGTCAATAGTCCATGAACAAAGAAGGATTTACACAATAATCTATAACGGCTCTTTAGGAGCTGTTATGGTCTATCAGGATAAAAATCTGGTAGATAATACATATAAAGTGCGTACTGGATTGAGGAAAGCAAGCATTTGACTACTTAAATTCTAGGCCTTTAAAGGTCAAATTAGATTCTTTTAACATTTTGAATGCAAGTTTACTTGTGAGAAGATAAAAGTCTACTTGCTTAGTTGTGTGCTATGTGACGAAAATGCAATTCATTAAAATACACAACAGGTTTATGAAAAAGAATTTAAGAATACCTTTTTAATCTCTCAGTGTTTCCTTTGTAAAGTGATTTGCAATGATTAATATCTGCTGTCATCTCTGCCTTGGTGGCCAGTAAACTTCAGAAAGGGAGCACAGGGACCCAGCAGCCCAGAAGGGTGTGGGAGCTCCTGGGGTGCAGCATCTTGGCAGGGCTTTGGTGTTCCAGCATGCCTCTGGCAATAGTGCCACTGCTTTCCTCTGACACTGGCCTGGGTGCAGGTGCTCCTATAGAGCAGTTTATATCCTCAGGAGACAGGGAGAGCAGCCAGAAAAATACTTGTTTCAACTTTTCTCAGTGAAATTATATTCTCTAGTCTCACATGTTAAAAAAAGAATTCTATTCCTTGTCAGATTTGTCCTTCCAAGCTCACACAGTGTGGGATGACACCTCAGCTGTTGTATTTCAGTCACGGCAAAAGAGAAGGGAAGATTTTATTTGTTTTGAGTATTTTTCTATGAATAGAATAGCAACTCCTTATTGCTCTTATGTGTAATGCTGTTTTTTGGTGTTCAGACTCAATGCATACGCTAGGAATTTAATTTGAAACATCAGCGCTCCCTACCAAGAGGCGTGTCCTGGGCTGTGCTGCAGCAGAGGGCAGCAGAGCCGCAGGATCCGCCGCGCCGGCACCGGTGTTGACATGGCACTGGGCAACTGGGGCATTTCTGATATTGTCCTGACACATAAACACCTGGATCCAGCTTTTCAAAGGTTATTTGCTCACTAAAAGAGGAATTAGCAAAATGAACTTACATGCCAAAAGTAATTTTGAATATTCTGAAAAGACTATAGTCCTGTGGAGAGATTGATTTTAGAAAAAGCCTCTGCTGTCGTCAGGGTGGGAATGGAAATTAAAACATGTTCAGAATAACTGGGCCAAAGTGACTCCTGGGAAAGTGCAGACAACAGAATTTAAAATTATGTGATTCTGTGAAAGTCCAGCTCTTTTTGCTAGCATCAGGCCACACAAACGCAGTTACAACCCTCCCTTTTTTTATAGTTAGTATTTTTTTACAGCATAATACCTAAAATACTGATGTTAATAAGAAGAGTAACTGTGGTTCATAATATACTGTTGTATTTGTCATTGTGCAATTTACTTTTAAGTCATTACTCTACCTGGTACCTAAAAAGTCAGCAAATTATCAGAGTTTATTCCATTGACTTTCTCACACCTTGAGAAATAGCCCATTTGTATTATCACAGTTTGATATATTTCCCATTTACTGAGCTTCTTTGGCAAGCTGGCATTTTAATTTAATTATACTTTTTTGCTAATGGTCTTTATTTTTCAGTGTCTCTGTGGTAAAATGCCTTTAAGGTCTGGGATTTTTTTGTTTTCTTTCTTTCCTTCCTTTTTGCATGCTCTAGTGTAAATTTATAAACTGACAAAATTCAGTGTAAAATTCCAAGAGGTGAAATTAAGGAATGTTAAGAAATCCTGCGTTGAAATGATTAAGCATTTCTTCACTTTGAGAATGTGATTTCTGAATATATTTAGTAACATACACCCCTAATTAGGACCTGCAATGCAAAGAGAGCACAGCACGTATAACACAGGCATTCAGGAGTTTTCATGCAGTTTCATCTATGTTATTTAAAAATCTTGTTATGGAGTTCAGTCTCAGACCACTGAACGCAATAGGAGCTTTGCTGCATTTTTCCTTTGTGAATAGATCCTTAATCCTTAATATACAGCCTTAATTAAAGCTACTGTTAAGAATTAAATGCATGTATTTATAATAATGCTTCCCATATGTGTTTGGTATTGATGTAAAATTCCATTTCAATACGTAAGTTCACTGGTTTTCACTCTGTAGTCCTTTCTGTAACTTCTCTTAGCCCCTTGTCTTCAGAAAGGTGGTACAAACACACTCTGCTAATCCTTTTAGCATCCTCGTGTTTGCACCATCACCTTCCTAACAGCCTGCAGGAACTGCTGGATCTCTTTTCCTGGAACATTAACAGAAGTCTGTGGTGTGATCCCAAACTGTTTGCTTTGGCACTTCCTAGGAACCAGAGAGAAGAGGGTAGGAATTTTTCAGTGGCGGGGACATTGCACACTGGGGTGTGAATTAGCAGATCAAAACACAGCTAAACAAATGGGACCCATGCTGTAGGGACGATGGAAAACCAGGAATAGACACAGCACACCTAACTTCCCTCAATTACAACTTGACTGCAGCACTAAAAACATTCCAGAGAGGGGAAAGCTGTGGTATGGAGAAAATGTGCTGAAAACCTGTGACTTTTTTGAATTAGCACATTATGGAAATGAAAGTTAGTGACACCAGGCCTAACTCTCTCTTCTGCACACCCGATAAATCAGTATGACTGGGATTTAGGTTCCAGCTTTGATATGAAAAGACAAACTAAGAATTCATGCTGTCAGTCCTGAAGCAAAGCTCTCCAATTTCACACAGAGTGGCTGCTTTGCAGGAGTGAATTTGCTGCACACTTTAGTAACAATTGTCCAAAGTGGAGTGCAAGTTTAGAGAAAATTGACTACCTTCTTCTCTGCTGCATTCCCACTGTAATCTTCCTGGTTTTCCTTCTGCCATTATGTCTCTGCCCTCAACACTGGTGCTTTTTACCTTGCGCCTTACTCTTCGAAATGGTGACTTTTTCTTTCTCTGGCCTGTGTTCACTTATGCTGCTGTGCCTTCTCCTGGAGAGCTATTATAACCACATCTACAACCATAGTATCACGTACTGAGATGTGTAGATAAAACCAAGCCTCTTAACCATATACTTGAGGATTCTGTTAGTGCTGAGTTTCTGCTTGTAAAGATTGGGGGTTTTTCCCCCAAACTTAGGGTCTGCTTACCTAAATTCACCCTTGACATCCCCCTTCATGTGCTCAGTTTAGAGTTTCTGCATTGCTGCAGTTGTCACAGCTAGGCCAGGTTATGTATCAAATATACTGTGTGTCTTAATGACAACAAACAATAAGAAAATTATTTGTGGTAACCACAAATTAGAACTTTGTGCAAGCTGAGCTGTGCAGGAGAGTCAGAGCTGCCTTGCTGTAGCTGCTGTGACAACTGCTGCTTGTCCTCTGTGCGCAGCAGCTCTGCAAGATTCAGTGTCACAATTACTCCGTCCTAACTGAGGAAATCACACAATGAAAATAGGCACTTGCTGGGTTATTTAAAGGGTCTTGGAAAAGATTTGACATAAACATCCAGAAGAGCATGAAAACAAAACCAGCTCTTGGGACATAAAAAAGAAATGCTGTTACCTATATTTGAAGTATTATTTTTATTCTTTTTTAAACTTTAGTTGCAGTTTTTTATTAAAAAAAAAAAAGGAAGAAAATTCAGAAAAAGCAATAAAAATAGTTAAAGATCTTGAAAGCGAATCCATAGTGATATTTAAGGAATTCAGTGTATTTAAATCCCCTACGAGAGTGTAAAAAATGGACAGTTTAATCACAGGAGGGAAAAGGAAACAAATGATAGAAACATACTTTAGCCAAGTGACAGTGCCTAAAGAAGTTTGCATGTTAAAGCAACTTGAATCAAAAATAATATAGAAACCTAGCATTAAGATTAATTGACCACTATACAGTTTAAAGTGGTGTTCTCGAATGCTGATTCTCCGTCATTTGAAATCATGAGTGGACATCTTCCTAGCTAGATGGAATGCAGGCTGCAGAACCTCTGCTGTGCTTGTCCATCTCATGCTCTTTTTCACATTGGCTCTTTAATCTGTTTGTACTTGCCACCATCCACAAAGATGTATGAAGCTTTTAATAGAAAACTATTCTGTGAGGCCTCCTTCTATCATCAGAGCAAGGGCAGTAGATAATAACCTCTCATTTTACAACTTCCTCTGTAAATGTTGGCTTGGCAATTAGCATTTTCAAAGACTAAGAGCAACCTTCAAAGACAACTATGACCAAACAGGAGGTTGGTTGTCCAACCAAACATCGGGATTAATGGCAGAGCATTAACAATGTGACAAAATCTCCCCTGGGTGTTTATTTGGTGCCATTTTCTGTCCTCACTAATACCGGTGCAATAAGAGGATGTTAGCTCAAATACTCCTGAAGTTAGCTTTGAAGAACATATTTACGAATTCCACATTTGTGTAATATTGACCTAGAGCCCTGGGAGCATGTTGGTGCTCCCTGAACGAGGAGGGGCTGTGATGCAAATGCGGGAGCAGAGCTGTGCCCCTGGCAGGGTGCAGGTGCCCACCTCACCCAGAGCAGCACTGACGGGATCTGACAGATCTGCCCTGGCCTCTCGGTGACAGCTGCCTCTGTTTGCAAGTGGTTAGGAAAAAATGTAAAGAATGGGTTTTGTCACACTTCTTCCAGGTTTTCATCATGCTTTTGTCAAAGTTCAGTGTATGTAGCTGGTTGAAAGTTGAAATTTTGACCAGACATCTTTTTCTGGTGTTCTGAGTGGGAATGGCTGCCTGGGGGCTGAGCCTTGAGCATCAGGCTCTCAGTTTTCGTCTGTTCCAGGGACTCTGCAGGGTGCCATAGCAGTGGCTTGGTTTGTTTAAATCTGAGTAGTGAAAACCATGTAAACATTTCCCATCAGGATGGCTCTTCATAAGGACAGGAATAAATCAATTAAATAAATAGATCCTATAGTTCATAGAGAGCTCCTCTCTCATGCAGAAGAACAGAGGACTGTCCAGAACTCGTGGTGTATGTATTTAAATTATTCTTTTCCTCTTGCAAAACTGAGAAGTGCAAGTTGTATACAGCAGGAGGAGAACAATGGGAGGGAGGTCTCAACTGCATATTTCAGAATAAAGTTGCAGTAGAGGAAAACCAGAAGACGTTTGCCTTTACTCGCACTGTGCCCTAAAGGCCTGGCATATGGTCATAGCTTTACAAGGAAAATAATTTTTATTCTTCCATAGAAAATAAAAAAGTTTTTTGTTGTTGTGTGTTTTGTTGTGTTTTGTTGTTCGTGGTTTTTTTTTTTTAATCCACAAGTATCTTTCTGCTGCTTTCTGTTTCATAGTGTTCTGCATCCGTTTTGGTTTTTTTTGTGCTTGGAAATTGGCATTGTACTGCATATGAAATAATTTTTATACAAGCATTGCTATTCCCCGTCCTTTACAATGAACAGGGAAAGATGCAAGTCTGCCAGGTAGAATCTTTTCTGAATATAAGTCTTGCATTCAGTTCAGACTCCCTACAACATCTCGCATGAATGCAGTGTAGTTTAGAGAGTTGTTACCCATTAATTATATTCCATTTTATTAGCTGGTGTTTCCATAAGTCATCAAAAGTGAGGCAAAAGAAATGAAAAAAAAAATGTTTTCAATCAATTTTACATCTGGAAATAAACAGTCTTAGTAATTTGTAGCATTGACAGAATTAAAACTTGTGAGCAAAGTCTGTCCAGCTGCAATTCCTGAGGAGAACTGTTCCATAAGGCAGCAGTGTGGGAGCAGGCACTCCTGCTCCTTGCACTGGGTAGTTTAATTTTGGAGCAGCAGTTCTGGGAAATTCATCAAAGTGCATTAAAACAGACTGATAACTTTCAGTTTGAATCTCCTAAATGTTGTGATGCGATGGCTGAAATCCAAGATTTTTAAAAACTAATAATGCAAATGAAGAGCTGTTGAAATTCATGTAAAGGAGGACTTTTAAAACCTTTTAAAACACCATCTAAGGACAGAGTAGCTGTAATTTTATACAAGCTGAAGGCAGGAAAGGAATGACTGCAGCAGCTGAGCATGCATGGGTGAAATTCACTGCTTCGAAGCTGACAGAAAGATACTTCAAAAATTTTTGAGGAAAATATAGTAAAATTGGAGAGGCTTAAGAGAAGAGCCAAAAGAATGATTCAAGATCTGGGACACCAAGGTTACCTGGGAAACTAAATCTATTCTGCTTATTGGAGAAAAGGTTAAACAGTGATCTGATCAGGGCGTATAATTATCTTCTGGGGAGAAGACTTCACATTCAGAAGGGCTCCTTTAATAAAAAAAAAAAGGGAGTAACAAGGGAAAACAGCTAGAAGTTAAAGCTAGGAAAAATTGGATGCAGATTTTCAATACGAATGTTAATTAATCATCGGAATGCCCTTGTATGTGGCAATTTTCCATTGCCATTAAATCAAAATAAAACAAAGCAGAGCAGTTTTAGAGGGATGCAAATTTTAGTTGTAGAATAATGCAAAATACTAGGAATTGAAGTGACTAATCAAAATAGCTTTACAATTTTAAAATCCATCGGTTTTGCAATTTTAAAATTGAAACCCAGACCTATTGGGACTATTTCTTCACCTCCATTTGGTTCAAACATCTCCCTAGTGAGCCCAATGCATATTCTCTGGTGCCTTAGTATACTACTGCTTTCCTTTGCTCATTTGAATACTAAACTTATTAAAAGAAGAAGGTTTTTGAGGCTGCTGTGGATTTTGGTGATTGCTCAGAGATTTGGTGAAGGTCTCAGTTTCCTAAGAAGTATGTATCTGTCCCTGCTCTACCTGTTCCAGGCATAAAAATTAACTCTGTGACCAGGCTGCAATAGAGTGATAGTTACACATGCAGAGAGTACAGGTGATTGCTGGTGAAGAGAGTAGTCCAGCTCCCACATCCATCCATCCCCCTATTCCTGGTGTTACAATTCCCTCTTTTGCTTCTATTACTCTGCTACCTTTGCTGAGCTGACTTGTTTGCCTGGGCATAAAGTTGTTGTTGTTATTGTTTTAGATTTTATTTTATTTCCATACAGTTTAATTTAGAAAGTTCATCAGTAGAATCTGCTCGTAAGGGCACTAAGACCAGCACAAGAGGCAGGAGCGTGCAGCAGAGTGGGAAAGGGGACGTGCAAAGGGAAAGGTGGAGGGAAGAGACTGTCCTGCAGTACTGAGCCACAAATCAAATCAGGAATTGCCTGCCTGTGCCCCAGCTGCAGTCACATGCAGTGTACATGCTGCTTGGTGATAGATTATGTTTTCAGTGCTTATGAAACTCAAGCTACCCGTAGACTTTTTTTGCTACTGCTGCAGCTTTATATAACTGTGGCCATTACTGTTTCTTTTGTCTTTGTTCTCTGGAATGTTTAAGAGAGTTGTGCACATGCTGTTTAACGAGATTTATTTGGCCTGCAAGCTGCAGATGGGCAGAAATCAAAGGAGGTGGAAGTGGACATTGACATGACCTCCAGCATGTTGTTTATGGAGAACATCCTTCTAGTGATGTATGACAAGTCTGAGGTCAATGATTAGTATCTATTAGCTCTTTGAAAAATGGAGAAAGCAATAGTTCCTGATGGTGCATGTTTTAGATCTGGTTAAAATGGAGAAGCCTGATGTGAGAAGAGAAAAATGCTTTAGTGTCTATGTATACAATTATCTCAAATCACCAGGGCACATTAACACTCCAAATACGTACACACAGGTTTTGTTAGTAGGAAGAACTCTGGTCTAGATTCCTTCTCCTGTCTCCCCTCTGAAACAGATGGATGTGATTATTTATTATTATTCACATCTTCCTTCTTTTTCCTTTAAATTTTCTTTTCTTTTTGTTTTTATTGGAAAGCTAAATCAAAGAGGAGCTTTACATTTGGTTCTAAACGCAGGTAGGGATACAGTAGCTTGCTCTTCTGCAAAAATAAGCATAAGTTCTTGTGTGAGCCACCTTACGCCACCTCTCCTTTAGTTCAGCCACATCATGAAAAAATTGATAGGCTTTCAAAGAATTTGGGGAAATTCCAATATAATTTTAGCATGAGAAACCTCTGCAGATGTCCAAAGTAGCTGATAAAATTATTTCTGACCGTATTTAAGCCACTAATATTAAGTGATACTGCAACAATATTTTCAAGGTTCCACAGTGTTTACATAGACCTTTTTTTCATATAATTGCATATAGCATTATGAATTCAAAGAGATTGGTTATACACACTTAAGAAATTGTGAGAAAATCCAGACACAGTTGAAATAGGGGTAGTCAGAACTGTCAAAAAAAAGAAGTTTTTACGATTTCATTGGTAAGACAAAAAATATTTTTTTACTTTTAAAAGAGTTGCCTATATTTCAGGAAAAAAAAATACTCAGAAATTAATTTTGGGCCTTTAGAAGAAACAATACCACAAAATATTCCTTTCCTGCTATTACTTACACCAACAACAAGCACTTGTAGTCAGTACAGAATCCAAAATTGCCCTTAAAATGAGTTCAGAGACTCTTTATTCTATCAGTTTGTCTTCAAAATTAAGTTTTCTCCAGAAGCAGCCCCTCCTCCCCACCATACTGTACATGTTTGAGGAGCTTAGTCCCGTGTGACAGCTGCCCTTCACCTTTCCAGTGTCCGGGCGAAAAACCTTCCAGGTAGAGAGATGATTTGGGTCAGACACTGCATGGGCGAGCCTGCAATGCCTCTGTGTGTCTCCAACAGGCTGTGCTAGAGGACGTGCTCTAGCAGAGCAACGCTCATAAATTATTTTGAAGTTGTTAGAATGCACTTTCAGGAACGGAGGAGGGGGAGCTCTATTGTCTGCAGAACTGCTGCTCGCACAGAGCAAACTGTGTTTGTTTATGGCTGGGCTGAGACATGAAATGATCCAGGGGCTCCAAGCACGTAGCTGCCAATATTTCCTCATTGCTTTGGAGGTGCAGCCTGATAAACAGAGTACCCAAAGTTTTATGTAACTTTCTGTGAATCATTTTCGTGATGAAGGAAGGATTTTAGTTTGTTCCCTGGTGACTCTGCTGCAACAGAGCAGAGACTTTTACTCTGGGGAATCTCGTGTGTGGGTGCCTCCGTGGGAGCGCGTGTGTGGGGAGGTGATGGTATCTGCATTTGTCTGCTGTCATTCAGGTGTTGGCATCTGTGTTGCCTGTTCAGAGCAATGAGATTCTCTAGGATTAGCCCCTAAATCTTAATGAAGACTTCCTGTCTTCAGAAATCCTCCGCCACAATGGTTTTCAGTGCTTTAGGCAGGCATACAACTTTCCTTTCCCATTCATAACTTGAAGTCTTATCCTTTTTTTCTTTTTCCTTTTTCTTTTCATTCTTCTTTCACAGAAATTAAATGGCAGTGGTTGGCTCCAACCACCACATTCTCTCTGCTTAATTTCTGCTACAAAGTTCTCCAGTTCTTTTATCTGCACAGCTGTTTTTAATGGGCTGTTCAGAGAAGGAACTGATAATGGGCACTTTGTGCTGTTTGGATTATCACTAGCTCTAAGGTTGGCAGCCAGCATTGGCAATATGCTCTTCTTTAGGCAGCATTTTTTTGTAGCTGGACAGCAACCCAATGACACCAGACAAAGCTGCTGCAGCAGCAGGCTGACGAGCAGCAGTGTGCTGTGTGCTCCTTCTGCTTCAGCCAATCCCCCTGTGCTGGGACTGTCAGCTTGGGAACTGCCTGCCCTCCTTTCTTTCTCAACTTTTTTTCTTATCCTTTATCATTGGACTTGTCTTCTAGGCAAGCTAAGGGTGAAGTTCAGGTTCATGAAGATATAAAACACATACCCAGAATGGAAGTATGAAGTGTTTCTTTTTTTATAAAGGGCTGGTTAATAGATGTGCAGAGCAGAGGAGTGTTTAAAGATGCTTTTGAAAATGTCCCAGCCTTTCCCAAAATTATCTATAAACCTTGTCATTTGTAAAAAATATTTGAGAAAACAGTGTGCAAGCAGAGTCTCTGTGAAGGGGAAGGAGGGTTTGGATACGCTCGCAATTAAGGTAACAAACAGTTGAAAACAGCCTGTCCATTCTGTAAATCCTCTTTTCACCTCTAGAGAATTTGGATATCTCTACAGTTCTCTAAAGGAGAATTGTGAGAATATATTAAGAAAAGAACAGGAAGCAGAACTTCCCTAACTAATAATATTCTTCTTCTGGTTGTTAATGTATCCATCAGCTTAAAACAAGGACACATGATGGAGCTTGGGCTTCTTAGTTGAGCCCTGCATGGACTATCATAATTTTAAAAATCACTATGATCTTAAGGTCAGGCCCAATAAAGAGTTTCTAGTCTGCTTTGTGGCAACATAAAGCAGTTTATTCATCCCACTGAGTAGCTCAAAATACTAAACCCATTAATTTAGTTACATTTAAAAAGAAGTTAGATACTAGTTTTGGAGCCATATCGCGGAGTCAGCCACTATACAGCGTGTCTTCAGTTGCCAGGTGTTTCTAAGAGCTGTTTCTTCTCTGTAGTGTGTACTCTAGTTCAGGTACCAAGGAATTTTACTCACAGAGTTAGGATCTTGTTGGTTTCTGAAAGTCCACTCCGTTTTATCTGAGATGCCAACATTTCCTGATTTCTGTATGTGTTTCCATGTATCTAGATTGTTCCAGTGCTGAGTAATTTTATCTGATTTTTATTATTTTGGAATTAGGTTGTGTAAGTACATGCAAAAAGTCAACAGAGTCAGTTTGTCAAAGCTCCAGCCATAACAAATATTACATGGTATTACTCTGTATTACTAAATACAGAGTTGCAAAAGCTTCTCTTTAGTTTCTAGAAAAAAAACAAAATCTATCTTCTTGAAAAAGAAAGTTACATTTTTTGAAAAAAGTTCATTCCCAGAATGGAAAAAAGCACTCAGATAACTGCAGTTGCTTCTGGAAAAGTCATTGCTCTCTTCCTGCATTACCAAAAATTTCCAGAAATTTTTCAAGATTTTTCCCTAACACTTCTTGAGAACTACCTAAAGGACACCAAATAGCCCTAAAATTACACAAAAGGTGGGGGAAAAGAGAAAAAAATAACAAACTTCTGTAATAGAGCCATCTAGGACAGAGCCAGCCTCTGAGAGAATCTTGTTGTCCATACAGCTGGCACATTGCTTTAACTTAAATCCACCACAGTATGCTTATTTTTCCAGAAGATAAAGGTCTATGAATGTACTCTGACAGTTCTCAAAACCAGCATGAAATTCTCCTGAACCTCAGCTTCTGAAAAATTTTCTGCCTGGTTGGTTTGTATATGCATGAAAAAAAATTAATTTTGACTATAACAATAATATTTAATATTTTAATCATATGACCCATCTCTTGCATTTCTTTGCACGTATTAATTGTCAGAACACCTCTGTGAGTTAGGTAACAATGTTAGAGTGAATGGAATAATTCACGATGAATAATTTATTTGGAGTTAGTCTCTTGGCTAGCTCTCAGAATATCCATCAGAGTTTTACAACTGTTATTACTTTAAACATTTAAATGTTGGGCTTTTTTCTAATTTTTTGCATTCTAGCTATATTTAGAAATCACAAATAAATCTGTTCCACTTTAAGTTATTTCAGCTACTTTTTGTGTGCTTGATGTGATAAAATGTTTAAATACTGGTAAGATGATAGGAAGTTGATCGGGAGATGAGTACATCCTGGTCACAAATCACATTTTCCTTTCGTTCAGCCTTCACCGTTCATTTCTTTGGGATGTGCCAGACCCTCAGGCCAAGGCACTCCAGGTTTTGGGACATTTCCTTGTACTGTAGAGATGGGACGGTTCTCCCTCACTGGTTAAACTTGTTTTGCTCTAAAATGAAAGAGCATTAAGTTGAAGTCAAGTGAAATTTGTTAAGTCAGCATGTCTGGACGGACAGTGGCTGTTCAAAGTCCGAACAGAATTCAGTAGGCAGGAAGAAATTAACCTATTTAAAAACTTGTGCTTTATAGCTGCTACATGACTGGAACTGGAGATTTCCTACCTTGAAGGGTAACCATCAAATTCAACTGGTAAAAACCCCAAAAATCTTATTTTTGAGGTAGAAAGAATTGAGAAGAAGGAAGGAGGAATTTTATCACTACAAGCATAGCATTGATATATTTAAGATTCTAATTTCTTTATTAGAAGAGGAAATATCAGGTTCCCAAATATTCCTTGAAATCAAGGACCTGGTGGAAGCCAATTGAAATTTGTTGGGAAAATGTCTCCAAACACTTCCGTAGGACTCAAAACAGACCTTCAATGTGTCTACAAGCAGTAGCTACAATGAAAACTTGAGCTGTACTCACTCTAGCAGCATCTAGTAAGAGAAAGTGATTATGATTACTGGATTTCATAATAAGTTTAGAAATCTTTTCCTGCTTTGATTTAAAAAAATGGACAAGCAATGACAAAACTACAGGTGTTTATAACCCAGACTTTATAGTCTGAAGGAAAGTTTTCCACATCAACTCCAATACAAAGCATCTGTTCATATTATTGACACTATATTGTATTGTCAGTTTCAGTAAACTGATGTTATTATGGACCTGATGTATGGAAAGTGTCATGAATGAGGCTGCACAAGGGCACACACTATCCAAGACTTAAAAAAAAATGTTATTTAACTTTTAGGAACACTAAAAACACAAACTGTGTCACATAAAATTAGAAATCAGTTCATAAAATAGTAATAACTGACCTGCACAATGTAAATTTCCTGAAATGTGCACTCATGTTGGCAGCAAGTAACAGCTAATGAAGGGAGTTTACAGAGCTGATTAACAAGGCCCTATGCTTTTTATTAGACTCATTTTGTTAATCCCTAAAATTAAGGAATTCCAGGTGTATGGAGCCAAGTATGCAAATGATTTCCTTCCGTCTAGCTGCTGATTTCATAAAAGGTCCTCCAAACAGTGAAATAAAACACAACATGTATAATGTGGAAAGCTTTACTACATATGAGAGAACAGTCTGGCTTTACAGAGTTAAGCACAGTGTGCCGTAAACTTGCCACAGATACAAATTTGAACAAAGCTGTAAAAAAAGTATGAATAAATAAATTAAAGGAATGAATGAAATGGAAGGGAAAAAAGAAAAAACCAAACAAAACCCCTTGCCTTTAGTTTACTGACTGTCAGTTCAGCTGTTGTTACAGCTGAAAACAAAATACCTAAAATTGACCTTATCAGACTAGTATAAGGCATACAGATCTCTGCTGGAGCAGAAACAGATGTAAAATGATAAAGGAAACCATCTCAATCTGCTAAAAATATACCAATTAGTCTGGTGGTGCTGTGGTACTGCAGATGCTTCCTATGTACAGTTACACTTGGAAACTGGCTTATTAGCCTATAATGTATGCAAATACCTACCTCACTTTAATTTGGGGTATGCAGGCCTGGCACCATTAAAGTCAATGATAAAGCTGCTCTGACTATAACAAATATACACCCTCAAGCTGCTCATTACTTTCACCTCCTTTCATCTTGTCACAGTTCAGCAAAGTACTTTAGCGTGTGAGAAGACCCAGTAACTCTTAAAATTAACCCTAACTTTTGAAATTCAGTGGGCTATAAAACATGTGCTACCTTTTGGGCAGACTGCTCTGCTTCTGTATGATGTTATAGAGACAATTCATTCTCACATTAAATTTAAAAAGCTTATAATTTCTGCAAGTCCAACATTATATGGTTGAGGTTGCTCTTTTCTCCATATAGCCAGGGATAGGCACTGTCCATTCATCTGAGAATAGGTCTTATTTAGCTCATGGGACAAGTGGGGCTATAAAACATGCAGGAAAGGGAAGAAATTCCAGATTGGCAAGCTGTGGTTTACCTGGAGTCAGTAAAAAGCCATGAGGGCAAGTCCTGGAAATGACTAAACAAGGAGTGAGTTCAGGGGGAGGTAACAAGCTGCTACCAAGCACACTCCTTGTAAGAGACAAATACTCGGGAGTCTGAGATGAGACTAGCAATGGCTTTGACATGGTGAGAAAGGTACTAATTCCGCACAAATTACTCAGCTGTCAGTTTCTGGCTTCTGGAGTCAATAATAGAAAAAAATCCCCTATGATGCTTTATCACATGTCTCGTGTTCTTTACAATGACTTACTCTTTGGATTTAGTCCTGAGAGGTGAACCTTACCTGGTTACATGGATGAAGTCAGCAGGAATGTCCTTGTAACCTGAGCCTGCTCACAGGTGTGTAGGACGGGGTGCTTAAGTGGGTGTGATGTATCAGTCTCATCTGGCGGGAGGAGGAAAGGTAACCTGATGTCACCCAGCCAAAGCACCTCCCTGGGAACACGCTGTGCTCCATGGCCTGAAGCTACTGAAGGCATCCAGGGAATTGCCTGTTCAGTGTCACATCTACAGGTTAGACTGGCTGTGGATTTTCTACATAGCAGCCACAGAAAGGCTACTATCAGATCTTTCAACTTCATTTTCCTGATTAGATGACATAGAGCTGTCCTAGGTGTTCAGTCAATTTATATATTGCACGTGATTCCCATGGATGGCTCATTTCACATAAAAAATAGTTCTTCGTTCATGCATTTTCTCTCAAAATCTCTCTTGGTCTCAGGATGCCATTGTTTCAAGTACTGGTTTGGGGGAAATGAAACAAGAATTGTCCTTGTCTCTTGAGTAATGTGTGGGATTGTGGTTTCTGCATTTCAGATTCGCTCCTAATATATTTCAAAATTATATTTTTCTAGTGATACACTGAAAATAGAGAGAAAATATTTACTTTCCAGTCAGGCTCACTCAACTTTTTAAAAGGTGCTTAAGAGGGGGAAATAATTGCATTTACATCTACTTCACCATAACCAAGGAAAAAGCGGTGATGTAAATGACAATATAGCCACGGGTGCTTTTAACACACTTGTTCTATTCATGTGCTGTTATCTGAGACACAGATATTTGCATCCTCATGAACCAGCAGTGCTTGCAGTATATTTACTTATGGCAAGAAAAATAATAATTTATAAAGAAAAAATAATTGATATAGTTAAATATTAAGAGGCTATTTCAGTTACTTGAATTTCCAGTTTGATATATGTTTGTTGATAGAGCAGACAACCATGAACTGTGTGCTGAGGTTTAAAGTTATTCGTTGGTTGCTGGAAATAAGTAAGAAATATCTAATCTTACAATCTTGGAGTTAACCACCCAGTTCAGTTTGCTGACTGCTCAGATCTGAGTCCAACTTTGAGTCAAATAGAAAATATTGTTATAAATCTTATGCAGTTAAATGAAGTGCCATTTTCCCAAGTTGTACTTTATTAGCACTTGTGTGCTGCTACTACAAATCATGTTAAAAAGGCTCTGGAGCAGAGTTTGGGTAAAAGTTGAAAGCGTGGCATGTGGTTATTATTACAGATTTTGTCAGGGCACAGTAGCTGTCAGGACGTGGACTGACAGTGGTGCTCACACCGTGTTAGTACGCAGGGCAGCAGTTCACAGCCGGGCTTGCACTGAACATGCCAAAGCTTTTTTTTTGGTCCCCCAGGAAAGATGTAGGAGGACGTGATGAAAGGCAGTTGTGAATGAGCATTCTTTGACACAGGTCAAATGCAATTGTTTGCCATCTGCCCTTTGCCAAGAGGGTTGTATTTATCAGCCATCATCTTTAGCAAGCTGTACCAGAGAACTGTATGACACACTGTGATAACAGTATCTTTAGATACACCTCTCTGACATACAAGGACGTCCTTTCAAGTTTCAAATAAAACATTCTGAACAAAATCACAGGTAGGGAAAGGCTTCCATTAAATGAAATCATTATTCAGCCTATCATAAATACAGAAGTAATAACAGATTTCAGCATTCACTGTAAATTCGTTGCAAAACTGGTATAAAGAAAACCTTTTACAGCTGCAAGTACGTCACTCATCCAACCCAGTGGTAACAAGAGTAAATACAGCTCAGAATTGTATTATCCAATGTGCAAAACAAAGAATTCTTTCATAAAGTCACCTAATTAGTCCAAGTAATGTACATGTTCAAAGTCTAGGCATTAGCCAGAAATACATGTACTATTACACTCTAAGAATTTTGCAGAAGAATTATAGGATTTCTTTTTAAAGGACTTTCTTTCTTAAAAGGGAACTAAACGTGAGACCGTTGAAGTTAGGTTTAATTTGAAAAGACTGAAAACAAAGTCTTGATCCTTTTGTCGTTTACATGCTCGATTGCTGTTGATTTTATGTGAATTCAATGGACCTATTTATGGGAGTATGCAGGAGGGCAGAAGTGGGTAACTCAGTTAAAATATATTTATTATTTTACGAACTAATGCAATGAACTGTGGAGTTCAGACAGATACTGGGGTAAGAAGCTATTTGTGATCTGGCTAAAGCTGGCTTTACAGATTTCCATTCAAGATTTCAATTTCACCTAAAAACAGATGACCTAAAAAAGGAAGTTTTATAACAATGTTTAGAGGGTAGCAACTTGGCATTCTTCTTGGCTCCTATCTTTGTGCATAAATGTCTGAGTAGATTAAGCCACTGCATTCCTCTTGAGAAAAATACATCCCCAGGAGAACCTCAAAGGACATGGTCTCAGCATCACTTTTCATATCTCTCTAAGGCAGAATTTCATAAAAAGCCACAGTGACCTGTCTGGTTACACATTTCATGGACTTCTTTATATCCTACAAAGCTGGACACAGCTACTGGCATTGGCCACCTCTCCCTGTGCCTTAGGAGACATGGTGCCTAAATGCTGCTCCTGAGTCCTGTGTCTCACTCTTCTCCCATTCAACAGCCAGTTTGAATCAATGAAGCCGAGGAGGATTTTGTAAACTCAAGCTGTTTACTTAACAGCTGAACATAGATTTAGCATCTTATTCTTGAAGACCTGAAAACAAACCATTAGCCCTTATGAAACTGCTCTTCCAGCCTCCCCTGTGCAGCCTGATTGTCATCAACCTTTATTGTCGTCAATTAACATTGCATTGTTGATGGGAAATTATTGTAGGACTTGGACTCCAAGGGAGTATTGCATCTTATAAGTTGTTAAAACTTGCTGTATTTCAAACTCCAAATAAGATTGGTGTCTGAGTAGCACACTTCATGGTAGCACACACCATGGATAAATAATTTAACAGTGTACTGTTTTACATATGCAAAGAATGCTAGTCAACATCCCGAATAAACTGCCAGAACCAGCAATAGTAATAACAGTCATTTCAGGAAAGTTATACAAATATGTGAAAGAATAAAGCAAATCTGCTAGCTTTAAAAAGGTTCCAGGCATGGACTAAGCACAGACTTTAGTCTCCTTTCATGTTATAATTTTCAGGGTTTGCTTTCTCAGAGAGACGAAAGCATATATATTCAATCAAGCTCACTGCACTAAATCTGCTCTATGGTTTATCTTGAGCTTTGACTTCAAAGTGGTTTTACCTATTAAGAAATGATTGTTCCTCAGTAATTGAAAGAGGAAGAAACTATTTTTGGAGTATGAAGATAACAGAACTGTTTTACTATAACATGACATACGTGTTATAATTTATATATGTTGGCTCAGGTTCTTCTGCTTACCTGGTCTAGTGTACATTTCTCATATGCACATGACCTTTAGATGGTGGAAAAATCCCTTTTAGAAGGAGGACAAACATTCTTACTGAGGGAAAAGAATCCACATATAGGGTGGTGTGAAGCAGAGGTTAAATTCAGTTTCTGCCTTTCATGTGATAAAAGGCACTCATTCATAACTCTTGCAGTTCATGAGGATTATGGAAATTATCTCAAAATGGATTTTGAGAAGAAAGGCATGGTGAAATAATTTATTTCGTCTAACTAAAATTTTAACTTGTACTCTATTGGACTTTTCCTGGGTTTCATTGTATTGCCTGAATGGGTGGCAAATCACATTTCAAGCCGTTTTGGAACACCTGACTGCCTGTGTTCCTGCAAGTTGTGAATCCAGAGCTGTTGCAGTGCAGCTTATTTCAGCATTGCATTGTCATTGGCAAGATACAACTGCAGACACAGCATGTAGGTGGTAGAGAACGTTTGGTGTGTAAAATGGAGCTCCTATTTTAAGAACAAGAAGCAGGTTGTTTTGTGTTAGAAGAGACCTTTATGCCTTCAGAGCAGCTCTCTTTAGAATAGGTTTGATTGACTGTGAGCCTCTTCCATTACTTTTTCTGTAGTTCTCCAACAGGCAAAGATCAATTGATGTCACACCTACCTGTTTAAAAGTCATGAGAAAATCTCTGCTGATTGCTGCCAGAATTACAGCCTGCCACAAACTGCCTCGTATTCAAGAATGTAATGGTTAGTCAGAACCACAGCGTTAATTCTAGCACAAGCTGAACTTGAGCTTCTCAAAACATTTTATACAGTAACTAAGAAAGAAACTTGAAAAGTATGGGATTTACAAAAATAGTCTGATCAGCCTAGAACTACTAATGTCTGCTCTGCAGGATGAAAAAAAGTGTTTATGAATAATCATGGTGCAGTAATTTTAAAATATTACTCTATTTCCCTCTTTTTATTAAGGAGAAAATCTTTGTCAGACATTGTTTTGGTAGGTGTTAGCTGCTTAGTAATGCTAAACTGTAGCATTTTGTGTCAGAGGACAAAATCTCCCAGAGTGTATATGAATTGCCAATGATGTTTAGCTGACCTAAAGTTTAACAGCTTTAGCACTAGCTCTATAAATGAAGGAAAAACAAAACAAAAAATACCTCAGACCATGCATTAGCTGCCAAACCAGCAGAACCATGGTTATTTCAGCCAGTTTCTAAAGTTGTTAAAGTTATTTGTCTATTGAGCATTAATTCTCATTCAATCGAACTGCACAAGCCATTCATTCCACACAGAACGAAAATGAAGTTGGTTCAAGCTGCAGTGTAAATATGGAGCTATCTCCTGCCTTCCTCATACACACATGATTTTAAAAGTGTGTTGAACTCAGAGATTATCTTCTCCTATTGAAACTCATTATGAAGCCAAGTGGTAGGAGGTCATCTAAAACCTGGCAAAGTATATCAATAGCACAGCATTAACTACTGAGAATTAAGGTTGAAAAAAGAAGATTCTCCAGAAAAGTAAGAAAAATATTCCATTATGCAGCTACACAGTAACAGAGGGGTTCATCCTAAGATGTTGCATGTCCCCTTGGTTGGGATTTGACCCGTGGGTGTTTTGCTCACAGTTCCCTGCCTGTGAGTCTGGTCTTGCACCCCAGGAAAGTATTGAATCAAATCTTTTGAATTGTTGCAATTGTTGAGCAGAAGTGCCTTTCAAAGTGTTGTGGGTCGTTTGGTGGCCATGTCTATGTTAGACAGATTTTATAGACTATTAAATAAAAGTCAGAACCATGTATCCCCATCAAAGAATTTGCTCTACTGCCTCTAAGACACCACACAGAAACTTTCCCTCTTGGCTCTGAGACCTCAGGAGTACAGGTGTGTTGACAGACAGATCTGGATATCAGCAGATGTTTGCGGGAAAAAGGAGATTCCTTTTCAAAATTAGGTACAGCTTCAAAAGTACTTTTTTTCTTTTTCCCACCAGGAATCTGGCTGCAATACTGTATGCACCTCAAATTTTTGGCATGTGTTCAAGGGTACAGCAAGTCTTAGTTATGAAAAATTATTTTAACACCTACCGTATAGGTGTATGTGACTATTGTAATTAGATAGAGTTCAATTATATTTCAAATTTAGCTGGTTAATACAAAAACTATTATTAAGGAACATTCCTTCATGTGCTAAATGAATGATTGAGTGTGTCATTAATTTATTTTATGGCAAGAACGTGACTAGGGAAAGAAATTCTAGGTGGCTGTTTGGATAGTAAGTACAGAGTTTTAAGATTTGATTGACAATCAAAATTTGTGTTAACCAGAAAAAACTGAAGAAAGAATCTAATCACTGATGGAGAAAATCCATTTGCTTCAACATATTAAACAAACGTTTCTTTGTTATAAAGAGGAACATTTTGTTGATTTCTAAAGTATTCAAAATAACAGTTTTAGAGAATCTAATAGGTTTTTATATTTAGCCACCATGAAATGATTGTTCCAAATATCTCAAAAATTTAATCATATGAGCAACTATACACACACTGTTAGTTATATTAATTTTGAAGAATTACTTGCATGTGCACAGTTATAATTTTCTTCTATTATGGAAAGCTCTTGTATATCATGCAGCTGGCGCCTGTCAGACTCTCCTCATTCACACAAAGACCATGTGAGACAGCAGGAGGTCTGGCCTGCATCATGGGAAGGCTTTTCCCAAGCCCACTTGCCCACATTTTGCTGTAGGTTCACCTTAGATTCCAGGTCAGCCTTCCTCTCTCTCACCTCTGACCCCGAAGGGCTGTGCCCACCAGTGCTAATGCTGCGTCTGTGCAGCAGAACTGGGCATTCCCCAGCCTGGGGGCTCCTGTTTGCTCTGTGGGACCTGTCTTCTGGTGCTGGCTAGTTTGGCCTTCCATAATTCCTTCTTGGCTATTTGGTGTTCCTGTCTGAAGTGAGCTATGTTGTTGGTTTTCCTACAGCTTCGCTAACCATAAGTTTTTCTTTTATAATTAACAACAAGTAATTTTGTATTAACTTGGAGTCATACAGCGTTCTTGGCTACAGTAAATCTTTTCAGGGGGAAATTTTATCCAACTCCACAATCACAGGGACTTCTGAATAATATTGCAAAACTCACACATTGTAGTCAGTGAAAATTCTCCTGTCTTCAAGGGGACAGAGCCATATTGTTCTGAGACTCTTTACAATAAACATATGTTGTATATGCAAACAATTGTAAACTGGTTTCTGGTGGTTTCAGAAGATCCCTGAAATGACCCACAATATGTGCCAGACATCACTGGTTTGACGTTGCCTTTTAGCATGCAAAACCTAATTCATTTTGACTAATTAGTATCCTGAACTTGCCTTGATCACAAAGGTGATTGCTAAATTTATCCAAGGCTTCCATCAGTCAGGGGTAGCACATCTGCTCTATAGGAGCAATTTCCCCCCTGACATTGGACAATACTACTGCCTGATGTGTTTATGTTCTACACAGAGAAAAAATGATACTTTTTACTTAAAAATTCATATTTGAAGTAAAATCACAGCAATATCTGGTTAAACTGGTAGGGTAGTAAATAAAACAAGGGTTCAATATCAACTCCAGCCCTCAGAGTATCTAAGCACCTTAGCAGATGAATGGATTAATTGAACACTGCATAAAACACCGAACATTTTCTTCAGTTAATCATTCACTGATTCACCTTGAGGGTAGGATAAGTGGTGGATTAACCTAAACTTAATTTGTTTCTTCTTAGGCCCCATACTTGGAAAGAGCCTTACTGTATCTACTCAGTGATTTACTCACTGGATGCACTGACTGACACGTGGTCCTTTCAAAGGACTGACAGCTTTCCAGAATTTATAAAAATATCTTCTGTGTTCTACAGACCTTTAGACAGTGCAGATGTTAACATGTCTATTTTGTGACAGGAGAAAATTCACTTTATAGTTTGCCATTTCATGACAGGCTTCTGAAAACTAAACAGACTACATATTACTAGCTGAAGTTTTGGAGTACTTGCAAAATCTTTCTGGTGATGTATTGTCTCAGCTAAAAGAGAAAGTACAACATCAGTATTTTGAAGGTGGTTCCCATGGACCTGCTGAGCAGCGTGAGCCGAGCCTGGGTTATCTCTTTACAAAACACTGACTTAACTTTTTCATTTGCTGTAGTAGCCAAAGCAAACAAATATCGGCCACACTGTGAAACATCAGGGCTTAATGTCACTGAAACTCACTTCAGTGAGTTCCAGGAGGTGTGCTGACAATTTCCCTGGAATATGTGTACTGCCAAGGGTAAAGCTGTGAGTTTTACTCACCAGAGTGCTGTGATATTCTGGCTGTGCAGGAGGTCCTGTAGCCTAGCTGAGCTTCTTGGAGAAGCAGGTCTCCTAAGTGGTGTCTGTGAGAGAATTCATGAGTACTTTCGGTAAACAAAGGATTCAAGTGACAGCACTATATGTTATCCAATAAGTATTTGAAGTTATCTTTTTAAGGATATTTGCCTTCATTGCCAAAGACCAGTCAATAAATAAAACCACATGATATTATACCATTCAAGTCATAATTAACTGCTGTGTACTCTCCGAGCATGCATGATCAGGTAACCAGTCTATGTTCTGCTAGAAATCTCAATTGATCGCTTATTTTATGAAAAAATAATCCATGGCTAACCCTTTTTCTTTGAAAGTTATAAATTAAAATCAGTAGACCCTGTTAAGTGCAGCTTCACAAATTAATGTGAAATATAGAGCTTTTTCATAAGGTTTGAGAACCAGATTTAAAAGCATATTGGTGTTTGTGCACAGCAGGCAATAATGATCCATTATCCTGCAAGCAGAGGAGCTAGCAGCAACACATAAATAAGAAGCAATTGGACCATCTGCTTTGATTTCTGTAGCATCCCCAGAGGATGTGAGCAGGAGCTGACACTTCTCTCCATCTGCCCTTACGTTATCAATTACAGTTAAATTATGCTGCATGCTACAAGGCTGGCAGATATGGATTGTAGATTGTGGCACCTGAAAAATACAGAAGAAAATACATATGTTGCAAGCCAGCTGTTTATTTACAAGTTCTTGACATTTTTTCTTCACTTTCTTTGATGCCTTTTCTAAAGCTTCTAAGAGACATCTCCGCTTAGTGTGAAATAGAGAAGAGATTAGGTGTAGCAGTGTAGCACCAGGCACAAAATATTCTGGTTCCCTGGTTTATGATTGAATCCTTAACAGAGCACAAACATCAGGTACAGCAGATTTTAAATTTTGAAGAAATAAGTTGTGAGTACATCTGGGTCAGCTGCTCCAGCCAGTGTTTATAAAGCATGTTAGAGCAGGAGGGGCAACACACCCTGCATGGTTTTTTGTAGTTTAGGAATCACGTGTAAAACTGTAACTTTTATGAAATGCTAAGTGTTTATGAAAGCTCTGGGAGTGGTAGAAGCTGGAATTGAGGGCTCCAGTTGCCATGTGCTGCGAGAAGTGCTTTGTTGACGTGTCTTACCACAAGCCATAGGAATGCTGCTCCCTTTCGACTTGGGATAATTTTGTTGTAAGTTCATTCAATTTTCGACCTGTTTGATGGATGGTTGCCAGTTGTGCTGAATTGCATTTTGGTTTTGTGGTATGGTATTCTGGCCATCGAAGCTGACATATGAACACTACTTAACAACTTTCCTTTTGCCCTGACTGCAATTGGAAGCCTGGCGCATTCATCAATCGCGCTGGTCAGTTAACCCAGCGACGCTCCAAGGCAAATGCACTCCAAACTTTGAACATTCTGCCTTTCTCATACTTTCTATCACTGCTCCTTGCATTTTCAATATCATTAGTGCTCTCATTAAATAAAGCCTTTAGCAAGTGATAAAAAATTATAATATTGATTACATATGTTTTAATAGCCACTTGCCAATGCTGTCTGATCAGTAAAGGCTAGTAGAATACTGCACAAGACAGAAGTTAACAGGGAAAAAAACCCCCCACAAAACCCCTAAAAAGGCCAGAAATAAGAGCTTGAACACAAAATAACAAAGAGGAACTGAGAAAAAGGGATTTATCTGTGTTATTACTACCTGTTATAACAGAGGAATTTAAAGGTGCTTTCTCTTTGTGCACTGTCACAGGTGAGATTTGGAAGTTCCAGAAAGCAAAAAGGTTGTCTTGATATATATGGGCTCTATTCTGTGATTCTTGCAATTGCATATATTTTACTTATTTTGCCTTTACTTCTTGGCAGCATTTGACATTAGCAGCAGTGCTGTATGAGGAGACTGTACTGCAGACTGTCCCTTCTGTGTCCTACTCTGTAGGACCTATTGGAAGCCATTCCACCCTCTCTGAAATGATGGAGCTTTTTTTTACCTTCAGCCTAACAAACAGAAGACTTTGCTCGCTGGTTCACTTCCCTGGAGCCTCCAAGGACTGTCCTTCCCTTTTCTCATTGTTTCTTGCAGCTGTGTACACCTCCCTCATTATTTTACTGCTTCCTCTCGCTGAATTTGCCTTTTGAGGGTTGTGTTGAAAAGCCCAGCTTTCCAGAGGTGAAACCATGGTTCCTACTGGCAATACATCTGTTCCTCTATGTGTTAAAGTGTTAATATTGCTCTTTACTGCAAAGGGATTTATCATGCAGAAACATGAGAATTGTCTTTGGATAAGGAAAGACAGAGCCCTCCTCAGGATCCCACGACACAAGCGAAGTTACTTGTTTCCACATTGAAGTGAATTTATGCTTGTAACAGGATATGTTGGTATCTGTCTTGAGCCTGCCTGCTCTGGCAATGTTGTTATCCTTGGCATGGACATGTAGGAAATTCTCTCTTTATCAGCTCACTGCTACCGATTATGCCTTTGGAGAGGCCAGACCTTCCCTCCTCCATTGGTCACCAAGTCCAGGCTGAAGCAGCAAACTGCATCCATGAGTATAATTGTTGTAAGAGATTTAAAATTCCTGTGAAATGAGACTCCCAGTTCTCAGGATTTTATTCCATGTGTTTCTGGTAACTTTCTGCTTGTGTGCATCTGGCCACTTGTCCATGCAGACCCACACAGAAGAATGATGTGTGTTATTCACAGGTGACTGAGATACTTGGGTGTGAGGTTGTAAAAAAAAAATTTGTTATAAAAACACCAACCTGCAAAACTTGTCCAAAGCACATAAATTTTTTTTAATGGAAAAGTTCTGATTTTAAATGAAAATGTTTCAAAATTACTTGAACGTATCTAATGTTGCAGACTTACACTGTTATTCCTGAGCAATCCTTTTTTGCTGCTTTGCTGCTATGAAAGCTTACTATTTATGTTCTTCCCTCTGGGAGTGAGGATGGGATCAGAACAGCTTTGTATTGCCATGAATTGTCTGAATTCTATAACTAACCAGCATCTTGCAACACCTTTGTAGCAAACTGACTTTAAAATGTTTGATTGTTCCAGTGGAGCGATGATAAAAGTAAACTGTAAAATAGAAATGAGCAGCCAAAAAGTCTAAAGTAAATTAAACACATTTCACATTCTGGATGTAGCTCATACTAAGCCATGAATAAGAATATTTGTGAAATCACTGAGAAAATTTTTACTTACTTAGTCATCAATTTGAAAAAAATCTTTATTTCTATCAGTATATGAAGTAGGCTTTCAATTTGCATCTTTATGAACAGCAGATAACTATGTGAAAAACATTAGTTTTCTAGTTTACATATGTGGTCCATAAAACTAGAGTTACTAGCTCAGTGGGTAATTACTTCTATGAAATTATTATAATAGCTTTGAACAAGGATTTACATTACTACAGTAAAATAACTAACAGTTACGTATATTCTATTTCATTTTTCAGCAGCAATGTTTGTGTTTTGACAGATTATCCCTCAGAAATTGTATATCTTTTGGACAGGGAGGGGCAATAAATGAATGTGCATATTGTTGCATTTGCTTTATAAAGAACAATGCAAGTTATGAATCTGTATCTTAGCTAAAAACTCATTGACAACAAAGGAATGGATTTGCCACATTTTTTAAGAGCTTTTGGTGAGATGCTTCGTTCAGTTTATTGATCAGATAATCTTTAAATGGGTGTTTTGTCTAAGTAATAAATTTTAAGATGTTCTTTAGATTCTGGAAGGCAAATTCTGCCACTAAGCCCAGAATGCAGGTTCAGATGATGGAATGTTATACACCATCTCTGTCTCTGTGCTATAGGTAAAGTAAGAAGAAGGTCCCTAAAAAGGGTTTCAAAATTGCCTTAATAGAGCTCAGTAAAAAACAAGGCTTTTAAGGAAAAAGCTCTTGCAAGGCTTTCCACACTGCTAACCCTCACTGGCAGGAAGGTGCCTAAACCCAAATGCTCTAAGTTCTCCAAGTTTGAAAGCTTTGAGCTCAGAAATCAGGTCCTCGATTTTTGCCAGAACTGGGTCCTGATGAACCAGTCTTGAAGCAGGGGAGTAGGTTTAAGTCCATAAAGATGGAACTTTGATTTGACAATTAAATTTCTGACAACTTGGAGACCTGTCTGGCGAGCAAAAGGAGAGCCAGGCTCCCCAGGGACACCAGTCCCTATGGCCTCTGAGTGGGATCCTCGTTCCTTGGGTCTGGTGGGTTGTACCAGATGTGTGACTCAGGAGCACTTGGAGCTCTTGGAATCCTGGTCTTCCTGCAGTCATTGAGTGTTTTTAGGGTCCTAGTTCATCATAAACTGGACAGAGAGCTGTAAATCCTTTTCCAATGCTGAAATGTTTTGGGTTTTTGATGGAAGGTAACAAAATATCAAATTCTTGCATCATCTATACAATGGAAATAACTTTGTCTACCTATCTTGGCTTGAGGAGTAAAAAGTTTATTTTCAATTCAGCTTACCATCCCCTCCCCCCAAAGTTTTTTAGACACAAATAGAAATTCAAAGAATTCAGGTTTTTAGTAGTGTTTGATACAGCAAATTACAGAAGTGGTGTAGATATTGTCATTCCCTGTCCAACCAGACTTGCATATCTAAAAAAAGCTGTATAGAGTCTTTTAAAGATGCTAATAAATAATTTTCTTTTACTTCAGCAAGTTCCTGGTGCATTTTCAGGGTAAGAGGGGAACGGAAAGGCCGTTTTGAAGTCTCTGCTAACTGCATTGATAGTGCCTTTTGTATTTCAGTTGCTCTGAACTCTGAATTCTCTCTCATGTCAATAGCCTATCTTTTTTAAAAGTCTACTGATTAAGTAAATAATTTTGTAGCATGTGAAATTCCTTGTACTTAATTTGATGGGTTGGGAAGCTGCTTCTCCCCCTTAAAGTCTAATTAACATGGAGACTATCTTCTCTGATGAGTTCATAAGCTGTTCACAGACAGTTGGGATGTAGCAACTTTGCAAGACACTGTTTAAAGATCTCTGACATCTGAGAAAGCCACAAAATCCAATAATCCTACTTTCAGAACTCCAGGGTGTCCTCTGAGATCAATCTCATATCTAAACATCACATAAGGGAGTGCATTGTGTTATAGACTGGTTTCTATTGAACACCAAGTAAGAAGCAGCATTAGACATTCTTGAAGTAGAGCTTTTATCAGGGGACTAGGAAGGGTTGTCAAATTCTGAAAATTTTACCCATGATTAAAGCAGTACTATGAAAATTGTTACATTTTTAACAAAGGTCAGTTTATCCTCTATAGAGCTCTCTTGAGAGTATCCAGCAAATTATTTATTGGGAATAAAGTTGAACAGCTTTCATGTTTATCTGTGTGCATGAACAGAGCTGGCATTAATTCTCTTGTCTCTAATTGCTGTGCTATCATGTCAAATATCCTTTCAAGTAGACTTGGCTTCTGGTTTCAGTTGTGCTTCTGGTCCACATACATTTATAAAAAGGCAGTTTTAAGTGTGAAACTGCCTGAAAAAAAGGTTATGTAGGATTAGTAATGTACCAGTGTTCTCATTATCCTCGTGTCTGTATTTTCATACATACTCAGGCCTCTCACATTTAGTCTGCCATGCTGATATTCCACAGTGCTTATTTTGTAGTGTTATAAGTGGATCTAAGCATTAAAGATCTTTATACCTGCTCTGCAACAAAAACAGGACTATAAAGGCATTGGTTCTATAAGTTTAATTTGGGCTGTTTAACCCAATCTACCAGCCCTGGTGTGGAGTTATTCCAGAATATCTCCTGGGAACACACTTCAGGGCATGTTTTACGTTGCTCCCAACTGGAAAAATTCTCACGCTGTCAGTCACAGTGTACTAGGGCACTGTAGCTCAGCCAGGCACTTAAACCCCTACCCCTGTGTACTTGTTTGCACAGAAAGTCAAATTAAGTTTTCTTAATTTGTTCATACACTGAAAATTTTAAAAGATTTTGATGTGAAGATTCAGTGAAAGTTTCTAGCTTTATTCCACTTTGGAGAGGTGATGAAATGAGGTTTTTTTTTTTGTTTTTTGGTTTTTTTTGGTTTTTTTTTGTTTTTTTTTTGTTTGGTTGGTTGGTTTTTTTTTAGTGCTGCAATTCATATGATTTTTTTGCCTTTTTTTCATTTTCCAAAGATATGTTTCTGGGCCTAAAGTCCACATACCAAATTGGTACATTTTAAATTGGTCTCATGTAGGACTCCTCTCCACTTTCTGGAGCCTGTCTGTTCTCACTGAGAAATATCAGTGTTGAGAGACACAACATTTATGAGCAAAAGGAAAGTAGTTGTAATAGATGCAGTAAATTAACCTGAAATATTTTGTGTTGAGCTAAGAATGAGTAGTATTGTGTACTAACTGTGCCAGACCTCAAAATATACCTGTTTAACTTGTCCTCTGGGAAATACGATAAGTTGATGTAAATAGTGAGTGACTACAGAATAATCAGAGTAAATGAAATTTGTTTTCTTAAACTGGCAGTTGGTAGATAGGAGTTTCCAATACCGGTGTAATTCTGCTAGAATACAGACAAGGGAACATGAGTGTGATCTGCATTGAAACCTGTCCAGAAACAGGCATCAGTTACACAAAACTTGTGGTCAACTCCTCCAGGTCGGAATTTGTTGCATAAGTATTGGAATGAGACATCTATTTTCCTACAGCTGCTAAAAATATTTAAGAAAATCAGATTTTGTCATTCTGAGAGGACTCTCATAGCATCACCGATTTGCTGCGGAACAGGACATTCTGCTGGAGCGTGTGTCTCATTTTAATATCTTTAATATTGATGATGTACATATATTTATCTACCTCCACAAACCTGGTGCGGGGGCTTTGAGTTCTGAAATGCAAATGCACTATTTGTACTGTTGAATTAGAACGTTTGCTGAGAAGTACAGCTACAGGTACTGGGGCTGTGAGGGGCGTTCTGTGGTGTCTATTGGAAAACCAAATGTGACATCCCTTTTGGCTTGCAGAGGTGTTAATAGAATCATGTTTCAAGACATTTTAAAATTCTCTTTTAATTCATTGTAATGGTTTACATGTATATTACATTTTCTACTTTATTCTTTGACTTGAGTCAGTACGTATCCAATGTAAGTGCAGTTCATTTATAAATAAATTGATATTCTGTCCCTCATTACCTATATTTCTAATGCATTCTGATACATTAGTAAATAGACTTGTCTGATTAATCATTAGCACATGAAAAGAATTATCCGTCTACTGCCAAATGGAACTATTGACAATGATAATAGGACCAGCTACTGTATCATCTGGAAGCTGATGTTTTACAGGAAGGTTGGAAATGGGTGGTGTTCCATTTGTACACTGAAACTGAATGACAGAAGTCATCTGTCTGGGTAAAAGAAAAATAATAATTTCTCCATATGCCTTCATGTATTTCTACCACTAAAACACAATAACGCCTTTATACCACGGGTATTGATTGGACTGCTTTCATGACATCTTCAGTTTGCTATTCAGACTGAGGAATAAAAGATAAAATGTATTTTCCTTCAAAGCAACATGTGTAAGTTTCTAGGATAATTACACATAAAAAAAAAAAAAAGAAGGAAAAAATATACTGTCCTGCATACTGTGTCACCTTGCTAAAATAATTTGACTTAGCACATCTCAAAGTGTCACCCCCCCAGTGTTTGAAACCGGTTGTGCAGTTTTTCCTTTTTGTTTGTACCATTTGAAAGCATTCCAGTACAGTTACCATAAATATGCAAGTTAACTATATGATAAAAGCAGCAACTTAATGTACCAAAACATTGTGAACAGTTTTATCGTGATTAGTACAATAACTGCTTTGTTAAAGCTAAGTATTTGTAACCGGTGGTGAAGCAGTGGCTCTGTTGGGTCCAGCCCTTGCAACTTTTCTCAGGTGCTCACAAATTCATGTCTTGGGGAGAACTTATGAATTGTTGACAAAAAAGCCAAACAGGATTTTATTAACACATCATTAGTCTTCCAATATGTTAAAATACTACACAGTTAACATAGGCAAAAAGGTGCTAACCATAATCTAAATATTTTTAACTAGGCCTGTACGCTCCTAATTACATACATTAACAAGATGAGCATTATTATCTAAATATTTTTTCTTGCACTCTCTTTGCCTTTGAAGATCTGGGAACAACTGTTATTATTAGAAACTCATTTTATGAGACCTTGTATCAATAGTCTGGAAAGCAGCATCTTCCATTTTTCAAATTTAAACCAATAATGTCAGATTAAATCCTTTTTCATGTGATATTAATTAGGCAAGTAAGCATGAACAGTGTGCTGAAGAGCAATTTCATTTGCATTTAAGACAATATTTTTTCTGCATCTGTGATAGCTGAAAACTTTTAGACAGTCCACCATGCAAGTGAACAATACAAAATATTCAATCCCTCAATCCTTTTTGAGGGCCAGATGTACGATAGTGCTTTTTGGTCCTCCTCATAAGAAGAGCAGCTGATATCTTAATGCAGTTTAAATTTATAATTCTTTTTGTAATGTTTTGGGTTAAGAAATGAGTGTAAAATGCTGCCTAGAATACTTATGCGAAAGTAACATTTTATTTGTGTGGTTTGGTTGTAAATACAAATGCAAGTGAGCAGAAATGGTATAAGAAATAATATTTGTAAACATGTCATAAGTAATTTGATAGGATTAAAATACAGCTGTAGTAATTAGTGTATTATCAAACACTAAATACAAAAAGGGACAAGAAACAAGCAAAATACCCAGTCTGTGGGGAGAAAATAAAAAATATGACAGCATATGTAGGTATATTTTTCTGTGTGAGGAAGTGGCAGACTGCTACACATAAATCACATATATTTTGTAAAGGAGCTATTTTCAGATCCTTTTAAAATTAAATTGAGAAGAATACATCCGTATGTTAAATTTAGGGAAATTGAAAAGACTAAGTTTCTTCAGAATAAAGACCTACAATCTCTTTAACTGTTCCCTTATTTATGACAGAGTATGAGTAAGGCCATTTATATTAATATGGATTTGCAGGATGGGGCTGTGAAGTTTGCTGTATTCAGCTTTGTTACTACCGTATTTATAGTGTTTAGATTGCATAGTATCAGTGCTTTCTAGGTTCACTTACCCGTGCTTTTGAGACTCTGTCCAGGGACCTAATTAGTGCTTGAATTTGCAGTTCTCTTGTAAGAAAAGTGCTACATTTAACATAAGTCAATGGAACTTTTACTTTTGCAAAGACTGCTGGATCAGGCTCTTACTGTATACAAGAAATATTTCAGGTCGATGGCCTTCTCTTTGCCATATTTGAAACTGAAGCAAAAAGAAGGTCATTGTTTTATGAAAAATATTAAAAATTCATGATATGTTTTGGTTTCTACACTTGGATTCCTGGAGTAAATAATACTAATGGTGTATTTTCAACATGTCTCTTAGTAATTACTGTATATTATGTAAATACTAGCAGGTAGCATACAGTAAATCTGCAACTGAAGAAATATTGACTTGAAACAAACTCATTTTAATTGAGAAACAGTGAACTTTTTGTGCCTTTTTACTGGTCTCAGATTCATGGTGTAACAAATCTCTAATTTCCTAAGACGGTACACAGAGAAACTGTAAAATGCCATTCTCAGTGTTCAGGGAATACAGCAAGCAGAAAGACATTTTTACTAAAATAAACAACTTGACTAGACCCAATGCTGTAAAGTGCAAGTGTGAAAATCCCACTTTAATTGTGAAAGAGAAAACAAGCATCCTCACTGTGGATAAAGGTACACCTTCAGCAGTGCATATAGAAGGGAACAGAGCAGATAGTACCAACACCCCTCAGTGGTGTGTGCTCGTGGAAGGCAAGAGCAATAGATCGTGTTTCCAACATGACTACAAATTACTTTTCTTACTCAATGCAGTGATGCTGCTGAATGCTTCAATGAAAGTGTGTTTCCAGCAAATTACCTCTTTCTGGTACTGTTTTGAAAAAAAAGGATCTGACCACCGTTCAATGTGTTTGTGCTCAGCACAACATAGAAAGGTTTGAGTGAGACAGAGCAGGACCAGCTGTGTCCTGTTCAGGATAATCCGTCTGTGAGGGTGGTGCCCTTCCTTTGGGCAATTAGATATCACAGAAGCAAAGACCTTAGTATTTATTTCCCTAAGTTATTGATTTCTGCCATCCTTTATCATATTTCTCCCCAAATAATACACCAGACTTGTGCCTTTGGATATCAGCTCCACACGCCTTTGATATTCTATTCATGCCAAGTGAAAGAGGCACAGATAAAGAGAAGCATCTGATCCAGGAACCTGTGGAGCCATTTCACAACCAAACTTCCATTTGTTGTAGTGATGCAGGTATGAGCTGTAATTCACTTCTTCACATGTTGATCAACCTTTATACGACACTGAACGTTTGATGGAATTAGTGAGTGGTAAAGGACAAGATCACATCTAACTTTTTATCCGTCTCTGATATTTATTAGGTTTGCATGTGTGCAGTTCTAGTTTGAATTTCTCAAAGGGATCTTTGTTAAATATTCTGCTGTTTGCTTACCAGTAAATCATTAAATCAATCTAAGAAATGTGTGTCTGGGGTTCCTGGTTGTTTGAGAGTTTTTTATGCCTTTTAGTAATTTTTTCCTTGCTAAGCACAGCAGCTTATGTGGTGCTCAGTACTTTTGTCTTGCCATGAAAGGTGACAAGACTTTAAATGGTACTAAATGAAATTACTTAAAAATATGAAGGTTGCTATGGACAATTGTCTGTCTGAATATGGGAATAAAATATAGCATTTTGTTGCTCAAAATCTGTGTTTCTCTGGCTGCTTAATGCATTGGCCGTGCAGACAGAGGGTTAAGTCTTTCTACCTTACTTTTCCACTGTCCTTAGAGCAAAGCAGAAACTGCCTACTGAGAGTTGAAAGTAATTTCCCTCTTTAATCTGTTTCTTTAAAAGACTGCAATAACCTTGTATTTAGTGAAGTGGATCTTTCTTAAACAGATAACACAGATATTTTTACATTATGAAGGATCAGCTTGTCATCTCTCTAGATAAACTGTTACTGGAAATTAGGACAGTGAAATGGAAAGTGCAACTTGCAATTTGGTGTAAATTTTATATGAAAGTAACTTAATTTACGTGATAAAAGATAGTAAGTGTCTTTAATATTTGATTATGAGCTCATGTGTCAGAGAGTTGAATCTTAGTTCTGAGGAGTTTGAAGAAATGCAGTGTAAGGAAAAAATCGAGTGGAGAGCAGTACTACTACCCCATGCAATGGTATGACAGTCTGTTCCCATTTTGTGAATTATAAGTGAAACCCAGAATTTCCAAAAGGTGGTGTGGAGGAAGCTTGAAGTTTGCTTAGGCAAGAGGTTTGGGTTGCTCTCTCCACCAGTGACTCCTCAGGGGATTGATCATTTCGCTCAGGGGCTCTGCATAAGATAGAAGAATGAAGTATCCTAAATATTTATCCCCTGAATACTCTCTATCCAAAATGCATGAATGGCGCAGTGGTAAAGGTGCCTCTTTCAAGTGCACTAAGTCTGATTTGTGAGATTTTGATTTTATTATATTATATGTTTATAGCAAACAATTAGTTTTGTCATTATTCTTCATCAAAAGTTCTTCAAATATGTTTTTTATTTAAAAGGTTACTGTTTTTATTATAAAGGGATTAGTATTTTATTTTATAAGCCCTAGAAATTGTTGTATAATGAAAAGGCTAACCCTTAAAATAAACTAAATGCATGTTCAGTGATTAAGTGGCTTGCTTATTTCCATTGAAAAGACTATATAAATTACTTAAAAGCCACATGGACATTATTTATGAAGCATTTAGATTGCTTTGTAAAGTTCACTTGAAACTGTTAAAGGATGGAGACCTTTAAAAGTTTTGCTTGTACCAGATGATACTAAAATATAAAATGGGGTAAAATGTTCAGCACACCATGTTTTGCTAGTTTTCTTTCAATTAACAATAATTTGACCAGGCCATGAAAAAAGCATTTTAAAATGTTCTATTATATTGTATTTTCTGATAGTTTTTTATACTGTAGCAATTAAACACACTGAAATAATGTGCACTAAAATATTCATAATAGAAAAAGTAACATGAGATTTATATGGATTTACATAAATTAATTTAAATACTTTAAAGGTATGAGTCAACATGAAAAGATATAAAGTATCTGCAATATCAGACAATAAGGTTCCACATTTATAATAACTTTAGGCTTTAGGTATCATGAGCAAAGATACAGGAAAAATGCATACCAGGATCTTACACTGAATTTTATTTATAACTGTCTTTAGTGTTAGAACCTATGTGATTCATCCATTATTTATCAGGAATATATTACTGATCAGCAAATATTGCATGGAAGTTTGGAAAAAAGCATTTGGCATTATTTAAAGCTGGATTTTTCCTGTAAATTCTTGTAAGAAGCTGTGCTTAAGTTTACTGAAAATAAACCTTTTAGTGACTCAGTCTCCCAATTATTCTTAAAGCATTTATAGAATAAAAATGTCAGCAGATTAATTTTAGTTCTCTAGTGGGTGCTGAGCGCATTCAATTAGATTAATTTAATGTGATTAGTCCTCTCACTTTCAGGTTTGCCTCACCCCTAAGAACAGATGAGACGTGTAAGTGTTGTTAGAAATTTGCTAATGGGGAAAATTCTGTTCTCAGTTGAATGAGCCAAAATTTTGATATCTAGCTCTACTAAAGGCAATGACAAAACTCTTATTCATGTAAATACTCTAAGGAGTTCATTCCTGATTCTTGGAAACTTTCTTTAAATAGGTTTATTTGTGTGCATGCGTAGAGGAAGTTTAGTTAGGTTTGTAATCTTGAACGTGGAGTGTCGTATGCGATTTTGGATGTGCAGTTTCAGTATAGGCGCCGTTTTATTTCATCTAATACATTTTGGAAAAGATTCCAGTTTTGGACAATGCCCCTATATTTTGAAATAGAATATGCTCTTTCAAAAATAGTCTCAGTTTGAAAGTCTCACAAGACCTGTAAATATATATACGTGAAATATTGTATAAATACCTAAAGATCTGGAATACTTCATATGAAATTAATACACAGACTTGATGCATCACAAATGGATCTTTAATGTAGCTACTCTGGATTTGCATCTTTCAATTGTCTTTATATTTGAAACATGACTTCAAATCTGTAGATTTTTTAAAAAATCAAACATGACCTGTGTATCTGTATGTTTATCTGGACTGTTTGTGGGGAGTAGTTACATAACACTTTTCTGTCTCCATTCCCCTCTCTCTTCTACTTTCATTAGCACAGCCATGGCTAAATTTGCAGGGAGGTGCAGAATTCACAAAATAGGTGTGTTTGGAAGAAATATCCAGCATTTCCTTTCCACAAGTGGCAAAACCATTAAATGTGTATTCAACACCCCTGTACTTTCTTAAAACAAGTGTTAGTTAGTTTTCAAAACATTTATTCTTGTGTTGCTTCAGCAGAAAATAAAAATTTAAAAAAATAGATTAGAAATGGCCAGTCTAATGAGTTTCTCAAGAAGAAAGCATAACAGCCCAGATAGAGCTGGACTGAATGCTATCTTTCTAGAAAACCTTTTCTGTGTGCGTAAAAGCAGCAGAATTCTATGCAAAGTGATACTTAGTTTAAAAAAGAAAAGACAAAATTAGAGCACATAACCACATCCCCCTTCCTTCACTGTCTTTTTCATTTTCTCATTAATGCAAAGTGGTAGGGACTCAGTGACCTCTATTGTGGATAATACTGGCCAGAATAGATGATAGGGGAAGTTATGAGAAATAGAATGATTTTATGCAAATAAACTTAAAAAAACTCCAGAGACAGGTTTGTTGGTTTGGTTTGGTTTGGGGTTTGTTTTGCTTTTTTTTTCCTCAAAGCATGTAAAGAGAGAAAAATACTTATTGGGTTTAGCTAAAAACTGATGTCTGGCTATAACTTGAAAAGCTCTAGAGAATGCCTAATGGATTCTGGTAGGCAGATGAGACTCTGTTCCTGAGAACTCAATAAAGCAATCCTTGAGATCCTCTCCTAAAGAGCAAGGGCAGCAGAACAGTCCAGGAGAAAAGACCCAAATAATAACCCACTAGTTTTGAGTACAGATGGAAGCTAAAAGGCAATCAGGAGGCAAAGGGATCAAGAAGACATCCATCACACCAGCACATGCTGTAGAAATGATATGAAGGACAAAAATAAAAGTGTTCAGCCACAGGCAAAGTTCTGTGCTATGGGAAACAGAATCACTCTCTATCATAATGCCAGTGGCAAGTGCTAGGAAGGCTGGAGCATTAATATATCAAATGATTGAAGACATGAAGCTCTCCTATGAAGAGAAAGATGCGTATAGGGTGACTTGGAGAGATCCTAGGCAAATGCATGTAAAGTGCATGTACTCGGCAATGAAAGCTTCCAGCTTTTTTCCTTCCAGCTGTTCCCATTAAGAAAACACACTCATATCAATCCAGGTCTAGCTGGATTACAGAATTCCAGCTACAAAATACTGCTTATCAGCAGCAGATATTTAATAGGAAACCGCGGCCAAGTTTTGGAGAAGTACAGTAACACCTATCTGAAGTTACTGAACGAGTAAGTAGTTAATGAAAAACTTAACAAGTTGATAATTATTTAGAGGGGACACAACAGAAGACAAAAGAGTCAGGGGTTTTTCACAATGCCAAGGCAGTAATTCATCATATTTGTTTAAGCATATTATATCTGTTTATTTTCCATGTCTGAGTAAAAACTAGACAAAATATCTGTACAGGTTAGAAAGAAAATTAATAAAGGTTATCTTGCACTTCTGCTGCTCTATAGGGATCATTGAGCAATGAAGCTCACATTGGCTACCTCCACATGTTCAGATATTGCAGGAATGAAATGTCTATTGTGTGACCTATCCTCTCTTTGTATAGTGAAACACCGGGCAGCTTTATTGTTTTTGGGTCAGTTGTTGAAGGTGCAGTAATGCAACCCTGGCATGGGTGTTTCCTATGGTGACTTCAGAAGAGCTCACCATGTGACACCACTACCATGAGTAGTAAATACCTGTATTGTCTTCTGTGGTGCACCATGGGGACAATGCACATTGCCCAGATTTATTGCTTTAATCCTAATTCATTTATTCTAACACAAGAAATAAGCCAATCTCATCAAGCCCTGGGCATAATCAAGTAGTTTCAAGCTTTGCTTTCCCTTTTCCTGCCATCAGGGATTGATGTGTACCTTCCATTGCTTCTTCAAGAATTCAGTTTCTGACTTGCATGTTCACATCTGCTTTCTATATGTGCTGACAGAACTCAGGTGTGTGAATGAATATTTGAGCAAAATGGTCATTGCATGTGATCCCCAGATCTTGTTTGGCTAGCACCTGCAGAGACCATCGCTTTCTGAAAAGCAGTATGTAGGATAATTTCAATTATGCAGGATACTGCAGAGAAGTTATTGCTAAAAGTGTATCACCTGTATGAATATTGTCCCTATAACTTCTAATTGCAGAATATGGGCAGAGGAGGAGATAGAATTGTAGATTTCTGATGATTGCAGGCTTTATCTATAAAGGGGAGATGAATACTAAGAGAGTTACTCAAATCACAAGACATTACATTTCCCTATTAAAAATTGCTCTTTTTTCTTTATCATGACCTGCTTTTCCAATAGAACTCTAATTTTTTAAAAAAATGTGTTGCCATTAAAAATTAAACCCAATAATTCACACTAGAATCTTATGAAGATATTTGTGCAGCCAAAACTAGGTGGAAGAAAAACCTTGACACTTCAGTTTCCAGTGTTTTAAATTAAAATTAAGTACTTATTTCTTTTGATACGTTCTGTTAGCAGTTCTCTTTCCAATGCACTTCTTTTTTTTCTGTCTATATAAGTTCCTTTCCATCTAAGAGAAAAGAAAATGGGACAAAAATATTCCCATGACTTTCTGAAATTTTGTTGCAAGACATTGGAAGACCAGATGCTATAGTCTTATAAATTCAAAAGGCATTATATACAGCCAGCTGTACCAAATAAACTCCGATTTTTATACCACATTGTGGTGTTCTCTGAATCTCTATTTGTTTTCAACATCTGCTTGGACCTGTCCATGCTTCCTGTTTATTAATTATAATTAATCATATACTAGAATGAACCTTTATGTCTGAAGTTTGATCCAGTAAGAAAGCTACTGCACTATATTGAGTGTTTGCTAAAGATAAAATTGTATTTTCCTTATGATTTTGCTGCTTAATGGAAATTCATTCCTGCGTATTTCTTAGAAAAAGCCCTTAATTATAGATTAATTGATTCAGAAAGCATTATGCAGAATAAGCTCCATATAAATATACTTTTTTTCCCGAATCCAGATGATTATTTGCTTCCATGTGAAAATGTTATACTGTGTGATTCTTTGATGTTTGGCCCTTCTTATCAGCAGTTCAGCATTCTTCTACCCTACTATTCTAATTTTTATCAGAAGTTACTAACCCCTCCTTTAGGCACATCACTTAATGAGGGTTTTAATAAGGTCTCTGCGTGGTCTCCAAAACTAGTTTTGGCTTTCCATGCACTAAGGTGACACAATAAATTAACAATAGAAAACTTGAAATTTAGAGTTCAGTGTTCCAGCTGAGTTTGCATTTTCCTGTGTAGACCCTGTTTAACCTTTCATTTCAAATTAGAAAATCCAATGATAAATCACAACCACGAATCCCAAATAGAGCAAAGCCAGAGTGGGATATTCCTAAAATGCTGCAAATGCCAAATACCATGTGGAAAAACCTGAAAGGGTACTCAGATCTATCCAGGCAGGGTTCCTATTCCTTTCCAGGCAGGGTGGGTTTTCATGGTGTTTCTGAGGGACTGGTGGTATCTGAGAATATCCTGCATCCAGATCTGCTCAGCCACCACCAAAGAGAGACTCAGAATAGGTCCAGGGAAGGCTGCAGGTATTTGTAGGCAGGCAGGGAGTTTTCTTGTGGGACTGGGCAAACTGAATTTGGCTTGTTGAGCCTGACAAAACAGGGACTGACTAGAGATACAGAGCCAGCATTGTGGATGTGGAGCCGGGAGCTACTATAAACTGACCAGGAATAAATTTAGGCTGGAAATACAAGAGGTTTGTCACGTGACACGGAGCAGCTCTTTCCTTGGACTGTGACCCCTTAGTTTTCTTTCGGAAAAGTTATGCCTGATAGGGCTGTGGGGGTTTATTAGTCTTTAGGGGCCGGGCCTGCAGTTGCTGGTTTTCCTGTCTCCCCATAGTTCAGCAAGAGGACATGTTCCCCAAGACTAGGGCATTATCAGAGGCAGGCTGGTCATTTAAATACTTTCCTCTCTGAGGGTTTGCTATCCTATTTCTCTGAAAGCCAACTAAGGTAGTAGGGAATAATTTTTCCCCTATATTTGGCTACAGCCAATGTATAAATAGTGGATAAAAGGTGGTATGTGGCAAGAAGTAATTTTTAAGAATTGAATGTGCATAAAGTGTGTAGGTTTTTCCATCCTTCATTCACTTCATTAAATGCAAAGCAAGCAAAGTTTTAAAATAACTTTAATAAGTGTTTAATAGTTCCTAACACATCTGAATGGAAATCACTATATTATCTTTTCCATGTAGGAGATACTATTAGGCAGTGATTTAAAACTTAATATTTGCAGAATTATACCTACCATGTATATAGTCAAACTTTTCAAATTCAAACACTTTTGGGGATTCCAAGACCCTGATTTTTCAAATACACTTTTTTGTTTTGTAAAGGTTTTCAGTCTGCTTTGAAACATATATGCATTAGGCTTAAAGGCAAAAGGAAGACATGAGTGGTAAATTACTAGTGGCTGAAATAAAACAGTGTTTCAGGATCAAAGTATGGGCCAGCATTAACACAAGCCTTTCTAAATTTTTGAATGTTTTTAATTCTACGGCTAAAATTGATGCCAGAAGAGTTAGATTATATTTATTTAATTTGCCTCTTTTTATCATCCCAAGTGCACTGAAATACACAGCACATAACACACTGTGCTTGTATTTCCTTGGGATGTCTGTAGTGCTATTCCCAGTGAAAACATGCAAGTCTGAGTAAAATTTTGTCTTTGAAAGTGTGAACTTGAATATACCTGGTCACCATGAGAAATTTAAAACAGATTATGTTAAACTGTCCAATATGGTGTCACTGATTAATAATGATTGATTCTGTAATAACCATGCAAATGTAAACTATTCATTTATTCCAAATACGTATGAATTGGGAGAATGATATCTCATATAATCTGGTGTTAGTCTATTCACTGCATCATAAAAATTAATTTGTCTAATTAATGACATAAGTTCTTTTATACATGTATAATTCATATTAATTGATAGGTCTGCCTAAAAAGAGTACCTTTTGGAAGAAAAATGATCCTATTAGTACAAGTTTAATCCAAATCAGGACTGACAAAGCATGGTGCTTTCAAGGCTTATCTCTATCTTTGTTAATTGTCATAAGCATTCTAAATTGATTATTCTTACATTAACATGGGACATTTCATTCATCAATGCTTTGCTGTAAAGAAAATTTGTCTAATGGATTTGGGTAGCAGCACTAAATAAGTGCATTGGTCCATTTTTCCACTGTAGCTACAGGGGTATTCAAAGCATATTAATTCAGTAATACTGAAAAAATTAACTGCTAAAATATATAGAAATATCATACAAAATTAGATTTCTGACACTGAATAATTTTTGTGATATTTCAAGAGTAAATGAGTGTGCACACTAGCACTTTTATTGCTTTTGTATTTCACAGATGCCTTGATAAACAGGCAATGTTAATATTTCTTATGAGCGATGTTGCTTCACCTTCCAGGGCCACAGGGGCACAAAGTGTAGGATAAATTAGTTAAATATGCATTTTAAGGAGCTGCTTGGAGGAACAAAAATTATAATATAGTCAGGATTTATAATGTACAACCTTATAGTTAGCATTTTAATAATTTATTTGCAGATTATCAAGTTTACTATTGGTCAATGAAAGAGTTCAGACACAGACTGAAATTTTAGTGAAACAAATGAATTTTAGTGTTTGTTGCTCTCTGTCTGCAAGTTAAGCTACAGTTCTGATTTTTTTTTTTTTAAATATATTCATAGACACAGAAAATGCAACCTTTACAAATTCATCTGGTTTCTGCTCAGAATGGGAGGGATTGACTTTCAAAAACTACACTCCTTTTATAAGTATTGGCTCTGTTGGCGGAATGTACTTTATGTGCACTTTTTATGGTACTCTCATTTCTTTTCCCCATTCACCTGATCTTTGTTTGTCTTGCACTTTCTAGCATTCTGTTAATCACTGGAAGCCACTCTGGAATCAAATCTGTGGCAGTGCCAAGAATTTCAGGAAGCTTTTTATAGTAGCTTGCAATTGAAGGCATGCATCATAAAACGAATGAGGAGGAAGGGAAGATGCTGTCCAATAGAAGTTAAAGGCTTGTTTTCTCCAACTCTCTAATCAGTGCATATTTTTCCACTTTGCTGAGCCTATCATTGAACAGCAATCCATAAAATGAGGCCATGCTTGACCTCCATTGCTTCTGCCATGGTTTAAAAAGATCCATGAAGGAAAGAAAAATGCTTTTCTCAATTTATATTTTCTCAGTATTGGTTCAGACGGAGTAGATGAACAATTCAGTTTAGCCTTGGAGTTTTGAGATTCATTCAGTGTTTGTATGGGACTTTGGATTCTCATTACCAAAGCTGTTTCTATATCTGTGCTGCTTTACTTGGCTTTCTAGTTCCACAGGGCAGGTTGGAGATGCTTTTAGGTCGTTTGTTATTTCAAATACATAAAAAAAGATATCTGATATGTTGATCTTTTTATTGTGTAATCAGATTTTCCTTCAGTCAGTGAGAGCTATAGACAAAAAAATGCAGCTGAACAGCTGGCTAGGTTACTTTCTTTCTTTCAAGCACAGAACTTAGATAAAAGTGAACAGCGATGGTTTGAATTTAGTCCTATGGGAAAGGATTCTACTCTTACTGATTAATTTTATTCAGGAAGTGCTCTGTTACTCTGTAATAAAACCCTGGGAGTTATATTGTAATTGTACAGCATTGGGTGTTCAGTTTGCATCAGGCTAGGAATTAGCATAACCTTAAGCCTGTGTTACTTGCATTTAAACACAGACACTTGGTTTTTATGCAGAAACACAATGGAAAAGACCACCCTTTTGCTTGGCTTTTCTGTAATTCTGACTCACTGCAGAAATAAATAGTACAACTTCGGTTTCGTTTGAAATATGTATCCTGGCACTGTAAATTTGATTCCTGTGTAAAAATGCACTTAGAATCCATTAAAAAACCCCTATGTACTTCTCCTTCCTGAATGCCATCATTTATAAGTATGCTGTCTTCATTTATCACCTTTGGCTTAGATCCAGTCCTGATTTCTAAATTATATATCCTAATAACTGAAGCTAGGATGGATTGCACCTTCAAGTTTATATCCATTCCTGTGGTCTAAAAAAAATCCCTTTGTTCCAATCATGACTGGTTTTTCACATCCATTTTTAATCCATATGCCAAGCATTCTCCATAGAGTTCAAATTTCAGTGAAAAAGGAACACTTCCGAAAGTTGTTCAGTTTGGTTTACAGTAGACAATGTTTGGGAAAGACAGAGATATTCCATATCCCAAAACTAAAATATACCAGATGTGCAGCTTTTTTCTGGTTAAAAGCAGATCAGAAAAAAACATATATAATATTCTTTATTTCCTAAAAGTAATTTAATATTGCTTTCAACAGAGAATATGATACTCCAATTTTATATATAGTAAAAATGGAAAAAGTATCTATGATAAAGAAGGAAATGAAAACAAATTACCTGTGCTTAAAATCCAATAAAACTCAACAAATACCTTCATGTCTGATATTAGTTGAATACATACTTCCAAGCCATGTAGGAATTAATTATTATTCAAGTAGTGTTGTTTACCTGCATTTAACAGATTGTTCAGGTTGACATTAGCATCTGGTAATATTTATTATTTTAAAATGAATGGAGCTAACAGGTTTTTACTGGTCACTCAAGGAAGTATTATTGGGTTCCAGTATGCTTCTCATGTGCTGTGAATTGAAGGATAAAAAGCAAGGGGGTAGTTTTTCTCATTAAAACACAACAGTGAAACAAGATACTCTCGTCTTCTTCCTTTACACCACAAGAAGCAGAACACAATATTTCCTCCAAATGCTTTTGTTTGTTAGGGGTTTCCTGTAAGTTTGATTGTTTTAAGAGACAGGAGAAAGGAGGAGGAGTTGAGCTTGTTGGAAGACGTTTAATCATCTTACAGTTGTTATCTTGGAAGTGTCTGTAAGACGTTTTCCCGGGCTGACGAGAAGAGCCTTTTAAGATTCACTCACCTTCAGATGTTAGACATCACAGTAATGATTGAAATATGGGACCCTCACAGGCTTGAAATACATAATCTGCTAAATTGCTTTTCCTTGTACATATCTTCTTTTTTTTCAGTGAGGTCAGGCTGAGTTATTCTCTATATTCTGCACAGTCTTGATGTCTTTCATACAAGACGTGTTTAAGCCCATGTATTACTACCCTTAGGTTTCCAATTGTGACTAGGATTTTGGAAACTATTAGGTTTTGAATGTTTGGAGTTGGTGTTCTGGGTCAGCTGGATGCAACTTTAAAAGCTCAGCCATGAAATTCACATCCTGGTACAAATTCTGACTGCAGTATTTAGAGATGTTCATATTTGGGGTTTTATTTTTTATTTGGTTATAGTACAATAACAGAAACAAAGAAGATTAAGGAACCAAAGCAATTCAGCTGAATTTGCCCAAGTCTGGCTCCCCGTTGAATAAAGACTAAACCCATCCCACCAGGTTTGTGCTCCTGGTGAGTGTCTATGACAAAACCAATTCATTTACTGGGGAAAAGATCCCTTATTGGATAAATCTATGCTCCAAGTGTCAATTCTGTATGACATCTGTCTGGCAATATGTGCTAAATCCACACAAAGTTCTCTTCCATAAGCATCTTCAGAAATACTGTTTGCAGGAACATAACTAATATTGACTAAATGAAAAAATCAAATAGACATGTACTTTCCTTTCCTGTACTTTTGTACAGACATACATGGGCCTGGTGGATTTCTAGGTTTATCAACCAAGAGGATGAAGAAAATGCAACTGTGGCACTAGAAGGTTGTCAAGTTCTCATAAATATCTAAAGGCAAAGGAGGTAATTAGAAGAATCATTACAGAAAACAGGCCTGCGTGTAGAGAAGAAAACACCAGTGAATTCTGTTTTATGTTCATAAAATCTTTGTCTCCAGCTTCTCATTTCAATTGTAATGAAGAGGGAGAAAGTAATAGGAATAGTTCATATTCTGATTTCTGCTCTCTAGAAGTTAATCCTGAAAGAGAAATCTCAAAAGATGTTTGCATCACTCATAACTCAGAATATCTGTACCTGTTCCTGCAGTACAGCTCTCTGTGATGCTTTGCTGTAATAACACTTGGCTTGGACTCCTACTATGGCAGTTTTCCATGTAAGGCCCAGCAACTGACTTAATCTGGCTTTTTGTTTTGGCTACATTCTTCCACAAAATCAATCATCTTTAGGCTGGCAAGAGGGAAGTGCCTGAGCAGCCTCATACAGAGGTTATCCCTCCACAAACACATGGATCCCCGGTAGCTCTCAGCTTGGACTCTCTAGACTGAAATCCTGACATTTCAGAAGTCAAGCAGTGATATCAATGCAAAGTCACTAATAGGTTGTATAACTGAATTATGCTAAATGGGAGGTGTTCCAATAACCTTTCAAGCTCCAACCAGGTTACTGTTGATGAGTTTCTCAGGACCAGCAGATTGGGAATTCTGGAGAATAGGTTCATGGGAATTTTTTAGTATTTTTTCTTTGCCATGTTTTTTCACTCCAATTTTAATTTTGAGCAATCAGAACACAATTAAAACTGCTTGTCAGAAATGTAGCATGACTTGGCAAGAGATGCAGTAGCTCTTGTGTGTATCAGGTATTGCTTTAGAATACAACATGCCAATTGCAGTGTGCTCTGTCACAAATTAGTGATGCCATGTCTCGCTGTACAAGAATTATTATGAAATGCTGCTGCAGATAAAGGGCATTACATGACCAAATGTTTATGATCAGCCAGAAGGACATAAAAAGTTTGCATTACCCAAGGGACAATCAAATTTTCCCTGTCCAGTCCTAAATGAAATACCAACTTCTAATATGTTGATGAAAGATTCTTTCCCATGTTTCCCCTCCTCCCCCATTCCTTTGTAAAGCAATTTCAAAGTAAACAATGGCCTACCACCAAATAAGAGTTTACTAAGAATAAAAATTGAATTTGGTCTGCCTGTCGACAAGCTGATTGATTTGTGAGCTCTTATGACTGAATCCTCTCCTAAATGTGCTCCCATTTATCATGTGTAAGATTGTTTCAGAATCAATACCAGCTTAACACAGAAGCATTTCTGCCATGGACATTTTGAAAACAACTTGCCTTCTCAATACTGCTGCTAATTTTTTCAGGCAGAATTATCGGAACAGTTTAATTGCACTTTGCAAGTTAGCACATGCTTATACCAGGTTCTGCTTTGAAAGGATGATTTTCAAAGTAACTTCTATATATCATCTTTTTAAGAGAACAAAAATAGATTAAAATTGGATTTTCCTTCCTCTTCTAATGGAGAAATCAGATCGAACTTTCTCTAGTTGTTAAATGTGCCCTTTGAAAACCCATTTTCCAAAAATTGGATTTCTTAAATTAGCTTTTTAACATAATTATTAGCATTCTATTGGAATAAGTACCAGAAGCAGTCTGGGAGTAAGCCTGCTTGGGTATATGCTCTGTTTCTTCCCCAGTGATGTCAAGGGTTTAAAGTTACTTTTCTCGATTAAACACCCATAAATTCAATTTTAAATGATAGAGAAAGTTTTTAAAGTCAAATATAGTACGAGGAATGGAGAAAGGGAGAAACACAGTAAAAGGTTCAGAGCTCTTCAAGCAGTTCATGTGTTGTCTCAGCCCTGGTGTGCAACTGTGCCTGTGCAGAGATGGAGCAGGGCAGCGCTCGGCTCTGTCCTTCCCAGGACAGGATGTGCCGGCAGCCCTGGAGGCACGGCCGGGGCCAGCAGGGAAAAGCAGAGGTGGGTGGTGCTGGATACCTGCCAGCCACGAGGGGAGACTGGGGCAGAGGGACACTCGGTGTCAAGTGTCCTCCACCTGCCTTTTGCAGTGTGTGTGGCTTTTTCATTTTTACCTTTTCAAGCAGTACCTGTATAACAAACAGCCAAGTTGTGGAAGAATCAGTCTGGGAAAGAATTGAGAGGTTTGTCCAAGCTCCAATTTAAATCTGAACTCTGAAAGAGAAATTTCTCTAGAGACCATTTGATTTGGTGTTCTGAAGGGCTTTACCTGCAGGCACTCCTGCTGGTGCTCTCAGACAGCCCCACTTCCCGTGTGTTGAGAACCCAGTGTTTAGGCTGCTTGCAGTGGGTCAGAAGCCTGCAGGCACTGGGCTATCAAGGGATCCAGGAGACATCCATGCTGTCACTTGGGAGCATTGGATGCAATTTTGGAAAGGATCTCCAGCATCTTCCAGCCTACAGGCATTTCACAGGTCCTCAGATCACACAAACCTTGTCATAGATGGGTCACTCTCAAAGATGCTTCATTTGAACAAAAGGCCTGAGCATCACAAGATGAAAACCATCCTGATCAAAATGAACTTCTTTGCAAGTGTAACTTTATTCTATGTAAAAACACATATTTAAACATAATTATATCACATTAAGCTATCCTTATGCTTCATTGTATTGCATTTAATATATAATTGTTCTTTATTTATAATTAGGTATAAAAATGTAATTTATTTCCCCAAGGAGAAAAGGAAAATTGTCTTTTAATTTTTCAGAAAGTGTCTTAGCCTCTATTCAAAACAGTTGATTATGCATACAGCCTTATGTGTTACAATAATGACAGACTGTAAACATTTCTCTACACTCCTTTACAGACTATTAGCATGTTATCTTGCTCACACAGAAAGTAAATCAGAAATTTTGTTTCGAATTATGTGATTGTTCAAAAAAGCTTTCAGGTTTTACCTTGATTTTTAGATTTCTGCTGAGGTGGAATGAAATATTCAGTTGTGACTGAGTTAAGTGTATGCTCTGTCTCCATTTACATCAAAAGTAGTTTTTCTGTAAATTTAGAGCAAGACACCCTCGTATGATTGACTAAAATTATTTCATGGCTATAAATTAAGTTTATGGTATAAATTCAGCATTCTGATGGAAAATAACCTAAAATAGTTGAAGTACTAAAACATTGGAAGGTATTTGCAGGTGTTTAATATTGGACAAAAAGAAACAAGCAGGAAACAAAACAAAGGAAAAGAACAAAAGGAATAAACATTTAAATTATTATTACTGTACTGTGCACTATCAATTTGAATTAGATCTGGTGTTCAGATGTGTTTTAAATAGTGCAGACAAAACCTAAATGTGTTCTATGGCCAAAGTATAAAATTTTTTAACTTTCCACTTTATGCTAAATATGTGCATGATCAACCACACTTCTAAAAAGGAATGAGTAGTAATTTTTATGAAATATTTGTAACAACCTATTTTTGTACCATAAAGTGCTATTAGGGCTTACCTCAGAGTGGGAGATGACGATAATGTATACATGCAGACAGATAAATGATTCAATTCTTACTTACAAGAATAGCTGACAGTGATTGCTTATGCTCATTTCCTTTGTGCACACTATGTAGACCAGGAAACTCCAGGTTTCATGGCCTTTCATGTTCTCCAGAGTAAATCAGTCACTCAAATAATAATTATTAATTATTTCATGTTGACAGATGGTTGTACTGGTTTATGACAGTTGAAAGACCATACAAAATGAAAAAAAATGCTGCAACTGATAAAATACATTATATATATATTATACAGCAGCAGTGATAGCATAAATAATTATCAATTGTTTGTAAACAAATAGCCAGATAAATTGAGATATTTGTTGTTGAGGCTCAGCTCACTGCACTCCAAAGATTCAGCTTTGCAGATTATGAAGCTGAAGGTACGCAACAAAGGTTTTGGTTCATATTACAGTGGATTTATCCAGGTCATATTTGGGTCTCTACCCTGTATATTAAGAACATATGTGGTTAAACTTTTATTATGCAAGATATACACCAGTTGGTTGTGAATTTCTTGTATTGTGCTGACTCCAATGTTTAATTTCAACTTCAGCCCTCTCAGAGCTGTGGTGTTTGGAATATTTCTGATTTTAATCTGAGCTCTTTATCCTGCTGTGCTTTCAAACTGGACTCCTAATCACCTAGCTGAGTTGAACTTTTCATCTGGGGAAGGCTGTGAGGTATCCTAGCCAAAGATCAAATACTCACAACTGCTGTGCAGTGTGGAAGCGAGCCAAAGTGATCACCAAAGGCATTGCAAAGCAGGAAAGGAAGCTGTGATGTTCTTAATATTTTTCTCGATTTGGAAGCTCCTCTGTAGCAGCTGAATTGGGGATATCTGCTGGAAGACATGGCCTGTGTGAACAAGCCATGGTGCAGGGGACAGGGCTCTGCAGAACAAGCACAGGGCTCACATTAGCCAGGGCTGGGAGGGAGAACTGACCCTGCCAGCTCAGCCTTCTCGGATACTCCCACCCCGGGCAGGTTCTGCATTGTCTTCCAGCATTGTCTGCACTGTCTTCCAGCAGGGTTGGTAGGTGGAGGAGAGGGACAATGACAGTATTTGGTCACTGCTTTAGAGTTGAGAAGATTAGCTTCTGCACTTAATTCTTTATCTGGTTGACTAGAAGGGTATTTACTTGGAGGATCTGATCACACTACTGGGAGATGTGGGAAGAGCTGGAAATGAAAGAAAGTACATTCTGTTTCTCGGTTTGATAAGGCTCATTTCTATTCTTTTTCTTTTACTAACTCTTTTAAAACAGAGTGTCATTTTTTATGGGTCCTGTGCCAAAATAGGAGTGCTGAACTCTTGTGATATCCACAAAATATTACTCAGAAGCAGAGTGCTCTATTCCATACTTCAAAAGCAACTTTGTGTTTCTGAGTGGTTCAGCTATTAGCAACAAACCACTGATGCTTTTCTGCTTAAAAGGGGTCTACAAAATAAAAATGCATTGTGCTGTGAATCACATGGACATTGAGTTTCAGTATGCAGCGCTACTTTCAAGTGAAAGGTTGCTACACAAAATAGTCCTAGTTTTTTTAAAAAATTACCATAATATGTCAGTTTAATCAGGAAGTTTATTCATTTATAAACATATCTTATCTTTAGCATCTCAGTCATATGCAACTGAGTTATTGTTTGTATTATGTAGATGACTCATTTCCCTTTCAAGGATGTGCAAATCATATGTCATATACAGTATCTGACCTTTCTTCTTTCCGTGTCTATGGGCCACCATTTGATTATTCAAAGCAATGATAACAATGTCAAGAAAAACAGTGCAGGAAAGGAAAAGTCCCTTAAGGATGGCTGATATTAAATGCATGCAGTATTAAAATATTAGAGCAAAAGCAATACAGAGAAAAGTTTAAAATAATAGTAGTAGGGACTACTTGGAAATGAGGAACAGCATGGGAAAAAGCAGTGTGGAGTAAAATGTCTAAGGAATCCAACATTTTTCCAGATGAATTTCAAAACATGAAAGGACTGCCTTTGTGAGAATGTGAATTCAAATGGGGAGGCTGTAGCCAAGACTCAGCCCTTACTCCTGCAATGTAAATCTACCGTGGTTTCAGATTGCACATCAGACAATGTCCCTTCATGATTTTCCCTCTTGAACAGACTTGCAGAGTTCTGATCGCTTCATTTCAGTGGTTGTCTCTGGTAACACCTTTGAAGGGAAAGGGATAGGGTAAAGGGGTATCTCTGGCAGTTAGCTGAGTTTTGCCTTTTTCCAAGTTTTATCTAACCACAGTCTTTCGCAATGTCATGATACTACCAAAAATATCCCCTCAGTTTCCTTGGCACTACTCCAAAAATAACCCATCAACTTTTTCATTTGCAAAGTGTTGGCAAAGCAAAGTTCTTGTACAGGCACGGAACAGGGAACCCCAAAGTCACTTTTCTTAGATTTAGTAATGGGTGTCTGTGGCAGCTGACCAGCAGAATATTCCAATTGTGCAGCTCATGGGACTGAAACTGGAGTCTCGCTGAGGTCTGCACTAAGTGCCAGAAGTCACTGGGAGAGTGCGATGCTAAGCCAAGAAGGGAGCCGGCTCAGCCCAGGACCTCTAGGCATGGCACAAAGTGGGCTAGGAAAGCTCATGACTCTGGCTCTACAAAGCAGCTGCTTTGCCTTCAAGGACAGCCTGGCTGTGCTGGCACATGGCTGTGTTTGCTTGGGGTGGTTTCGGGTGAATTTGATCTGCTGAGCTCAGATTGGCCCCACAGGGAGCTGCTGTGAGTGTCCGAACCCCCACGGCACAGCTGGACAGTGACATTGACAGTGACGTGGCCTCCCTACCTGCAGTGTCTGCAACCCAGGAGGATCCTACTCCTCTCTCTTCTTACATGCAATGTTTTCCACAGGGTGGGTTTTGTTGTTTGTTTTTTTTTTAATATCCTTTAACTTAATTCCCTTTACTGTGACTCATTCTGCTTTGGTGGAAAATCCGTATTCTTTTTTGTATAAAATCTGTTTATGACATGTGTCAGGACAGCATATAAACTCCTGCTGAATCCCACCTGTACTTTTAATCTTCTTGGAACTTACATATTTTATTAGCAATGGATATTATTGCAATTATTTTGGTGTGAGTGATTTCCCAATTTGCTAATCTTACTATTAAAATTAATATTTAGGTTTTATATCCTTCAAATGGGAATAATGATGTTAGTTATCTGATGTTTATGTCTTTCAGTCACGAAAATGTTCCTATTTAGGCTGTAACAGGCCACACACATGTAATCACAATAAATAGCATCTAATATGTTTACAATAGTGGAAGGATGAGGTTAACTTCTGTTTTCATATTGATGGACTCAGCTGGACTTGGAATACTATTGTTTACAATTAGCTACATTTTTGTTGTTGTGCTTTACCCTCAAATTAAATCTTTATTTCATCAACTAACCCTAGGGATTCCCTGTTATAATCAATGTAATAAACAGCATTAGTTGATAGCCTATAGCTGATGTTCATTTGTAATTAGGTTTGTGTTTAAAGAAGAATAATTTTCTAAATTTTACTGCAATAATTTTCCTTTATATTTATTTATGAAAGGCAGGATTAAAAGTTGACTATGGTTTGTCTTGTCTCCACATGTCTTTAAAGCAAGGTCATTCAATTGGGACAACATTTTTCATTGTCTATTTTAAGCATAATTTTGGAAGGGAAATTGCTAACAGTCAGTATGGGCTGAGCACCTAACTACCAAGTACGCATTCAAAAATCTGCCCTGCTGCTTTGTCAGATGCTTGCTAAAGACACAGCTATCCGTGTAAGAGCAGAGCATATGGCAAGTATCAGTGGCACTCTACAAAACAGAGAAAAAGTAGGAGCAAGATGCAATGGGCCAGGGCACAGATAACAGCCTCCAAGTCAGGTTTTACTTGAAAAAAAATGGCCAGAGGCAGACGTCCTGCAGGAATTAATATAAATCTTTAACTGCTGTTCTCAGAATGCAGGTGACCCCCAAAGCTTTTTGTGTACGGCGAGCAAAGGGACATCTAGTGAAAGTGGTTTAGCAGCATGTTATTAACTTTACCTGTTGAGTCACCCTTCTTTGGCCATTTTTTGGAAGTTTGTAAATGCCTGCCTATTTAGCATTAATATAAATCTGATGAGGTGATTTGCACAGTTCCGATCTCTGATGAAAGTCATCTCGTAATAAGTTTTAATCTCTAAAGCAAGACATAAACAAAACCACTGCAGTCATTTGACAGAAAATGCATGGAAAGGGTCTTTATAAAGTATGTTCTCGGTTAGTCAAGAGGATCAGCAAGCTCAAAGTGGTCCAAAACTTTGGGTATGTTTTGTATATATTGCCAGGTTAAGCACATTTTTGATGAAACATATTGTGGCATACCTGTGTGCTTCTCAGGTTAGAACATTGGTATTTAGGAAAAGAACAAAAGGAGAAAGGAGCTGACAAGAAAGCTGATGGATTATTTGGGCATAGATGGCTTAAAGCATTTATCTGTGTGAAACTCAAGACAGCCCTGAGAAGTTGCTCTGGTAGTACAAGTTGTCCAGCTTGCACAGTTAGTACAGTGCTTTATTTTGATCCAGCTTTCACCATGTAGATTTACTCCTTGGAACTAGATTAATTTCCCCTAAAACCACTGCTAATACTCTCAAACCTCCTGCTTATGTGACTGGTTTCCTGCATTTAACTCTGGGAGGAAGTGCCGATCCACCCCTTCTGAGACTTTGGTTAACACTCCTTGCTGCCAGCACATACTAGGGCTGGGCAGCTGGGCTCAAAAATAAATGAACTTCAGTTAATAAAGAAGAGAAAAACAGTAATTGAGAAGTGGAAAGGTACAAGGAGGAGATTTATTAATCTGGGTTTTGTTGGTAGTTACACAACCTATAGGATGCAAAAGGATTGTCCTTGTTTACATGGTTACTCATACGCATTTTATTCAAATCTAGTTTAGAAAAAATGTATGTATAGATCAAAGACCGATAAAATAATTGGCAAGGTGCAAAGCTTAGTGTTTTAGATAGTAAAGCTACTGGCAGAACAAATTAACCTGCTGCACTGGTCCCAGAGGAGGGCTGTTCACCCTGAGCTGTGAATACAGAACACATTTCACTTGAGAGACCTGAGTTTTTCCTATCAGATTGCAATTCTGTGTACTCATATGGTTCCAGTAACATCTACTTCTCTATGACTGATGATTTAAAACTCATAGATCAGGATCTCCACCAATTCTTCCTACTTCTATTTCAATTTGTGTAGACATGTGGGAAGGCAGATGCATATATATACACACAAATGCACAATGGCAGAGATGCAAGCCACAGGAGAGTTGTAAAAAAGCATAAAGGGTTTCATCTGGAATAGGTCCAAATCACTCTGATACTGACCTGATGTAGGTGCCATCTCCTCTAAGTGAAATTACAAGAAAGTCCCAAGTGGTAGTGCAGAGCTGTGCTTATTGTGTGAATTGGGTGGAACTTTGTGGACCACAAACTTGTAAAATCTGAACAGAAGACTTTCGTCTCTGTGATTGCTATTTAGGATAGTATTTTCAAGTACTAAGGTACAGGTCCCCAAAAATTTTTGAGAAACCTAACAGAATTAAATGAAAAACAAGTAGAAAAACAGAAGGGAAATGCTGATCTGTCTTTTTGGAATTATTTGAGATATAAGTAACTGTGTAAGGACAGTTGTCTTGGATCCATTTGTGGACATTGTGCTAAAGCTGGTTTTTACACATATGGTCCTGAATTTCTCTAAGAAAACAGTTGTGCTTCTCCAAAATGTGAAGCCCAGGGAGAATTAGTTCTGCAAAGAAACATCTTTTCTGCCCAGAGAGGAATTACCTTTTCATAGCAAGTTGTATTTTGGAATCCCAGCTATGCGTAGAATCATCTTCTTATTTCAAATGATTAGCCATTAGTTCAAATGAAAAAAAAAAGTGATATACAACTGTGATTATGACCAGAATATGAAACTCTTTTTTTGTGCTGAGTAGTTTTCATGCTGTGACTAGCTGTTGTGAAGTCCGTGAGGGATAGATCATGGCTTGGTGCAACCGTTCCCCTCCAGTGCCTGGGAAGACACTGGAACTGCACATGTGAGTAGCTGTTCACTGGTGTACTGAAGGGACTTGCAGTCTCACCTTCAGTGACAAAGTGCATTAAAATCTAGGCTTAACAGTTCAGGAAACTTTTAAGTGAGCATGAATTTACTAATTTATGCCAGATATCCACAGGAGGCCTTAGAGATCTCATAATCATGTGAGGAAATGTGCCTCTCAGTTTGGGAGGTTTAAATAAAAATAATTTAATTTGTGTTCAGGTAACACTTTTATAGCATGAATTTTATAGTAAACATAACAGCTGCAGCAAGATTGTTTTCCTTGCTGTAAGGCATAGGAGAGAGTGTTTGCCAATTTTCTGTCTCAGAAAGGTGTCTTCACATCTTGACTTAGCCCTGAATATTTCAGCAGAATCTATAATAACAGACTTGCATGTTTTAAGATTCTATAACATTATAATTTAAAAAGGCAGGAAGGAATTGTGTGTCATCATAGGACTGTGATTTACAAAGACTAGTTTTGGATATGTTGTATGTTACTTGGTTTATCATGACTGTCTTTTGCTTGACGTAGGTCAGAATCTGTGGCCCTCTAACAAGCTATATTCCCTTGCTGAACATTATTAAAGGAACACAGAAAAGTACATGCTAACTATTGTACTTGATTCATTCTCTGCAAAATACCTTCTTTGCCCAAGCTTCTGCTTTCATGAATGGGAAGGGAAAAATTAACGTAGGGGAGAGATCTCCTGCATCTGCTATTTCATCTATAAATAAAGAACTATTTTGCCATGGCGTGTAGGAAGTACAAGAGCACCAGCCTGTGTTTTACATTAGGATTTTTTAAATGGTTTGAACATTCATTGAAATTAAAAAATAACAAGGGCTGGCATGAACACCAAGGGCATCTTCAGTACTTAATGTGCATTTTTTTATTTTTTCCTAAACTTCTATACTTTCAATTGCTGTATATTTAAATTGGTGTCTCCTGTCTTTATAAGGTGCAATCATCTGAAACAGTGATGGCAAACTTTTCTGTCACATAACCAAGTCCTCTGCTAGCTGGGAAACAGGAGACATACCAAATAGCTAGGGAAAGACAGAACCCTGGCACTAGTTTGCGCCAGTGAAGGACAGTTTGGGTATCAAGTTGTGTCTTGAGGTGTCCAGACTCTTACAGATGAAAATGAGCAGCTGCATTCATGTGCCACTCTCAGACATCGAAGTGCTTGGGAGTTGCATAAAGTTTAATAGTTTAAATCCTAGTTTAGTATATGCAGAACTCCTGTGTATCCTAATCACGGAATGCTCTGAGTAAGGCAGTGAGTGCCTGTGTGGGACTTGGTGCCTTGCTGGGGTTAAACCACAACAGTAACTGAGACAGTATTTTTACAGTGCCCTTACCAGTTGAATAAGTCACTCGGGAAGATGAAATAAGGTATGAGCAGGATGTCTGTTGTTGACAAATACTCTGCTCATAGGAACAGCAGAATAAACATTGGCTTGCAGCTTCATCTCCGAGTTGCATGTCGAACACTAATCATCATAGCCTGGTATTTTCCTAAACCAAAATGGCTTCACAGTCATTAAAGTAATGGAAAATCTTTACAAGAACTTTCACAAAAGGATATGCTGCACGTTAATCAAACTTATGGCAGCTGCTAGAGGGGATTGTCAGTTTCTTTTATGATGAAAATCCACATGGGGCCAATTCACAATGCTGGCCAAGTTACAGGTGTCCCATGTATAAAACATGTAGTTGGTTTAAGATTTAATTAGGACTTTCTTCTCTGATCATAACAGTTTAAAGGAAAAATACACTTAGGATTTAATTTTCTTTGAGAGTGGTTATTAATTTGATGTGATTGATGTTAAATGGGAATTAAATCATAAACGTGATTATGCTTGTGGTTGGATGTTGTCTCAGCAGATTGTTTCTGCTTGTCACTTTTGAATGACTGGTGATGTGATATGGCATGTTGATTTTTATTATTGCTTAAAGATTTCACTTTATCATCATTTGTCAGGAAACTGATTTTCCTCTTAGTCCCATTAATATGAAATCTGTCATAACTAGATTAGGATAGAATTGTTATCTATTGCCCTAGATTGTTATCTATAAACCCTAGGCTAAATTTTACTCCCAGGAAAAAGACAGCATAATAACACGGAGGGGAAAACCAACCAACTCACAAAAAGTATTACTGGAATGTGAATACCAACAGATGAGAGTAATTTTTTTGAGAGTAATCATGGTGTATATTTCTATTTACTTGGCTAAACCAGATTTCAGGGGTGCTCACACCTAAACTGGAAACTCAGTTTTCAGTGACAGAGCGGGTAGGAAAAATTAGTAAGATGAGGAATTCAAAGATGGAATGAGAATACTTGTACCTTTTAAAGATAGTAATTAACAAGTTTAGAGAGGCAGTCACTTTGATTTTCCTGACAGGAAACAGGCTTTTGGCAAAGATAGCAGAGAATGACACACTATTTCTGTGGACCCCTTCCCCATTTTGGTTCAAATGCACGTAGAGGAATTGTGGGATTTCTGTCACCTTACAGATGGACCCAATGTCCCTAACACATATGCTGCCCTCTTTCATCCAGAGAATCTCAAAGACTGCTTGGTGCAATATGCCCTTTCACAATCACAGTCGAGTCTGAAGCCTGCAGGTCAATTAAAGAGACTTCTGTGGTCTCACTTCAAGCCTTACATTTGTTGCTCATTTGCACTAACCAGTGTTCTTCTCTGGTACTTATTTGGTGCCCATTACTGTGATATCTGAGAACAAAGATCATTGAGAACAGATACTATTTCTACCAGAAAACCGAGTTTTGTATTGTTGTAGAAGCAGAAGAATCCTATTAATCCACAAAGCACATCAGAATACATTGCATACAATGCAAGCCATGTGCACTCTACACAAGCCCCAGCTCACAAGCTGAGATAGCTGTGACATATCCCTCAGTCTGAAAAATAAAAGGTAAAGACTTTTCGGTTTGGTTTTTTTTTTTAGAATCTGGGGAGAAAACACCAAATCAACAACAACCAAAGAGTTATTTAAAGCCTAAGTTTTTGCTTTCCAGCTTAAATGTGGGTATAGAAATAAGTATAACCTTGAAAACTGATGGGTTTTTTTTATTCGTGATCCCTGCTTTTGTAGTAGTCTCAAACCTAGTATCTGATTTGTTAGAACTATATTATGGACAAATTTATAGAATTTTGACATCTCCCTGTTTGATTGATCCACCATCTACTATCAATCTCAGAGCCACACTGAGCAGGATGTGCCATCAATTGCAAGTGACACACAGCAGGACAGGCGTAGTTTCTGGGTGTCCAAGAGCCAGTGTACTGTAGGATATCATTAAATGACAAAGGAGTTATTTTTGTACTGAGAGTGCTAATAATTTTACATGTCTTTTAAAATATGCTTTTTAGATTCAAGATATCGGTCAAAGTTAAAGCTTTCTTGCAAATTCTTCAGTTAAAAAAAAACATACCATTTTTTGGCAACAAAATTTCACTTTAAAAGTTCCTTTTCAGTGTTTAGTAAAAAAAATTTAAAAGTGACAAACTTCAGCAACAAGCAAAGAAGAGCAATACCTCAACATTAATTGTCTAAATGACTGAATATGACAGATTATGCAAGAACGTTTTCCACGAGAGAACCCGTTTTCAACAGAGTCTTTCAATTTGATACAGTGAGTCTCTGAAATTCAGCATCAGTCACATTAGACTACAGTTCTGTTTTGTTTAGAAGATCTGTGACTTCAAATTTACGGAAGTAGCTTTTGCTAGCAAGTATTAACTGTATCAGAGAACCAAGGAAGGAAAGGGTTAGATTCTGCACTGTTGGTGCAGAAAAGAGGAGAAAATTCAATTGAAATAAGTGGAATTACAGAGGAGAAAAATGAGCCAGAAATCAGAATCAAGACGTTATTGAAAAAGCTTATGATGTTGAATATTAAATTAATCTAATTTGCACTGTCTGATGGTGGCCATTAGTGCCTGAAGTAGAGGCAATGAAATGCTAATGTGATTAGTTAGCAACACTAAAAACAACCAGTACATTTTTCCTTTGATTGTCTGTGTGTTTAAGAATATTTCATTACTTCTGCTTCCTTTGAAATAAGGGTAAGATATAAATCATAGGCACAGATATAACTAGGGGTTGTGACGTTTTGTTACAGAGTTTAATTACATGAATCATAAAATATTGCTACAATTTTCCAAACTGTTAAACCTTAATTAATATGAACCCACAGGGACCACCTTGATGGTTCATAATACTCTGGAAACTCTCCTCCCACAGTAGTAGTTCATATGGTTGAAGATTGCTTTATAATTTACAGAGAGTGATCAATTATTAGAAATGAAGCCAGACAAATTAATTTAATATAAATGGGGTTGTATGGAGTTTGACTAATTCTTTTTAATTACCTATATGTTATTTTTTCAATAGTCTAACAGAGGGACCCATTATTCTTTCCCATGTACAAATTCATTAATCTCATTACCGTGCAGTATTAATATAATTTTATCACACATTCCAGAAGTGCAGCACATTGACAAACCATAATGAATCACAGCATTAGTGTACTATCACTACATTAATTTCAGGACATGCCTTGCTCATCTGCAATTTACGGTGAGACTTAGTATAAAATGAGCTGAATAAGCACGTAATTATGACATCTGCTTCTTTTCAGGTACCTCTTTGTAAATCAGTGACAAAGGAATAACAGATTTAAATATGTGTTAACACTCTGATAGCTTGTATAATTGCAATATGGCAATGTGTAATGAAGATTAAATTAGACTGCAGTGTACCTGACATATGCAAGAGCATAATTGAACTGCAATAATTATGGAACAAAAAAGACTATAAAGTACTAATATTTCAGTTCAGTAAGGTAAAACCAGAGTAAAGGAGAAATATTATTGAAATGGTGATGCAAACAAGCACATTGTTTTTATAAGGAAAAGTTATTTATGCTCGTAATTTTTATCTTCAGTATCCCTAGCATGTTCTTGGTGTTAGGTAAAGTTCTCACAGATTCTCCTGTTTTGATCCTTCTTGGATTTCAGGTATCTGTGCCTTTCATCTCTACAACAGCAGATAATGCCCACCACATATAAATATAATACTGCTGGTGAGGGATTTTATGGGACTGAGAAACTGAATTTCGCACATCTACTGTGGTAGAAAACAGTGATTCACTGGAGCCGTGGCCTCCAATCAGGCACCTGAGGAAGGGTTATATGCTTTGTCCTGTGGGAGACACAACCTGAAACATATGGGAGATCAAACTGTAAGCCAGAGGGTATGGCAAATTATTAACTGCATTTTAACTGAAGTCATTATCACAGAACTGCTAAAATATTTATTTTAGATGTATATCGTGCTATATTTCAACTTCAAATCACTTGTGGATAACAATTAATTCTAAAGGTTAGTAACAGAATATTAGGGTATGCGTTAAATGCCCTTATTTGAACAAAAATATGCAATATATATGAATGTGACTGGTGAAGTCTGCAGTGTCATATGCTTACATTATAACCTAAATTATACTGTTATGATTTAAGCAAAAATGTATTTGCTATATGAACACAAGAGATGTCCATATATATATAATAGGATATTATACTGATGAATTCATTGTTGTATTAAATTATTCTCATTTTCAAAATGACTACTTACATCTTATAAAAGACAAAAACTTGTTCATGCTTATGACAGCACTTAATAGCACTTTAAATATAATCTGTGATCCCTTTGTCACACGTTTGTGTACATGTATGAACATACCCTGTGCTGTGCATACATGAGACTGTAAAGTATTTCTTCTAAGGAATGACCCATCCAGGAATTCTGTAGCTTCTGAGACTTTCTCCTGAGAGCAGCTTTTTTGAACTTTCTTCTGACATCAGCTTTTCTCTTGTTGTTACCAAGTTAGAAAACAACAGTTCCTCCACACATTTCACATAGAGAGATGTTAAAAATAAATTTCAAGCTACATAAAAGGATTTCCAGTGAAGCCATCAGAGCCTGAGCAACAAATAAAACAACGTGTGGCCTTTCTACAGAACGTGGTGACTTTTTTCAGCTCACGTTAGATTTGCCTGTGTCAGAACTCTGTGGCTCTTATTATCCAGCTGGCTGAATGAATTCCCCTGTGATGCTCCAATAAAGGCACGCTCAGCAGCCAGGCTGGCTGCGTCACAGAGCAGGTTTCAGCTGGACAGCAGAGTCAGGTTTGCTTGGAATTCCTCACACAGGAAGTTTACTGAGCTTCCCATGGCCAACAGCCACAGAGTCTCGTTTGGGTTGGACTAGGCCCTAAGAAAGCACTCTCGGGCAAATATTTTCAGGAATTTCTCTTTGCAAGTCTTTCTAGTTTTCGGTGTCTAATCTGTAGCTACACGTGCACACTCATATCCGCAAATGCACCCATCCTTCGTTAATTAGCAAAGACAACTTAAGCACTTTTATCAACTAGATTTTGAGTAGCCAGACATGCAGAGAAAGGTAAATCATTTTTTAGTCTGAAGGATGAAATTGCAGAATGTAGTAGCTCTTTCTGTCATGCTACTGCTCACACTGGCAAATTTTCATATCTCCTATCACGTTGACTCACTGTTAAATGGTATCATGGGTTTTAACTAACAAACTTTCCATCTGATGATGAATAAAAACCTTAATAGAAGTATAAGAAATTAGACCAGAAAATTTAAAACTGAATTTAAGGGTGTGGTGGATTTTTTTTCCGATGATCTTAGTCAAGAAACGGGAATACTTAGATCTTAATTACCATTATTTTAGGACAGATAACCTAATTTAAGATTAGAGGAATTATTACCAAACTTGGACTCTTATGGCTTAAAGCAGGATTTAGACAACACTTTCTATTAAGACTGATAAAAAAAGTACTATAGTGCAGGATGGATTTTACTTGTAGTAATAATAATACATATAACTCCTGGGAAACAGAAATTTCAAAGAGTTTTTTAATAAATTTGCTATGTAAACAAAACATCAGTATTTTCATAAAGGTAATTTCATACCAGTATATATATAAGGTTTGAATTGAATAGTCATAATGAGGAAACTACAGAAGAATTTTAAGAGCTGTAACTTATGCTGAAATTTTTGACAGTAGGCTAAATAATGCCATAATCTTTTTCTGATATGCTGGAATAAATAAGGAAAAAAATACAACCTAAGCAATTCTCTAACAGTTTTTATGAATTACAGTATCCAAATTAGATTGAAAAAATGTATCTGCTTATACACAAAATCTATTTAGTCATCAGATTCACAGGAATGACAATTAAACCTTCAAGCAGTTCTACTATCTAAAAATTATTAACCTATGGAAATATTTTAGTTATGTAATGTTAATGCCACCTGAATATTGGAAATTATTAAGATGATTTTTTTAAAGTGAATTAACATTGAATAAATTTAAGATTACTTTATTGAAGCTGAAGATATTTTAGGTTCTTTTCTCCACATATATGCAGGCATTTTCTCCGTGGTACACTTGCTAGTGCATTTGCTAGAATTTGCTGAACACTAGAGAGGATCTGTACATAATTTCCTCTCTTCAGCCAGTTTAAGGCACCTTACTTTCAAGAAGTTTTCCTGATATTTAACCTAAATTTTTCCTTTTTTGCATTAATCTTCTAACTCCTAGTTATATTCCATGAACATCATTAGATAATTCTTTTGTCTTATTTGTGTGTTTATATCTTGAAATATTTATAGACTGCTACCGTGCCTCATATCCCTTACCTAGTCATTATTTGGCCAGTCTGTTACCTCTTTTAAATCTTTCCTCATAAATCTCTTTCCCTTCACTAACCTCCTTTCATTGCTTTCCTCCGAATTCCCTTCTTTTCTCCCAGTCTCTCTCCCAGTGAGGTGACCTGTGCTGGACACAGAGTTCCAGATGTGATTGTCTCCCAACCATGTTGACACTGGCCAGTACCTCACTGCCCCACGCTGGGATGTTCTGCACTGACAGTGTAAAATTTTGGTGGCGTTTTTGGTGCTTTTTTTGTAGCTTCTTTTTGTATTTACACACTTCTCTTTGCAAACTGATATCCTATTAAGAAACAGCATTTAGAATCTTTATGTTATTGTTTCTCAGGTTTCTCTCTTCGAGTTGGACACATGTTTATTTGCCTTGAATATATGAGCAAACAAACACCACACACATACACACACACACACGCACAGATCCATCTCCATTGCCTGACACGCTAGAGTTCTATCCCTTCTCCTTCATATTTCCTGATGGGTACAGACCTAAGTTCTAGGGCCATCAGGAAGATATTGATGTTGCTTCTATCTGGGATGTCCTGTCTCTTTTCTGAGTACACAAATATGTTGGTAAATTTATGATCAAATCTTTAGAGTATAATTCTACAGATACATAGTTCGTGGGCCTGCCCTCCTCCTATCCTTACCTGTTTGCTGCCTTTAAAGACAGTAGTATGGTTTGGGGAGCTGAGACAGACAAAAATTTATTATTTTTTGAATATGCTTGTATTTTATCCACTTCAGTTGCTAGAACTGACTCCCTGTGCAGTCCCAGGAATATGAGTGCTGGTGTAAGGAAGAGGGAGAAGAAACATGGCCAAGGCAGGGGCAAGGTAGACCAGTAGCATCTCTGATTAAATTGCCTAAAATAGGAAGCAAACTGCCAACATTAACAGCAACTGGTCACAACAGATATGCACTATTACATTTCAGAAAGAGTAATACTCTTGGTAAATGGCCAGTTCAGTCATATATTTTCCTTTATATTCAAGTGTCTGTGTTAAAATCTCTTTTTATCCTTACCTTCAGTAAACATATTGTATATTTATTGGATAAAATATGGTCAGTATCATACGCTGAGGGTTTTCCCTCGTTGTTGTGTATGTTCATTACTGCTTCACGCATATGGTTTAACCAAGTGGCTTTTTTTCCATTAGACAAACTTTAAAAGAATTTGGATATATATAGCAGCTTTAGTAAACGACATCTATGTAGATTGATGGATTTTCATGACTCAAAGTAGTGGCCAAATTCTTAATTATTGCAGCTGTAAAAATATTGAAATACAGGACTTTTCAAAACAGCTTTATTAATTTTAATGCAGTGTTTAGAAACCTCTGCTTTTTGTTGAGCAATAAGCCAAAAAAAGTGGCTTTTTCTTTTAATGGAGTCAAGTTTTGTCTTTTTTAGTTCATAAGTCAGCACGCTAATATTCAAAGTATTTAAAGATGTCATGATGACTCTGACTTGTTGTAGAAATAAATAAAGATGGAATCCATATGTTTTTCTTTTGATGGATTAAGGGCTATGTTTACAACAACATAAGTTTACACTGTTGCTGCCCTCAAGTACTCTGCAGACCTTCATGGGTCAGCTCCTGCAGAGGCTCATTCTTACTCAAGAGTACAATTACAGTAACCATTTCCATGGTTAGGGAAACAGTCTGTTCTGAATAGAACATACAAAATTATGCTGATGTATTTTTTTTTTTAATCCCACCTTTTTTATATTTGAGAACAACTTTTTTTTCCCATAGCAATACCTCAGTCCTTGGTGGCTTACTATAGCTATAGATTAGCATTCCTCAAATATCATTAAAATATATTATATATGTTCATTTTATTTTGAATTGAGATTGTTCTTGTGTGACAGATAATACAGAGACCTATTTTTGTAAGGGATGTGGAGTCTCATTTCATAGCTGCTATCCTTCCTTTCTCTATTTTAGTGTCTTGAAATCTCCATTGCAGCATTATCAGTACTGCAAAGGCCACAGAATGAAGCTGTAAGCAAATGATTGTCTGATTCAGAGAACATATTTAGGAGTCACATCTCCACTGGCTTCAGTGTGCTGCTTTTGATTTTCTCTGAAATTAGCAACAGATTAATATGGACAATATTTTTACAGTGTTCATGATGTATTGAGATAAATGTTGAGCTCTTGCACATGTGTATAAGTTCAAGTTTAACAATGTATATATTTATTCCTGTTGGTGTTGCAAGCTATAGTTTGAAGAACCCTCAGTCTTGGTGAGCAAATGGTATTGGTGTTTATTGAATCCAGTTCATAACAGGCAAAAATATTTGCTATTGATCACTGCCAACTCTCAGCTTGTTGGCCAAACTTACCTGCAAGGAGCACTGCTTTACTCCACTGATAATACTGAGTTAAGTGGAGGAGGCCGCTCTAGCACTCCGTGTGGGTGTACAGGCTGCTTCGACAGAGACTGGACCGGTTTCCCAGCCTCTGGAATAAAAATCTGCCCTGACTGGAGCTCTGTCCCTTCCATAACTGCAGAGTGGCATGGGGATGTTCTCATCTCACAGTTCTCTCCAAGCCCAATAGGGCAGAAAAGAGAGAGAGAAACAACACCAAGTGTAGAGCACATTCCTGCTGAAGGCTCACCAGGAAGGTCTTGGTGCAGGTTCATGAGCTTCCTTGCAGTGTCACAGCTTTGTGTGTTGTGTCCTTTTCATCTGAGAAATTGAAAGTGTGAAAGTAAGCAATAAGTTAGATTCTGGGTAGCATTGACAGAAGGTGTTAGTGTGTTAGTAAGTAAGATTAAAAGATACCGTGGAAATATTATGTGAGAGGATTATAACTGTGGAAGCAACTTCAGTAATGGAAGAGAGGTTTGCTTTCCTGCAGTCGATTGGGAGATTTTAGTCTGAAGGTAAATGGAAAAGAAATAAATGGTGTTTCAACTATGAGAATATTCTCTTAGCTTTAAGGAGAGGGTAGAAAGCCAGACTATTTTCTGGGATTGCTCTCTTAATGAATGCATTTGCAGGTACTAAATATTTGATGATCAGTCTATGGCTCTCCAAAAAGCCTTTCATGTTCTTGAGAGGCAAGCCAAAAACTGATTGTGAGTCAGAGATACAGAGCCTGTTTATTTGAGCATACTGAGCACCGTGTCTTCCTTGGTACATTATATGTTTTCTGTGGGTTTTTTTTTTCAAATTTCCTCCAGAAAGAAGTAACATTTGAATAAAATGTATCTAAATGTGTATCTAATTTTTTTTTTCTTTTTAACCAGTGCATGTGCATTTACACATGATGAGTTTAGTGGGAACTTATTTCAAATTATATTTTACTTGATGAGTTTGTACTGATGGAATTCTCATATATTTAAATATTTTGTTCAGTTTTTATTGGTATTATTTATTGTTTTCAAAAGTAATTTTCAATGACTTTTAGTGGTATTGGCTACTGTGATCTTAAAACAGATCAAAGGACATTATTCCTTGCCATGCAAAATTTGTTACATTTACAAATAAAGTAGAGCTACTTAGGAATTATATTTCTTAGACATAAATATATTATGAAATTATAAGTATCTATCTAGAGAATCAGGATTTGCCTGGAAATATTCAGATAAGTTTTGTTCATCCTGTGTTCTGCAAACAGGACTTCTGTAAAGCAGCTGCATTGTGAAATGTTTCCTGGACCTTTCTCTACCGAATGTGTGGTCATTCATTTGACAGTCATTGCCTGGAGAAAATAGTGGGAATATTATTAATGGGTTCCAGCATTTTATTATCTACATGGCAGGCTTGCTTCAGCATGAGAAAGCTGTCAATGACCACACAACGTTGTGTTTGATGTGACACTGCAAAAGGTTAGGTGGTTCCCACATTACAGCACTGGTTTCTGTTAGCACACCAGTGCTCAGTTTAATGGTTTATTGAAGGAAGCCACTTGGGAGGCAGATTTTGGCTTTACAGAAATGACTGATAATAACAGGTTGGAATATGGAAGGCAAAAAGTCTTAATTACATCATATGCAGACAGAAACACACATGAAATTTTATTGGTTAAACAAACACTCAGCTGTTACGATTTGCCAAACTCCGGTTAAGCACTGATGATGCAAAAAGATCCTGGAACATTAAGGAAAATGTGTCCCTCGGAGACTTGTCTCTGATATTTTAAACTAACCTCTGTAGGGCTCACTTTATTGCTTTTCTTCAGAAGTGGCACTTACTGAGGCAGCAGTAGTAGGTAGGACAATTCTAAGACTAGAATATTGGTTCCTGAAAATTTCCCAAACCTGTTTTTTTTTTCCATTCTTCATCTACTTATAATTATTTCATAATTTTTTCAAGATTTTTTGTTTCAGCATCTTGGGAAAGGGGATATGCACTTCTGCAAGGCATACTGGGAGCTCAGCTAAAATAAACCTTGCATTTCAAAGTTACTTTATACTATAAAGACTGCTGAAAACAAATGTTGTGAATTGCAATCACAACAAGTTTTGAGAGAATGGACCCACTGTCGGGGTCTCCTGGACTCTGGGCTGCCCGGTGGCCCTGAGTAGGAGCCGACAATTTCGAGGCCGAGGACCCAAAATGTCTAATGGCTGAAGCGAGCTCACCGCGTGGCGAGGGCTGAGCTGAGCGCCAGGAAGGCAGGCAGAGGCGGAGGGAATAAAGGAGCTGAGAAGGGCTTCTTCCGCAGGAAAGGGTTTATTGAAGAAACGCAGGGGAGAAGGCAGTGGAGACGTGGAGCAAAAAGAAGCGCAGGGAGCACGGGACCGCAACTTAAATACAGCAACAAATCTCAGGGCGTGGTTAACAACTGTCGAATCAGGGAATGATAAGCAAATGACAGGGGACCAATAGCAGAGTTTCGGGGGAGGGAGAACCAGGATACAACCAATGGGGAGCAGCAAACAAGAGAAGTTTCCAGAAGCTAATGTAATATGCAACAGGCAAAATGAATAAACATAAAACATAGACCCAATCAGATTGTGTGCTCAACTGAAGCTTCTAGAATGGGGCGGGGAGGAAGCCAAAGGGTGCCGCCTAGGGTTAACGCCTACCGGGCGTTCCCTTTTGACTGACAGGCCCCTTAGGGCTGTCCCTGTGGGGTGACTGATGTGCTCTCTGCAGCTCCCGGGCTGCTTCCAATGGATTCTTCATCCAGGCAGTCATTGTCTCTTGGTGGATAACGGACCCAAGAGATCAGCTCCGGGCCAGAGGGCACATGAGCCACCGCCACAACCCACGAGTCAGCTAAAGTAGAAAATTAGTATGTCAGGATGAGAATTAAACTTAATCCAGTGTTTGAATGTGTGAAAAGAGTCATAAATCCAGATAAATGAGTACCTTACCAGCCTTTCTCTCCCTTGTTTCCATGTACCACGTAATCAAACCATTTGGAGTTGTATAGATAAGCTTTGAGAGTAAAACTGAGGCTTAAAGATCTTGTGGATTAAGTGTGCAATACAGAGTCTGAAGAGCCAGATTTTCAGTCTGGATATTTCACAGTCCATAGCCTTTGGGACATTTTAATTATAATATCTTGATTTCATGTCTTTATTTTTAAAAATGTCACATAGTCAAATTTTGAAGTTAATAGAATCTGTCCAAGAGTACATGGAGAATGGTCTGGTGTCATCTGTGTCAAAGTACTGTATAAATTTAATATTTACCCAATCTCCTAGTTGTTTCTCTTTGCCCCAATTGTACATCACTTCTGAACATGGCTCACAGAACCTATTGCAAATAGCATTGAATAATGTAAGCTAAAATTTGATTAAATCAGAAACAGCTGCAATATGGCCACCTTTGGATTTAAAATACAATGCTTCTAGTTTTGTAATAGAAAAGGGACAACAGAAACAAGGAAGACAGATCAAACATTTTTTCTTTTTGTGTTTTGGTTGGTTGGTTGGTTTTTTTGTTTGGTTTGGGGAGTTTTTGTTGTTTCATTTTGGGTAGTGTTTTGTGTTTTGGGGTTTTGTTTTTGAGGTAAAAGGAAAATTAGATTATGAGTGACTTGAGGAGAAAGGCCATATAATATATCCACAACAGGAGATGTCATTTGTTCCAAGAGTAACTCGCAATCCAGGGAAATAGTTGTGCATGTAATCACCTAATCTGGCAACACAGTAATAATTTAGGTTAGAAAGATCTTATCTTATAAAACTGTGGTTTTGTATGTCCTTGAACAGCCAGTCCAACTTCAGAGTGAGAGTTTATATCTCTCATGGTAAACTTGAGCTGTGCTGCAGGTGTTTTAGTTTATCACTGAAAGGAAATGACTTTTTTTACACCTAATTTAAACTGAAGCTATTCACAGTTTAAAATGTTCAGTAACAGTGACCTCTGTAATGACTAACACATTGCAGGTGGTCCGATAGCAGGCCAGTGGTTAATGTTTGCAATCGAGAGAGACAGAATTAAATGTCCACCCCAGAGTTGTTTTCTTCCAATTTATAGAAGGGACACAACAGCTGGCTCAAACTTAAGCCACAATTAAAAGGCTTCTGAAAAGTTGCAATCAGTTTAGTTCCTGCAATGGGAGAGTTTTCCTGTTGCCATCTATTTAAAATTTGTCATTAAATTTGAAAGCAGAAATCCAGGCAAATAGTTGGAACCTAAATCTCTGTATTAGACCTCTGATACTTATGTTCCAGCCTTGCAGTCCCTGCTCAGTCCTTCAGGCAAAACTCCTGTTTGTTCTGCAGTTATGTGGTTGGGATCAATAAGCATTTTGTATTGGAGGACGTGAAGTGCTTTATCAGACCTAAGAATGCTCAACCAAAGCTCTTAGCTTTCACAAATAACTAACTGAGAAGGCAGTTCCGGTTTCCCATCACAACATATAAAGCAAAACTGGGGAACCTGGAGCCTTCATTTTAGCTTATTTTCACTTTGACAAAAGCTAAGTATCTTTACTGTGTAGCTGCTGTGCAGATTTTTCAAATAAGTGTAGACCTGGGTGCATCTAAACCAATCATAATCATTGTCAAATGGCACCTCGGTTTAAAGTCTGATTTCTTTGTAATGCATACTGAATTCTATTAGTGCTTAAACAGCTGATCCTGAATCCCGTCCATACAATTCAATTAGAGAGTCTAACATCATTCTGGGAGCACAAAAGTACTTGGTAAAAATGGGTGAGAAATTTAGGTCCTGTCAGAGGACAGGTTTTCTATTGAGAAACAGTTCTGCTGTTTCTGCTCCTTGCCTTGGAGTGACATGAGCTGTTACACAAAGAAAGAACCTCTGAAAGTAAAAGCAAATCTGCTGCACAGGAGAAAATAGCCTTCATATCTCAGAAATGTTTCTTCAGGACTTATCTTCAGCAGGAGCTTAAAACAGCCATATTTTCTTAGAATACAGGATAACTGCCCACAATGGTTGAGAAGACATGATGTGTAAACAGAAGTTGGTCTGAAAAGTAAGTTTCAATATGATATGTTAGATACTATGCAAATCTTTTATGAAATGGCCAGGATTAGGATTTATCAGCACTTTGTGGACTATTCCTTAAAGAAAAATAGTCATCTCAGTAACAGGGTGCCTGGATAGGACCCATTTCATTGCTTTGTTAACTCTGCACAGATGAAAACCAAGGGCACTCTGTAGTGTTACGTGAAATACATCAGCTGACATTGCTTTTTGCTGCATGAATGAATGTAGACAAAAAAACTCCACAATATGACCAGTAAATAAAGTAGACTGAATTCTAATTGGGAAAGGGATTGGAATCCAGCTCATTTATGTGTAGAGTAATCAGTTTCCATCAGACTGAAAAAAAGCCACACTAGAGAGTTTCAATATATATTTAATTATTTCATTCCCACCTAGGAATGACACATAATCTGTTTTTTTAGCTTTCTCTTCTGGGAAGAGGGAAATTTGCATTTGAATGCTGTCAGGCAGAGGGTGGGACTGAACTGGTGTTTCCTGTCTCCTAGGAGAGTGTCATCCTCTGCTACATCACCTTCTGCTAGATGATACCCTGGAAGTTCCTCTAGGTTTTATAACAGCTTTCTGAAAATGAAATATTTCTTCTATTCATAATGAATGAAGCACACCTTTTTCTCTGCAGTTATCCCAGTTTGTGCTGTAAATTTTCAGTTCAACCAAACCAGGCTCTTTCTACGGCTGTGTGAACAGTTTCATTCATACTCTTTTCTAATTCTCCCTCCTACATTTCAAGATCTAAAAAAACCACTGACATGTATCATTAATTGGTTTTATCTGTTGAGGATAGACCCAAAACCTAATACAGTTATTGAAAAGAATTGCATTAATATCTGTCCTATATTCTTAGCATGTTTTCATTGTCAGATCTTTGATTAAAAATGATCAGTTTGACAAAGTATTTTTTATATACATACTTGTTCAAAAGTATTTATGTTGGTATGGTTTCTGACTAGGAATGACGATGTCAAGGCCATCTCCCTTATATATGTAGCTTTATGTATTTTATAAGTCAGTAGAATTGTTCATACTTATAATTCCTTTAGGGTTATGTCATATTTAAAGTATCAGACGTATACGGAATTATAGAGACAAAGATGTAGATTTCTCGTAAAAAAAATCCATCATTATTATTTTTTATAAGCTATACTCTATATAGTACTCATATAAAGAATGTATTTGGTGGATGTGTTACACAAATAACACACAAAGTGAATATTTAGTCCTGACCCACTTACATTTATATCTTTGACACTAAAAATTTCCATTTGCAGTTAAAGTCTGTACATGTATTAGCAAGGACCTTTATTGTCTTGAAATTAAATCTTTTGAAGTTTCTTCCTCTCTGAGACAAAAGAAAGCATATAGTTGACATCAAAGTGGAGACATACTGCTGGCTAGTAATTATGGTAGCTTAATGTTGCCCAGTCCCCACCCATTTACAAGCTTGGCTTTACTTTCCTCAGCATGTTCTTATTTTGATCAACACCTTTAGAAATAACTGGATAACCCAGTTACTTATAAAGTTTCTGCAAATTTGGTTGGAAAACAAAACAGTGGTTTAATAATTTATTCTTTATATATAATTTTGGCTTTTTTAAAACCTCCTTTAATTACTCTAAGTAAGTTGTAACTGTTAGCTGGGTGTTGCCAGATGTGAAACCAGACACAAGGGTGAGATTTTACAATTCAGTCACAGCTGCTTAAGACAAAATCTGGTTTAGGACACAAGAGATGGATTTAAAATACTAAATTTATATTAAAAAATAATAGGGAACTGTATGCAGGATAGCTAAAGTTTGTGGGGTTTTTTGCAAACTTATTAACTTCAAGTGAGTCAATCCAATCTAAGTCTAAAAGAGGCTTCAAAACTCAGCAAATAATATTTGCTGTCAGTCTTCTCCTGTCATCCACCAAAGCAAACATAAAAATGCAGAGCCCTGCTCTGTTTGCAAATTAAAGCCTCAATGCTCTCCAATGTGTATGTTAGGAAGGCGAGCACTGGAACCATGGCTGAAATTCCTCTGCGTCTTGGAACAGTTTTAAACTTCTCTAAGTACCAGGATGATGAACTCAAAAGAAGTTTATTTATCTTGGGAATTTGAGTTTTACAGCTTAAGAAAGAATAACTTCAGAAATCCATGGGAGGCGGGGCAGGGCCGGGGGGGCAGAGTCCTCCCCATCCTTGCAAATTCTACTGCACTGGCCAAATTGTTGATGTGCTTAGCAGAGCATGTTAGGTAGCACAGAGCAGCTGAAATAACTCTGTGTGTCTTCTGCATGGTGACCTTTGTACTGCATGTGTATGAGGAGAGAGACAGAGAGGCAAAACATTTATATCAATATTTTAACAAGAGATGTGTGGGACTGGGAAAATCTATCCAGTGAGTAAGTCTTGTTTTTCTGTAACTAAAACTGAAACAAAAATAAGTGCATACTTGCATCATAAAGTGTGTTTGAATTACAAAGCTGTGACAGTTTTACTAGTTTAACCCAAATCTCATGGGTACCATGTTTGCCCTCATTGTATTCCATCTCATATTTAGGTGATGGGCGTGCAACAATTTGAAGAGAGATTTTCCTTCTGGGTCCCTAAACCCAACAGTGACTCACAACGAGAATAAGACAAAACAGCTATAACAAAATCCAAAACAATTTAGCCACAACAAAAACCCTAGAATCTTCCATCTAGCATGATTCTTTATTTACAAAAATGGTAGCCAAAAAGGGAACTTTTCCTATAGTTTCTCCCAAGCTGCTCTTTTTCTTCCTCTCAATGCAGATCTCAGTTACTGCTTCAGAGCAGTAAGCAACTGCAGCAGCTAATTATAACCAGCAGTCTCTGTTTCCCCCTGCTTACCAGGTCATGGCAACATTCATTTGAAGAATGTTTTTTTCTAAACAGGAAAACATTTCTCCAACAAAAGTCTGTAAATATTTTTCTCAGTAGTACTGGCAGGCAATATTTATCCTGGTACTGAGGTCATGCAGAGGAGATCAGATGTGATAATGCTGAGCTTTTAGCTGTCAGCAGGACTTTCTGGCATTTCCATAGAGTTTTCAAACATATAAGCATAGAGATGTCTGTTTTTCTTGTCCAGGCATGCTTCTAATTTCCATCACTATTAAGAGGTGTTGTACAGTCTTATCAGGGACATTACAGACCTCCCAAGTGTTCTATGGCCACTTAAGTCTCTCATGTTTTAATTGATTGTGACAGATAACAACGTACTGTAAATCTGTGATTTGATCAAGAGGTCCTGATGAACCTTGTAAATTTTCAAAGTGAAACCAAAGTGTTTCATGCATATTTTCCAAACCTGGAGATGGAATTGCAGAGTAACATGGGCAATGAGTGTTTACACTGTGGATAATAACAATGACTAGTCTCTCTCTGCTTGTCCTGTCTCTTCAGCTTTTTTTATCACTTCTCAAATTTTCCTCATTTATTTTCAGTCCAGCTTTTTTATTATTTTCCTGACATTAATTTTCTGTATGGGCCTTCTTGACACTAACAGTAGTTATTCTGAAGTGTTGTGTGTTATTTATGGAAGTCCAGTAGCCAATAGAGTAAAACATTTATAAAGTTCTTCTAAAGCATTTATAAACTCATCCAACAATAATTACTTACACAATGCTTATCAGGATGTCATCCATTCTATTTATTTACTGGCCTACCCATTATTGTCATAATGTTGATTTAAAAAATCAGAAACACCTTTAATTTGGATTTCTTAAGAAGTAAGGAATTACTGCCGTAATGCAAATGTAAATGTTCTGCTACCTTGATTAGAAAACATTGAATGAGTTCTAAAGAAGAATCCTTTGAACTTCTCACCTGAGTGTTGAGAGAGTGCCATATTTCTACCCTGGCAGCCATTTGGAAATATTAGCATTTCTTTTATTAACACAATAATACACATGCAAAGTTCGCCCCTCCCTGGTAGTGTTACTAGGCTTCAAGATCGACCAACCAAATCTCAGGTTTAGCATGAGGAATCAGGCTATTGATGTGATACAGAAGATTATCTGACTTTATACCAAATTTGTCAGAATTACTTAGATTTTCATGTAGAATAGCATTTAGACTTTTCAATTCTAGTCTCTGTGTCTCTTTGTCTTTATCTGACTCTTTATGTCAGGATTTTTTTAAGGGGTCTCTCTTCCAAACCACTGCACATTACTATAGAACTATAAAACTGCTCTGACTACTAGGTGTAAAGGGGAGGGAACAGGACCTTGGCAATGGTCAATGACTTGACTTTGCCTTCCAACACATTTGAAAGTATTGCACTTCTTTTTTCAAATTGAGTTATGAAATTGGAATTTTGATAATAATATAGCACTTTATCATGGCTTAATTTCTTGAAAATAAGTCTACTGCTGATTTAGAATGTGTCAGTACAAAACTCTGTTCTTTGAGCTTCGTATGAAAGTCCACTGACATTGAAGATACTCTTCGTTACTCAGAACCCTAATTCACTGTGTGGATTAGGATGTCAAATTCCTCTCACATGACTGCCTCAAAAGAACAGACTGATTATGTGGGAAGTCATTGTTGGGCAGAAACAAGTTTTTGTGATACAATATGAACACTTGTTATTTCTAACCAGTTAAGGGAACTAAAATCCCAGTATTTTCTTTTTGTTCCCACTTAGAATAGTAACTTGTCATGCAGAGTCCACTGCTAATTAAAAATATTAGTGCTTTTAGCACTGACAACTACCTAAGTAATTTGCCTCAGTAACAATTCATCCAAACCAGAAGCAAGAAGAGGGAAGAATTTTTAAATTAATTGCCTAAGATTATGCATGTCAATGTTATGATGAATAGATGGTACTGAATTCCATGAAATAATTTAGTACGTAAGAGTCTATTAGCTAGTTGAAAACCATGACCCCATTTAATAGTTATGGACCAGCATAGCATCTAATCTATATTATTTGATTTGTATACCCTTTATGATCTAACCAGCTCTCATAATGTCAAAAATCATACCTATCACATTGAACTATAACACATTAAGAATACAGGATTGGAAAAATCACTTATGTTTGTCTCAAAGGTGAGCTCTGTTAGCATATTTACACTACAGTGAAAGAGATTCTGCACATTTCACTAAAAAAAAAAATCAAGAACCCATCTCCAAGTGCTTTTAAAATGAAACTGACCATGGGATAATAATTTTAAACTACTTTGGTTGGCTTTTCCCTACAGTCTTCAAAAAAACCCAAAACATTAATCATCCTTAGTTTATATTTTTAAGAATCAAATGTCAGTAGATGGCTTCTATAATTCTAAATTTGCCAACAGAATTTGGATGAGCAGATCATGCTTCTAAATCACACAGCAACTATGGTTACCTGTGATGGAAGAAGAAAAGTATTCATTCTACATAAAAATGTAGAATGGAAAAAAGAAACACATGCCTGAACTTACTCTAATTTGCTTATTCAAAAAAGAAGCCAGTGGTTCTTCATGGCAGAGTAAGTTGTGAATGCATGGCATACTTACAGAAGTTAATCACAGGGCTTTAATATAGCAAAACATAGCTTAAAACTATTATAGTTATGTATGATATTTTTAACATCTCATGCTTTATTCCAGAACCTCAGGCCTATTTGTGGTCTATTTGTGTTTGGACAAAAACAAGTACATGAATAGAGATGAATATGAAAACTGATCTAGGAGTGAATTAATACAATCATTAATAATTTTGACTACCTGTATGTAAAATAGCGATCTCTAAAGACATCATAATCAAATGGTTTCAAATGGTTTTCATGTTTTCTCAAATGAAATATGTATTTGAAGTTATGCATGCAATTTCTAGGCAATGCATGTTCTTCTTCTGATAGGTTGTATGAAATTTGCAGGAGAGGATGTTCAGCTCCCCATCTACTGCTTGGAATGGGCACATCCCCAGAACAAGCTGCACTCTCAGTCCAGGGGTACCTTCCTGCTCCTCTCAGGGAAACAGGCAGAATGTTGCACCAGCCTTGGAGTCCTCTTCCAGCGTCCTTTGCACGTAGAGCTGTGGTAACTTTTGTTCAGGATTCAATTCCAACATACAGGGCCTGCATTTGCACTTCATTCACAATTTTTTGTCATGTTGTAAAACTTCATACCCTTCTGCTAGTGTGGCGATTTACAACACAGCTGCCTGTCAGACAGGTTTGGAACACACAGATGGAGGCAGGCGTATGGACAATTGCAGGGAGAGGCGCAGAGAGCTGCTGTTCTTTGATGTTCCAGAGCATACCCACGCATGTAAAGACTGGACAAGTGTGACAAGTGGGTTTGTGTTTACCAACAGATAACCTGAAATCCCTAACACAAAGTAACCCTTTCCAAGAATTCTGTAAGTGATCAAGAATGCAGTGTCCTGAAAATATCACCAAAGTCTAATCACTTAGTCCCAAGTTTAATGAAGTCTTTAGGTCCAAACTTGCCATTAATTTAAATGGGAAATCAATGGGAAGTTAGGAGCCTAAATGCTTTGTTGAATCAAGGCCTCCAGGCTCAATTGAGATTCCCATAGTGATCACTATAAAGAATTCTATTAAAGCTCTGGATTGTGTTAATCACTTCCATATCTGTCTGTTGGTACCTACCTGGTTCATTTACAACATTTATTTTATGTGTTTTAAAGGGAACGAAAAGTGATACTTTCAAGGCATCTAAGGTACAGTTAGACACACAACTTTGAGTAGGATCTAAAATATTTTCCAAAATCTTTCCTGTGCGTACCTGCATTTCCAAGTACATATCTACAGCAAAAGCTAGCACTAGTGATTGAAATACCCAAATCCTACTTTATACTTTCTCTCCACTTCAAAACCATTTTTTTTGAATTTCTATCTTAAATACAACCAAGAATTTGAAGTTATTGCAATATTTTTTCCTACCACTCTGTCTGGTATCAATCAAAGACATTTGGATAATTGGCCTAGTTTGTGAACCTTTCCAGTAGAATATTTTAAAGATTTTAAGGAATTCAGGAAAAAATTGCTAGTTTTAAAGATTTTCACTAGCAAATCTAATCAATATAGATAGATGAATAATTAATTCTAAATAATATATCCTGGTTTGTTACTTTAATCCTATTAAGTAATTATTCAGTTTTATCTTACAGTATTCCCCAGCTCATACTAACTGGCTTCACTTAAATAATTCACTACGGGCCAAAGCTTGATTGCACTGAAGTCAATGGCAAAAATCCCATTTTCTCCAGTGACAACAGCATTTAACCCTGAGGAACTGACCCTAAGGTTAATTAAATGTTTGAGAAAACCTGAGGTGATTTATAGTTTCATGCTGAAAGCAAGAAAAATTCACAGTTTTGTTAGGTTTTGATGTAAAACAAGATAAAACCTAGTGCTCTCAAGCTGAGTTTCACTTTCAGTTTTTATTTTCTTTTACAATCTGAAACTCAGAAAAACTCGGGTTGAGTGAAATGCACTGTGTGGATTGCAAACAGGTTTTTTTCTTGTAATTACTTAAGAAGCTGTACCCAGAAAGTTTTGTGCACCTTTGCTTCTATGATCTCCTTCATGCATCCTACTAATAATGAATCTCTTTATTAGAGGTTTGTTTTCATGGTACTTTTTTTACTGGAACTATTGCAAGCAGTGCTGGGCATATTTCTTCAATGTGCATATAAACAGTTGTGAGAGAAGTAAAAAAGAAAGCCTTCTGTATACACATTTCATGGAATAGACAGCATTAGTTAAGGAATGTTATATACTTGATTTGATTAATGAGTTTTGGGGAGATTATTTCTCAGTTTGATTCATGTGCTTAAAGACTGTAAAGTAATTTAGAATCTAATTGCAATGTTTTCCAGAATTTTATGTTGCTTACATTATCCTTACGGAATACAGAAATTCCAATCCATCCTCTAAATAATTCTTTGATATACAGTAGCATAATTCATTTACTAGAAGGTAGCCAGATTACACATGCAAGTATGTTATTCATTTGAAGATATTAAACTTTCCTCTGTATACGTTGATAAAAATACCCAATATCAGTATGTTAATACACAGATTTCTCAAGGCTCACTGTACAGTTCTGTTATTTAATAAAGGCAGAGAAAGATTTTTCCACTCTAATTGCATATAGAATATTAGAATTTGTATTTAAAAATAATGGTAATTTTTCCTTTTCGTTTCCTCAACTAATACCTATTCTGATAGAAGTTGACTATGTATCTATTTGAGTGTGGAAAAAGCACTGCTATATGCAGACTCTGTAGGTGGGAAGGAGAATTAAGGGAAGTGTTTATCAGCAGCCATGCAAAAAACCCACAAACACTGAGATCATCAGAAGCTGTGACAGCAAAGAGATCAAGCTGAAAGGAACCTGGGATGTAGAATTGAAAGTGCACAGAGTTCAAGACTTGATAACTTCATGAATTCCATGAAGGGACTCTCATAACAAAAAGAAGCAGAAAGAATCTAAACCAGCTCAGAGCTGCATGACTCAGCAGCTCTGACAGTAAGATTCTCTTCATCCTGAGAGCAAAATGCTGAGAGTAGGAGAAAGTGTTCAAGAGCTGCTTGAACATCTCAGTTCTCTGAAGCTCTCTGTTGCTTGTCCATGCTCTAACACCACTGCTGCCTTCTTCATGTTTGATAAAGGGATCTGGATTTTTTGTGTCCCTCACCAGGAGCTGGCAGAATGAATTTATAACCACAGACCCCAAAACGGATAGAAGGAATATCTTAACAATGAGTTAGGTGTAGACACCCACAAGAGAAAAGGTAATGAGCCCTCATCTTTTAGAGCATTGTTTTATCTCCTGTTTCTGTGTATCTACATCTATCTGGTATTTTATATAGTACCTTTTTCCTGCTGCAGGACATTTTTCATGTTCTGTGCTTTCAGTTTGCCTTGAAATACTGACTTATAATAGGAAAAAAAAAAGTATTTTAAGAGGAATTTTCTGAAACCTAGACATTTAGAGAGAAGTTTTCTACCCTTAGTGTCCTGGATCATGTAGAACTGAGACCAAGGTAATTAGAGTAAACCTGCTTTTTGTAGAGACCATGGCTTTCTTGACTGTATGTCCAGTGTTTCAACGTGAAGTAGGTTAAAGTCACAACATTTGAAAGAATCTCTCAGTGTCATGAGTTTCTCTTTTCTCATTCTTACTTGGGGCTAACAGGGGATGTTTTGCCTGCTGCAAATTCCTCGTCTATTTTCAGAAACTCTAACCAATCTTCAGTTTCCTGGATTTTTTGGGGTCTGTCAGTGTGCAATATCCAAGGTCTTGGTTTTCATGCTTGTGGTGTGCTGTCATGTGTTAGGCTTGCCAGAATAGCTGAAGAGGCAGTTCTGAATGTTAAGAGTTGATCAACGGCAAATAATGTCCTTTGAAAAGGGAAGCTTGATAGGAGTGAAGTATCAAAATTACCTCCTTCATTTACAATCTGTTGAAAGCCAACAATTCTTTGCTTTTTGAAAACGTCATCAGAGGATTGTTTTTCTCTATTTTATTCTTTACTGTAAGCACAGATGCTACACAGGATCTAGAACAGGCTTTAAGATTTTACTTCACTGAAGACAAATTGTTAGTGGTATTATTGGATAGTATCTATTGTATGATGTGGAAAAAAAGATGCCTCAATAAGGTACAGCATAGTGATCACACCAATTGTCATCACCAGTAATTACTACAAAACTAGGCAAAATGTAGAAGAGTAAAAATTCTTTTGCTTAGATTCTTGATAATAGAAGTATCATTACTGAGCCTCTTGAAATTTACTCTCCCTGGATGTCTGTAATTTTCTAAATGCTCTGTACTCCTGTCTTCCTTTCTCTTGATTTTTTTCCCTAGTTATTATGTGGCATTAAAAGTTGGCTCACAGACTGAAATCCACAGATTTCAAAGAATTGGAAGTCTATCTATGCATTATTAGGTATTTGCAAGCTAACAGTAAACATTTTGTACATATTTGGAGATTAGGAAAAGAGAAGGACTCCCTCAGGTTTCATCTAGTTACAATCCAATATTGAACGCTACATTTGATATACACACAGTGTTAGTAGATGTGTCTGAATACAGAACTGGGCAATGTATTTCACTTTATTTTACACTCCTTTCCCCAGAAAAGCAAACAAACACACTGAACCATCTTTGCATCTCTAAAAAGACATTGGGGAATCATTATAAGGTTCCAGGTGTTCACTGCTAATGACTACACTGAATTAAGGAATAAACTTTTCAAGTTTGTTTCTTTTTACTTTATGCAGATTTGTAAATTAGTGTGTTTCTTAGCTATGTTGAGCTAAATTGTTATGAGAAAATGAAGAGACACGGGAGTATTTTTAAAAAGCATTCCTTTTTGTGAGTCCCTAGACTGCCTTGTATCCACAGGTGATATTATGAAGCATCTAAACCAGAATAGAACATTGATGAGATTTTTGGTCTTGGGTAATTTAGGGACTATTTGAAAGTCCTGTTATGGGAACTTTTCTACTTGCTCTGAGTCAATTGCAAGATTAAGTTGTGGCAGTTCAACAGAAGAGTATGAAATACTCAATTCTTATGAGTCTCCAGAAGAATATTCCAGCTTCTGTTCATTTTTGGAGTATATAGAAATTTGAGTATATAAAGGGTTTTGTGATCCTGGAGCTGGTCAGATCACAGCTGACCAGGCAGATAAATCTTTGGGTTGGATGTGATCTTACACAGTGAAAGTACTAAATCTGTGAAAACCTGCCTTTTGCTTTCCAGATTTTGGCCCTCAATACTGAATAGCAAGTTAAAAATCTGCCAATTTCGTCGGCAGATGGGGAACCCCTCCCCATTTGGAGGTACTGCAATCAAGTGGATTTTTAACTGGTGCAGCACATCTTTATTTACAACTCGTAAAGTGTGTTTTCTTCTAAAACTTTCCATGTGATACAGCTCTTTATATTATATTACACTTATAAAATCTCACCAAACCCTTATGAATTAAAAGATAATTAGTGGTTCAAAACACATAAGACATTAAGCCAGAAGTGTCAAAAATGTCATGAAAGACCATAAATCATAGTATACTTGCATTGATCCCTCATATAGTTAGTTTTTAAATCATCTCTTTAACACCTTGTAAATGTACAAACAACTATGAACCCAAGGGAAACTTTAATATGTTTTTTATACATATTTTAATTTCATCTCAAAGTACTGGCTGCATAAAAATTAAGTCAGACTCACAAAAACTCATTGATTTCCTCTGGATAAAACCCATCTGTCCAAACTAATTTAGAACCTTTTTGAAGCTGTAAAGTTAGTCATGCAACACTGAGGTCATTATGGACATCCTGTACTGTAGGAACTCTAGTGTAATTTTAAGAAGGTAATTTTGTTATATTTACTGTATTTAAATACAGTGCTACTTTTAAGGAACAAAAGCCTTACTGTGTAACTGTATTGAAAATAAACCAGAAGCTGTGAAAAGTGAGATCTGTTCTTTTCCTTGTGATTAATGCACCTTTCTGCCAAAATTGAAACTTCTTAACTGAGCTCATTTAATACAAAGTAAACGAATTCTGCTCTTTGGATTTGATCCGCTGGCTAAGCTCTATAGATAAGGGTCTAACAGTGAATAGCTTTCATTCTAAACAAAGGATGTTTTGATAGAAAGGTCAGAGCTAAGGTCTTTTATATTGTGATAACAGGGAAGGGAAATGACATATTAATGGCAATTCATGCCATGGTGGTCTGCTGAACATGGTGGATCCAAAAGAAAAAAAAAAAAAAGGCTGCAGTGCTATTTTTTAAGGACATCAGTTTTTAATTGGTCTTATTTTGAATGACAATTTCTTTCATTACAGTTGGCAAGGCAGTGATGCCAAAATGTACAACACTACTACCACAGGGAAGATTGAAAAAAATTGTGTGTATTGATCTGGATTCTGCCCTCGAACATTTTGCTGCCAACCAGAATATTAAGCAGGCTTAGCCCTTGTGAGTCACACTTGTAACAAATGATGATCTGTAGCTAATTTTTATAATGCGATAGACTTTAATTACATGCTGAATCACTTGAATAGGGCAAATAAGTTTAAATTAAGAAGTTCACGCTGTGGCTCAGGACACGTACATCATGTTGCATGCTTTATGTGCAGTGTTAGTGATTTGGGGAGCAGGATTTTCACAGAAGAATAGAAAATACTGAGTTTTAAAACATTTCTGCACATTATAAAAAATCTCCGAACTACCATGCAGGACTGATTCTACCACAGAAATCTTTATTCTGAGATAAACAAAATGATGTGATTTGGCAAGGCAGTCACTTCAGCGAAGATACTCAAAGCAGTTATTCCACTCCCTTTCCCACCCTCCCAGCCCCCTCCCCTCGGAGCAGGCTGCTTTATCTAGAGCCAGCTGATGTTATCTATAATGCCAGCAACTTTTTACATATCCACATTGAGTCCAACAATTTCATGACATAGGATGATAGCGTAGATTCCCATGTTACCTAACGGAGTCTGAATTGAATAGCATTCCTTTTATGCTTAGTAGAGTATCAGCACAGAGAACAGCAGGATCAAGTATTCAAGAAGCAGTGTAGGATGACAGCACAATAGTACATTTTTCCTGTTCATGTCTCACATCTCCAAAGAGAAAACTTCCCTTTGCTTTCTTCGCTGCCTTCTCCCTTGAGATGCATTCCCTAGCAGTCAGTCACTTTGCATGTCAGGCTGCAGCTGAACTGGAGATGTGATCCCCTGCTATCATAGCCAAGCACTGTAACCACATTCTCCTTTTCTAAACTACCACGGCACAAATAATGTCATTATATTTGCTTGTAAAGGTCTGTCAAGCACTTTGATGACACCAGATAATTCTGAAGAGCATCACATAGGAAGGATACCAGAAACCAAACAACTCCCACCACACTCATGTCTGCTGTTTAAACAACCTTCCACTCCCAGACAGAAAATTAGAACCAGTCTCATTCCTTCAGACTGGGATATTGCATCCATCTCTCTGGATAACTGTTTTGAGTACACAAGCCCATGTTAGACATGCTTTGTCATGCCATGTCATCTGGAAGTGGCTCTGGGAAAGAGTGCTTTTATAAAAAAAGCGGCACAAAACAGATTTAAGTCCCAGCAGAGAAATACAGGAACTCCAAAATTGTTGCTTACTCAGTAGAGAAAGTATGTGCCTCTAGATAATGTAGTGTAAAGGTAGTTACACACCCAGGGTGCATATGAGGTTGATGTACTCCAGCTACTAGGCAAGAAGCATTAGGAATTCAAGTAATTAATTCCTCCTTTCAGTACATCAGTATATCCCTTTGTCCAGTGTCCATTCCCTTTTCTTAGTGCAACCCAGCATGAGGGCTGTACATTATTCATGTAGGCGGTGAAAATGTAGGACCTGGGAGCAGTAACTTTTCCTGAACCTTGATGAAATCCCAAATCAATCTCTAGTCATGATCAATCTCCTCTCCTCCCGTTTGATAATTCTCAGATATCTCAAATAGTAGGCAGTGCCATCCATTCACACAATTTACCAGCTACCCCACCAAGAAAAGAAAATGTCTGCTTAAAAATTGTATTCCCTGATATCATTCTACTGCTATATTTCCTCCTACTTGCCCATAGCACGTGTTGTCTCCCTGTCTTTCTTGGTATAACCTACAGTGGTGTAGAAAACTTGCTTCAAACGTTTCTTGCTTGGGTAGCTAAGAATTTACTTCCCCAAAGTGTGGTTGCAACTCACGTGTTTATCTTTTTACTCAATGACACTAAATTATACCTGAAAAAAAAAAGATATCAGCTAGCATTTTGTTTTAGAGAAAGCTTCGAAATGAAGAAAAATCTGGATACTAGTGAAATATGTGCAAGTGAATAAATGTGACATCACTTTCAAAATTTTTAAAGTTATAAAATAATAAACAGCTCTTTATGAGATAGTTAAATTTTGTTAGATTTTAATCTAGCCATGGAATGAAAACAGTTTCCCATTTTGTAGTGTGTTACCAAGTAGTAGTAACTTCTTTCAAAATCAAATTTCTCCCTTTTAATAGGTAGCTATTTAAGTACCTTGGAAACAAGGCAGTAGTGTTTTCCAAAATGTTTAGGAGTTCTCTGAATTTTTTTCAGCTCTCATTACAAATACGTAATTCTGCTCCTGCATCTGAGCAATCATGCTACAAAAAATAAACCTGATATGATGGGGTTTTACCAGTGACAAAGTTCATGAAAGTAAATGTAGCTGCACTTATTTTCTACTTAAAAAAATTAATTAGGAGAACAGTATACTTGGGAAACATGAATTGAGATATGACTTTTCTGTGAAATAACTTCTTGAGTGGCTGCCACAATTGCAAATTATTCTCCAGTTGTAGGTGACATCAAAGACAAGATTGCTGTGAAAGTCAGTGTGTATGTGCGTGTAGTGCTGCCTTTATGTCAGTGTTCTAGAAGATGGAATAGACATCTTTGGAATCCACGCTGCTCTTGACTGAGCTGCTAATTGTACAAGACTGATTTGGATCAATATGCTTAAATGATGGACAATTTGTTCTTCCAGGGTTCCCACTTCACTCTGTAAACTGGGGAAGAGTTCAAGCAGAGCTCAAGGGAGATGTAAGTAAAATTCTGTTACATAGAAGAGTGAATTTAGTCCTCAGACCTGGCCCTGTCACTTAGAGGTAGCATTGCAATCTTCACTCCTCAAATCACTTTGCAAGTACAAACTTGGATTTCCTTTAGCTGTCTTTTCCACTAGCAAATTTTCTACTCTTAATCTTTTTCTTAATATTAAAAGAAAAAAAATCCAGTAGCAAAAGTAGTAATGCAGGAGCAAAGTGCTTGAAGCAAATGTGTCAAGAAATGACTTTTATTTTTTCTGAATAATGAAAAAAAGGGTAAATTCATTTACTCCATCGTGTTTATTTTTACTCTCATAACACTCTGTAAAATTCTTGCCTTATGCTGTCCTATTCAAGGCTTATTTGTTTCTGTCTTTGAGGGGATAGCTCATCATATAAAAGGGGAACACATTGGAAAACTACAATTGTTCCCTATGTTCTCCAAAAGTCTTGTTATGCAAGGTCCTCTTTAAAAATATGTGTCACACTCTATGAAACATTTATATGGGCTCTGTTTTCATATCTCACAGTCCTAATGCTTCCCAAGATATAACTGATATAAGAAGGTACTACTGTCTCCACTATAGTGAGGGGAAATTAAAGTACAAAGTGCCTATGTGAATTGGCAAAATCACAAAAGAGGCCTATGGGGCAGCAGGAAATTGAATACCAGCCTTATAGCTTAACCAGTGTGTCAGCCTTCTCTTGGAAAAGAATAAATGGCCCTGGAACTACTGAATGGTTGTTGAAATCAATATGCAAGAAATAAAAAGGAGATAGTTTTTTCTATAATTTTGCATCTGAGACAACGTTGATATTTCAAATTTCAAAATTGACATACTTTCAAAGGACAGAAATAGGCAGACCAAGCAGAATGAGTGAAATATTTTAATACTATGGAATTCTGAAGAAATCAATGTGAATCACAGTTAGATGCATATATTTATGCAATTTATGTGACTATTTGTATATATAAATATACACATTCTCTTTCAGAAGAGTTGTCCTCCCTCCATCACTTCTGACTTTATTGTTAAAGGCATTTCCTGTCAAGGCAAGACAAAAGCAAACTGCAGATTTTTGAACAATGTCTTGCTGACAAAATATGCCTTCTTGTTCCACGTTAGTCAATACATTGGACATATCTTACATAACTTTATTTATTAGTGTTAATCACATAATTGATTTCCATTTTTATTGATAGGATTCTCACAATTGAAAAGCCCACAGTTTTGAGAAACAGATTCAGTATCAACTATCTTCCCAGTTATAAACTACAAATGTACCCGCTAATATTGCATATTCTTCAGGATCTTAATTTAACAACCTTATTTTAGTACATCAAGGTTCTGAAATGCCACCACTGAAACAAAAATGAAGAGGCCAGAACACGGCATATTTCTGTATGATATTCAATGCTAATTATTAGCTATGTCAAGGAAGTCTGGAGTTGTTATAATAGTGAAGTCATTAGCCGGACTGTTTGTACTCTATTATTTAATTACAGTGTAGCATTAAAGAGTCAACTACTCACATTTGCTACTCAGGCAGAGACATTTAGGACCAAACAGAAATTCTATACACTGTGGTTTTCCTGACATTTTGCTCAGCTGTTCACTACATATTGGAAACCATGATTACTAAATTGTTTGCTAGATTCAGTATAAAGTTTAATGAATTAGAGAAATACACTTTACCAAGAACTATATTTAACAAGGATGAGCCTGTGTCCTAACAACAGTATTAATGCTAAGAAGGAAAGAGAATTTAGAAGTAGAGAACTTCCTACTGTCAAACGAAGTGACTAGAAACAACAGAAAAAAACCTATACTTTTCCTCACCCTGGTTTTACTTTTATGGCTCAAATCAGAAATAAAGATAGATGAAATATTAACATCTTTGCAATGAAAATGTTTGAAACTTTATTAGAATTTCATCTTCCTGTCTTTTTGGGCCATTTATCATCCAGTTCACTTCAGGCAATTACAGCTCTATAGTGATCTCCTACTTATGTGCAAAGGACTTTTTTCCAGTGTCATGTCACTCAATCCATCTATTTTTATGCTTCTTAGGAATTATTTACTAAAATATATGAATTGTAAGGGTCTTCAAAATAATAAGCATCATTCTGAATCAATATATTCTGTTCTCATGCACCTTAACTTTTCAGACATTAATTTATGTGAAAATTTTACATGTCATGAGTTACCGCCATAAATTGAGGATGAATTTTCCAACTAAGCAAAACCTTTTTAGCATTGCAAGATAGCAGTAACTTTAGTAGCCACATTTATTTGATGTCAAGTAAAAGGAAGAGGATTACAAGTTGGAATAATTAGTATTGGAAACTAATCTTCATGCTGAACTCTGATGGAAATGAATGGGTGAGTTTTTGAAAAAGACTTTTAATCACCCCTTTTATAAATAGGGAGTCTCTTCATCTCCTATGCTTAAAAACATCATTATTTTTTTTCTTTTCAGACATTTCCTTTCCTTTCAGACTTTGAACTGGTTCTTCTAATCCTAGCAATGGACAGTTTAAACACACAAATAAAATCTAAAATCTTTGATAAAAACCTGAAAGGGAAAAGACAATTCCTTTTAAAAAACATGTGATACTCACTGTAACACTGAGAAGAAAATTCGTGTGTGCAATGGACATCACCCCAGCCCAGCACCAGTGAATGAACCAGCTATCCCTAATGCAAAATTCATGACTTTCTAAAAGTCCGCTAAGTGCTGTAATGAATTGTATCTGTGAATTAGGCGTGTAAGGGATACATCAAAATTGTCTGAGCCTTGGTAAAGTAGTAAATAGTTCAGCTCCATGATGAGACACTTGGTAGAGGTTGGGAAGGATATCACAGACCCTTGAGAACATATCAAATTTAGATCAGTGACATTCAGAATAAGGAACAGCTCAGCGGTAGCTGTTTAGGTAGGCAGATATTCCATTCAGTTTTATTTTCTCTTAAAAAGGAAACACATTTCTGATAATACCAGAAACTTGGCATCATCACTGGTAATACATTGATCTATACAGAGTGAGAAATTAACAGAAATGGTTTAATGTCTTTAACACAAAAATGAGGAAGTATCAGAGCTTTTAGAAATGTATGAAAATTTTATACTACACAATTTTCAATCTACAAATACTTTTATTTACAGGAATAATTACATCTGCCAACGTGCTAGAAGAATAGTTACTTTTTTTCTTCAGTACTGTTTATCTCATTGTAATAAAACAGCACTTCCACCCCTACAGATCAACACTGATATCGTACCACTGGTAATAGACGCTACTTCTGAATCATATGGATGATCAGTATAATCGAAAATCGATGATCTAAACTGAGGCTGGTTGTTCTATAATGTGGTTTATGTAATTTGATAATGCCAATCCTAATGGAGTTAAATATAATCCATCGAAATTTCAGGATGCGAGGGTCAATAGGGAGTGCAATGCTTCACTTCCCAGCAATTACCACTTATTACTGGGGCAGTGCTTTTGCTTTGCCATTCTGCTTGCCTCAATAAATAATATTTGGAGACCCTGCAGCTGCAGTCAATAGAGTACAGTTTTATTGTCACAGCTTCATAGTCAGATCAATACCAACTCTTCTGAGACACGGGAGAGAACCACCACACGCCAGTCTAATGAAACCATGTGTTTTTATGATTCTGAAATTATACATTTTATTCATTGCTCATGCTCAATGTCACTGGTGCTTTTAATAGGCCCCTTTTGACTAAACTTTTATGTGCCCTTCACATGACATTTATGCGTACAAAGAAAGGGAATTTGTGTTCTTAAAATGAGTTATAGTGAACCAAAATTGCAAACATTTCCTGATTTTTTTGTGATGTCGAGTTCAGTTACAACATTTCCCTACATTGCTGTTGCGGAGTTTGAGAATAAACTAGAAAATAATAAAAATGTCTAAGTGGACCTCATGCTGCCATTTAAAACCCACTGAAGAACAATGTAAACTTCACTCAGGAGTGTGATTCTGTGTTGGTTAAAAAACCTGATCATTTAAAAATATGTCCAAAAAGTTATCTGCATCTTTATGAAAATTTACAATTTTCAGCTTACTCTGAAAGTACCAGACTCGGTTTGGCTATGCAACTCTAAATCTCAAAAGATTTAAAGGAACAAGTTCCATCAAAGGCACCGGGGCTCAATTCAGGAAGAACATTTAAGATGCAAGTTAAATTGTGTAAACACCAGTAGTGATGTGAATAAGCATCAGGGAGTAGCATTATTCCATGGAAGCAGTTTTCTTTACAATTATTTTTCAACTATTACTTGTATTTTTTACATCTCATGCCAGTGATGATTTGTCACAGGATTATAGAAATAAGGTGATCAGTCATTTCCATTAGGTTAACATAGACTTCTTTCAATGAATGCTTTGGAAACACCAAAAGCTCAATTTTTGCTGCTGTGAAAAGTCACAGAAGATGTATAGACACTGAAAGTCTGTTCAATGATTTAACGTCAGGTAAAAAAGGTGAGGAAGGATTTCAACGTTTCTTTAAAACAGAGACCCTCTTTCCAACACCTTCAGGAGGGAGTTTTCCTTTGCAGTAGCATAAATATTTATAACACTCACCACCACCTGCACAATCATCCCCATAAACTGATATGCTCTCATAACTACTGGTAATGAAACGTGTTTTACGCTTCAAGCCTTTGGCAATGTGTCTGTGCAGTGCAGACTTTATCAAAACAAGAGCACCAGCAAGCTCCAGCCACTGCTGTGCCACAGCCACTGCTTGTTTTGAGGTGTTTTCTTTCCCAAACAGGCATCTCACATGCACATGTAAATGTATACAAAACTAGAGGAAGCAGTGTTGCTGCCCTAGAAGCAGAGTCTTGGGATTCAGGTTTTATTCCCATTTTTTGCCCACAGATTTATTATTAAAATTTTGAGAACTTTATCTGAAGTTGGCACTTGAAAATCAGCATACTGATACCTGATTATTTTGTCTGTTTTGAGATAAATGAATGAAAAATGGCGTGTACGATGTAAACACTGTGAATAACATTTATATTTGTATGAATCTAGGCTACCAGTTTTGAGTAGATAATGTGTATTTACCTCTTTTTAGAATAACTATGGTTGTTCTCTTTGGGACACCTAAGTTACCAAAACAAAGTTACTTAACTCCTTCAGCAACAATTTGAGCCAGCTTCCAACTCTTAATGAATCCAGAATAATTATGAATTTGAATAATAATGTCAAACCAGAAAAATTAACATTCATAAATGTCTTTATTTCAAATCTCTCTAGAAGGTATAATTAGTTAAAATCATGCCTGAGATCCAAAATTTCATTTATAATGTATGAGCAGACTTTATGAGTTTGTTGGTCATCATGCAGATTCATCTAGTTTCAAAATTTTATAAAGGAATAAGTAAGATAGAATTCCAGATCTGCAATAAAATTTTGGCAGAACAGATATTCACCTTTATGTTCAACAGTAAAAATCTTCTCATTGTGTATATATATAGATATATATATATATAAAAGGAAGCTAGTTTTGCACACTGAGGACCTAATCTGGATAAAGACCATACAATAGTAAAAGCTGATCTCACTGAAGACAATAGAAGTCTCTTCCACTGATTACAATGGATATTGGATAGGGTACTAAATGGGAAAATGAAGGCATTTATCCAATGAAGCACTTAAACATGAGAATAGTCTCACTTAAATCTCATTGAAAACCTCTTAGTTTTGATTTCAGCAGGATTATTTGCAGGGTGAGGGAGCAGGGATAACAGAACAAAGCCTCTGGAGTCATGTACCTGGAGCAGATCTTTGTGTCAAGGAATGCGGAGTCTGTATCCACACCTTTAAACAGTACAGCGGTACCTTAGCCTGGCTGAAGCACAGCTGAGGTGCTGCCAAGGCAGAGGATGGGGTGAGTCTCACACATCTCCACTGCCTTCCCAGGACACAGGCTGATCCCTGTGCTACATCATGCACATACGTGGCTGTTCCCAGCCTTCCACCACCATGTTAATTCTGCTGCTAAACCTGTTGGGCCGTTCAGACAGGTGCTCGTTCCGTGCTGAAGAGCAACCAAGAAATTTAAACATGGGACTTCTCCCATGAGTAGACCTTCAGACCGTCTTTGTAACACTTCTCTGAGTGCATGATAGGGAAGTTTTGTGTGTTAGAACAAGTTGCATTTTGGCAAGATCACACATGATGGCAGAAGGGAGGATATTATTTAGTTACAAATTTGTAAAGGTGAACAAGAAAGCACAGCTTATTCCTACATAAAAATAATCCATACTGTAAAATCTAAGAGTAGGATATTGTTGTAAATTTAAAATCCCCATTTTTTTTAAAGAATACACCAAGTTATTCCTTAGTTATCAATAGAAGTACATGCAGTATGTGTAGAGATTAAAGTTGTGCAGTATTTTCTCTTTAAATTGTCATATATAGGCATTGATAATTCAGTGAAAACAGGACAGCTAGAAAAGTTCTGCTTTGCCAGTCCTTTTGACATGCCAAACTTACAGGTGGAACAAACATAAAATGAAGAGGCTACATATTAATTGCTGAGAAGAGTCCAAGAGCAGAACATATACATTTTAGTGTGATTTTTATAATGAATCACTTGACAAATGAGATGACTGTTGCATGCGGAAGTTGTTCCATTATTTTTTCCTAACTGACACATTTTTAGGTGGAGAAATTCTCATATATTTTATGATCCAATGTTACTGAAAACGGCTGTGTCTTGGGAAATGAGTGGGATCTTATATTGTCACTGAACATATTGAAAGTCACTAAAGACTATAAGTTAACTCCTTATGGTTCTCATTTGAAATGTGTCAAAGCATCACTAGAACTAGATAATTCATTACAATCCAGTGCAGTTAAGCACCTCATAAAGTTAATATTCAACACTTTTATTTACAGCACTTTCACTTCAGTAGGTTTTTAGGCATGTTGTTTAAGCCAAACTGGTGTTGACGCAATTATTTCATTTTGCCTTGTGTCAATGTGAGATAATAATATTTTTCTTTATTGAATGCTTTCCCAAAGTCAGACCATTTACTCGTGTTACAGCACAACAGAACAACAACTGCAAACACTCCACTCCCATTGGGGAGGATATGACATTTATGAAAGACCCAGAATTTTCAGGCCTTTTTCTTAGTCTTCCAAGAAATAATATCTCTCTTCTGCTTTATAAAAAAGCACAATATGGGATGGGGTCAGATTTCCTTTTTTTAATAGTTATTCAACTTCTGTTTTGCTGTATAAGGGATTTACAGATTTTCCATGCTTTTCATAACAAACACCAGAAAACAGGCTGCAGTTTTCATCTTATTTACCCATACAGTACATAGAAAACAAGAAAATACAGTCATAACAGAAGATGTATAAACTATATGCTACTGTCTTACCTTTCTCCCCCAAAATGAAAATATTTTGACCATGAATTGATATCCAGGTTGCCTAGATTTTGTCTTAGTGATTCCTACCACAATCCACTTCATCCTTTTCTCTGTAAAACTGTAAAAAACCCCAAAACTTCCTTTTAAAAACAGGCAATAGTTCTGATCTTTATATTGTACTTTTATGATGTAAACATTGCAGAAAAAGAATATGTTAATATTTATAAAATGCTAGCACATGATTTAATTTGGATGAAAATAATGAATAACAGTGTTATTGCAGTAACCATGGTGTAAAAATATGTGGGAATGTTTGCAGTAAGAAGAAATTCTTTTTTTGATACTTTTATTTTAAACTACCATAGTTTTCAATTTTATCAATTGGCCTAAAAAAGATATTGCCATTCTTTAAAAATCCTATTATGAGAAAGGAATAGTAATAATGATAATAAAGTATCTTTGAAATGCTTCTATCTAGAGTTGTGTGAAGTTGGGATGCTTGAAAAGAAATAGAATTATAATATTTTCTATAGTCCATTGCAATTATTGGTTGAAGTCACAGACAATTACATATGATTTGAGGGTGTGCAGTTACACTAGTTCTGGAATTAATTCACACATTGGTTTTTTTTATGTATACTTTGTGATTCTGTTCAGTGTCACAAAATATATTGAAAACTCTTAACACCTTTTAAAACTCGATTCACTTCTGATGCAATAACAGAGATTGGTCCAATAAAGTAGAATGAAAATCCATTTGTGAACCTTTTTGCTGAAGTATATTAAAAAAAAAATCTCCTGTTATTTGAGCTTACCTTATAAAATGTTTACATGCCATTAAATAGTACTAACATCTCCTGTGTAAATTAAATGGGCTGTGATGTTCCCTATGTCCTAAAGAGCAGTAGTACTTGAGGCTATAAAAATACCTTCATGTAATAAATCAAATGCTCTGCTCCTAAAACTGGAATTATAAAAATAAAGAGACAAAATCCCTGCCTAATTAGCTTGTCTGTACAAGCATTGCTCTGCAAGCACTATAAACAAAAGTATGTTTAAACTACAGTAGTTCCTACCACTCAGCATATTTTAAGAGCTAGTACCTGGTGCAGGAGAATTTCCTTGTCAGAATAATCTTGAGAAATAATTTCAAAGTGTGTGTGCTAGTTTGTTAGAGATTTTTCCATCTATGTAAATAAAAGGTAGTGGGTAACACGGTTTGACAGTATAGAAGTTTGACACAATGGTCTAAATTCAGAGAAGAGGCAGGGAGTAGAAGCAAGCTGGTCCTTTTAATACTAAAAATATTTGCTTTCATCCATTTACTGATGTGTAAGTGAAAGGTGGCCTAACCTGGCATGAAGGCAGGTACAAATGTTAGGCTGACCTACAAACTTTTTCTTCTCAGTTTGCATGTGTCTGCACGCCATGACAGTTTCTTTCTTTGTTACATTCCACTGAACCTTTTGCAAACAAAGTTTGCCAACATGAGACTTTGCCAAACCTTTCTGTTTTAATTTTACTTTTGGAAGTATTTTTGGCTTCAAGTGTACAGCAAAGTGGTATCTTTAGATAAACCTATTCTACAAAGAATAAAATGTATGTTGTAGCGGCTGAGGAGAGCTCACCTTAACCATTTCATCAGCTAGAGCCACTTTTCTGTCTGCTACAAAATTGGGTGTTACTGAAATTTAGCTAAGAGCTGAAAGAATTATTTCAGCAAGAAATAGCTGTTTATAGAGTGGGTTTTTTTTTTAATTTTACATTGAAAGATAATTGGATATTAATTGAATCTATATGCAGTAGGTACTGTGAATATGACATGCCTTGTGGTTTAGGTCTCACTTAGACTGATCCTCAAATGAGTATTTATTGACTATATCCCCACAAATTGTATTATTTGATGTTACAACTGTTCCCACGTGTGTCAATAGTTGGTATAACAAAGTGCTGGGAGGCTGCAGACTGCGCTGCTCTCCGTTTCCTCGAAGATGAGCACACGAGTGCTCCAGATACAAAGCCAGCTTGTATTAGCATCCAAGAAAAATAAACTGGAGCATGTAACTCTTTAATGATACAAAAAGATTAAAGAGGTTGAAAACAAACCTCCCCTCTGCCCACCAGGGCTTTGTAGAATCTCTCCTTTTCTCTATCCTGCTTTCCCACCCAGCAGCATTAGTGCCCTTGGGGGTTGTAATGATCTGAGTGAGGACCCCCTCTGATGCACAGAAACCTGGTCCTTGTCTCTCCATGCCCTGCCAGCCTGGGAGGCCCGTCCCTACCTCGCAGTGCTGCTGTGGGGTGACCGACCTGTGCTGCTGGCACTGCCCCGGCACCTGTGTCCCCCCACATTGGTGGCACCGGCCCCGACTGCCCCGATCCTCCTTTACATGGGCTTCCCTCACAGGCCTCAAACACCTTTGTCTTCCCACAGGACACGCAGTAAATTAAAGACAAACTGTTTTTGCCACCTAATCACACCTGGTGAAGGTGACGTGCTTGAAGCCTGTTTCCTTGACAGCCTTAGTGCGTCCGCTCTGTGGTCACACCCATCAAAGTGCTTCTCAGCCACGCTGGTTTCCTGAAGAGCTGCAAGGCCATTAGTGGGATGTGTCTCACCTGCCCTCCCAGGTGCGGGGCAGGGGCGGCCCCAGGCAGCCGCAGCCGGCGGGGTGCTGGCCCTGAGGGAGCGTGGCTGGAGCCGGCAGGGCAGAGCAGCGCCGGTGTCTCCGCTGAGGAAGGGACGCAGCTGAGCTGCTTTTCTTTTCGCGGAGGTTGCTGCTCTGAGCAGCTCCAGACCCTGCTGGGGAGGTGTGTGTGGGGCTGTCTGCTGGCATTGCCCCTGCGGAGTGCCGGGGCTGAGGCACGGCTGTGCCGGCGGGGTGACCTCGCTGTGTTACGCGCGTGGCCGTGAGCTACCCGGGCTGGGCTTGCTGCTTGCCGGGGGGCAGCCGAGCCAGCGGGATGGAGAGCGCGGCAGGAGGCTCTGGGATGCCTTGGGAAGGTGATGCTTTTTCTGCTTTGTGCCTCTCGGGCAGCCTGCCCACGTGGGGGCTGTGGGCCGGGCACATGGGGAGCACTGGGGATGCCCTGGACCCCATCCCGTGGAGAGGGTGTGAATTCAGTGTGGGAGCTCCATGGGAAGCAGCACACGTTGAAATTTGACAAGGACCAGGTGAAAATAGCTGGCTTGTTGCTAGTTTTCTTGTTTGCATTTTGTTGGGCACGTAAACTACGTGCGAGGTGTGCCCTGCTGTTTATGCCCAAGTCAAAAAGTGTCTGTGTTTTTAAAAGAGAAAAGCAAAAGCGAGGTGACTGTGTAAATGGCCTTTTGGGGTCTGTGCTGTCAGGTTTTCACAAGCCAGTTACTAGTGCTTTTGTACTGCCAGCCCAGTTAGAAGTTCCAGTTAATTCTATGAAGCTCCTTTTCCATGTTAGGGCACAAGAACAGATAGACGTGCTTTGCAGTTTTAAATTGCTGTTTCTTTAAAAGGTACTGTTAATGTACCTGAATAAATGAATTTATACCTATAAATTAATACTAGGGTAGCATGAAAAGTTTGAGGTCTTAATATCTTTTACATGTATAAAGCGCTAATTTTACCAGCAGCAAGTACTAATTTACTTGTAAGCAAGTTGTGTTTATCTCTGCATACTGGTATTATTTGTCCAATAGCCTGCAGTGTGTGTACTCTGCTGCCCTAGCCCAGGACTGCCTGTGAGCTGCAAGAGGCAGGAGGGACCACAGGGGTGTGCAGGCAGAAGCCAGGTAGGGGCAGGCAGGGAGAAGAGGAAAAGGCCAGGCCTTTTGGCAGCAGATCAAATCTGGGTGGATTAATTGTATCGTGACACTTTGACATATGATTTAATTGTATGTTTGTAAGTGAACAGGCAACTGCTGTAGTTATGTTGTGAGTAGTGCTCTCAGTGTGGCAGTGCTTTGAATTCATTGATATTTTCAAATAAATCTGAAAGGAATGATGTGCTTCTCTAAGATAATTAAGTTCCTTTTACCTTGGAAATCATTATCTGAGAAAATAGATGGAGTCTTAACTGTTGAGGTAACTTCAGAACTGCCTTCTTGTTGTCCTGCTTGGCCTGATGCATGTGTGTGTGATGGTAAGTACAGCTGGTGAAAGGCATTATTAAATTTTACAAGTGAAATGTGTGTCTTGGATGACCTGAATAACAGAAACCAGAGGAATTAGCATGCAGAAAAGCATGGAAAAGTGAAGAGGCCTTTGATCATGAGAGAGGTGGAGATGAGGAAGAGGCATAATGCTGTGTGCTATGAGCTGCAGCTGGGTATGTGAGAGCAGAGTGAGGTCTCTGTGGTAGCACACCTTAGCTTCTGCATGTTGATAGCGTTCTTCTTGCATGCCTGAATACACAGTGGTGCTTGATAATTTTAATGACTTGTTACATGATGCTGAAAATGTGATTCTTGATTAACTTACGTGCCCCAGTGCTGAGTTGTAGTTACAGTCTTTCCTGTACATTTTCTATTGGAGCACAGCCGAGTATTTGGGTTGAATTATGGATGAAATGTTGCTAGCCAGTTCATTTCTAGTTCACTATAGGAAACCTGAGATGTCATCAAATGTGTATTTCTTAATAGGAAGACACATATTATTTTCAGGCAAATTAAATTTTAATGTTACCAAAAAAACTTGACCTGTCCTTTATAGAAAGTTATACTATTGTATTGTTGGGTGGGTTGTGGGAACGTGTATTGATGCGTGGATCTCAATTATTTTAATTCCATGACACTATCAGGAACAGGCATATGACTATAATAATGCAATTCTCTTTAACACGGTTTGTAAAAATGCATTGATTTTATGGCTCCCCAAACTGATTACATTAATATCTGTGCATAATGAGTTTACACATTACTAAATTACTGACAGATTAAAAGTGAAATAGTGCAGTTCATACATGGCCGCATAACTGCCAGAAAGGAAATTAATATGGATTCAAATGGTCCTTGGAGACCTGCACTGAAATAGCAGAAATCTATAAAGACTGCTTGCGTTAGGAAATTTCCATCACCAACATGTTTGTGGTTGATGCTTTTCTAAGTCTGTTAATATGGGTAAAATTTAGTACAGGAAATGATGTTTGAATGATGCTTTTACTGTTACCAGCTCAAGAATGTGTTTATTAAAAGTAAATTCCTGACTTAAATGGCAATTACATCGCATGTGAATATGAATTTTTAAATACCTTTTTAAGTGTTTCTAATGAAGTGGTAGTAGCATAAAGTAGCTGCTACTTAAGATGAGTTGGTAGTAGTATAAAGTAGCTGCTACTTAAGATGAGTTTGCAAATTATATTGTTTTTAGAGACTACAAAATTGAGAACTTGCTCTTGGTGCTTCTCCCTCGGGCCAAACACACATTGGAGATAACCCTGTATTAAAACTTGATCTGTTTATACAACCTCAAACTCCTCCAGATGATTTTCTGTCTTTAGAAGAGTTTTGACATAAACTGCAGCTCAGTTTTATGCACAAATCATCAGCAGTCTACAGGCTTTTTCTTATTGGATATGTCTTAATGAAGACTGGGTTACTTGGATGCCAGTTCAAGCAATCATTATGGAAAGAACTGTGAAAAGAATTGGTTGTGTTTCTTCCCGATTGGTTGCAGCAGAAAGTGGTGTAAAGATGCTTTTTTTGCCTTTTCTTTATATTTCATTTTCTCCTCAGCCTTGTTAGACCCGTGTGAAATATGACATTGAAAGGAAAAAAAAAAGTGTGACACTGATGCAAGCATGACTTTTTGTTGTAGGCTTTGGTGAAGGTTGGGTGTGACCTCAGTGGAAGGGTAGCATTCGTTAGTTGAACAGGATGGCAAGGGTGAATTGTTATGCAAAGAGCTGCAGCCAGATTTACTATCTACAACTGGATACAAAATGGAAATGCAGATGAATTTAGTCTCAGTTGTGTCTCTTGGGGCAAAATGCCCTCCAAGGTCAACCAGCATGATGTGCCCAAGGATCTGGTTTCTTGGAAGTCTCAGTATTTATAGCTTCTCTTGCCCTTAGCAGAAGCTGTGGAGGTTGGTGGCTGACAGCTCTAAAGCCGTATTACAAAAGCAGAGCGAATCTGTTTTGGGGAGAGAAAGATTGCTGCTGCTTCCCTGCCTTGTTCTTCTTTAGCGCAGCATTTGGTTTGCTGTTTCTTACTGAGCCTCAAAAGATTAGATTTAAGTTTATATAGAAGATTTGGGAAGACAGTACTAAATATGCCTAGTTTTCTAGTGTTCCTGTAGTTTCTCAAGTGCATTCATTTTTTCTTTTCGAGAGGACTCTTTTTGGTTCTTTCAGAAGCAGTTTTCTTTACAATTAAACTTATAGAATCATAGTATGGTTTGGGTTGGAATGAGCCTTAAAGAACACATAGTTCCAATCCCCTGCTATGGGCAAGGACACCTTCCACTACACCAGATTTCTCAAAATCCAACCTGGCCTTGAACACTTACAAGGATAAGGCAGCCACGTCTTGTCTGGGCAACCTGTGCCAGTGCCTCACCACCAGTGCCTCAGTGTGAAGAATTTTTCCTTACAACCAATCTAAATTGAACTTTTTTCAGTTTGAAGCCATTACCCCTTGTGTCTCATCTCTATATGCCCTTGTAAAATATCCCTATCTTGTAAGTCACCTTCAGGTACTGGAAGATTCTCTAAGGTTTCCCTGGAGCCTTCTTTCCTCCAGTCTAAACAACCCCAGCTCTCTCAGCTTGTCTTCATAGGAAGAACCCTTCACCTCTCTGATCATCTTCAGGGACAAAGTTCGAATGAGAGCTTTTTAGAGGTACCAAGGTTTCGTTATGGTTGTGTTACTTGCTTTAGCTTGAATGGTAACAAATATGTGGCTTTGTTAAATAGCGATGATGTTTAGGTTCATGAAGTTACATGAAGTTGCCTGAACATTGCATTCTTGAAGGAGGTAGATTTCATGTTTAAGTTAATAACAATTTTCACATTGTGATCCATTTCACTGAAGTAGTCATCGTGACTTGTTAGAACTGTATTTATGTTTACGTTTGCATGGTAAGTGCTTCAAATTCAGCAGTCTTTGCTGGAATTAATCACATATACACGCCAATTTAATTTCTGGATTTGGAATTAAGATGGATCTGCGTGAAACATGATGATTTTGTTTGTAAGTATTTTTTGGTAAACGTTTCCATCAGTTACGACTCATGCAGTGAGATGCCATCTGGGAGGTCTGCCAGGTTTCTGCAGTTGGCAGACCTGTTGTGTGTTACTGTGGCACTGCTGCACGTCTGGCTGAACCAGCAGGAAGTGCTTCACTTCTTGCCAGCTGCTGGTGCACTTACTGTCACACTGGGCTTGTGGACAAAGCAGTGGCCAAAATTTCCAGGAGGAAGCAAGGACTGCACGTGGATCTAACAGACCAAACTTCATGGAGCTCAGTTTTTAATACTAGATATTAGGAAGCAGAATGAAGATGAACTGTACTTTTGTCTGCTTGTTGTTCGTAAAAAATTATTTTCAGGAGTAGAAACTTCTATTTCCATGGATAGGAAACTTCTGCAAGGTAGAGCTGTTATTATTTGCTGTATTAACAAATACACATTATGCACCAGGATTATTGGCACCAAGTCAGCCCTGTGTTTGAATGATGTTTCAAGTGAAAAGAGGCGATGTTACAGCTGCTGTAACTTCCTTGTTTTAGGCAGAATTTTGGAACAGCTATAATGCTTATACATTAGTATATATAGTATTAATATAGACTAGATATAGTTTTAATGATATAGTCAAGTAACATTTAATGCATAAGGTATTTAACATGACCAACTATCTTACTTAAAACTACTTTATGAATTTTGAATGCTTTGTTTTGGCAATGAGTATACCTTGGCAGTGTTATTAAAAATTGAGTAATTCCTACTTTAGATTCATGTCCAGTAAATCACTCTAAATGTTATCCTTGATATATTTTTCAAAGTTCCTTTGACTTCTAGTGATATGAGTTTCCTGGATTTTTTTTTATTTTTTTTTTTGTCAAAGAGAAAAGTTTTGTTTACGTATATTGCATGTCTTCATACTAAGTGTTGTGAAATAGGAGACAGGATGAGTACAGTTTTACTTATTACCTTATCCATCTATAACTCTATAGGTCTTGAAGTTGTACCTTTTCTACTAACATGAAGCTACATAAAAACACCCCTCACCACCAAGAAAAAAACAAGCAAACCCAACAAAAAACAGCTTTTCACTTTTTATTTATTATGAGTTTTACACTGCTAATGCAGAGTTAAGATTGCTTAGAAGCTGGTCACAAAAACTGTTTATGTTTAATGAGGTATGTGAGTGTTGGAAGAATTGTGAAACATTAGACTGCAGTTTCCATAGATGTTAATTTGACATTTTTACAGGAGTATTCTTTTTGCTTGTCTGTATCAAATGGATCTGTAATTAAGTAATTATTTTGTTTTAGAATTTCATTTGCTTCAGTACATTCTGGTTTTCATATGGTCTTTTGTAAAGCTCATATAAAGGTTGCTGCATTCAGATAGGCTGAGCATCATTGTTTTACCTGTTCTACTGGTTTCTTCACAAGTCTGACAACTTTTTGGGCTTTCCTCCTTGTATTAACTCCAGGAAACCTAAGATCATGAAAGCTGAGTTTCTTACAATAAGAGGGTAAATTAAATTGACAGATCAGTGTTTGCTGCTAAAGTTGTAAAGCTTTCCCAGGTGATACATGATTAATGTTGTCCTGAATGGCTCAGGCTTTCAATTTTAGAAGTAGAATGATCTTGAAAAGGGTGCTGATTGGCAATTGGATCATAGTGGAATTATCTTTCCCATAAGAGTTAATGTGTTAGAGGGGGCCTATATGTATGGACTAAAGTGTGCACGGTTGAAATACATATGTGAATCTGTGGAGGATGAAGGTGCAGTAGTAGACTGCCAGGACTACCCCACTTGACAAAGTGGAGGGCAGAGTGGCCTTTTAATGGCTGAATTTTCACTGCCTGGAGGTGCTGAATGCTTTCTAAAATAAAAATCCAGGGATGATTGTTCAGTATTCTACAATATTCTGTCTTGTAATAATACAGAACCCTGAAATTTGGATGGAGGTAACGTTAGAATGTATTGCTGTTTCACAAGACCTGCCTTCATAAAATGTGTGAAAGCCTGATTCTTGTTAAATTATCACTGAGTTCACATCTCAGAAGATGGAGGAGCATGAAGTGACAGGACAAGGGGGAATGGCTTCTAACTGAAAGAGGGTAGGTTTTGGTTAGATATTAGGAATAAATTGTTCACTGTGAGCGTGGTGAGGCACTGGCACAGGTTGCCCAGGGCAGCTGTGGCTGCCCCATCCGTGGAAGGGTCCAAGGCCAGGTTGGACGGGGCTTGGAGCAACCTGGCATAGTGGAAGGTGTCCCTGCCCATGGCAGGGGGGTGAAACAAGATGATCTTTAAGGTCCCTACCAGCACAAATCATTCTATGATTCTACTTTTTCTTCCCCGGATAACTGTGTGTGTAAACTACTGGGCATTTTGGTATTTTTGGAGGCAACCTTTTTTTTTTCTCTTGAAATTAACCATTAAATTAAAAATAAATTTTAAAAATCCACGAAGAACTCAGTGAAATGACCTAGTGTTAGGGACTTTTTTCTTAGGCGATGTTTTTTTAACCTTTTTAAAGAAACTGGCTATATTTTTTTTCTTTCTTGCTATGCTTTAAAGAGCAACTGTTTGGTATCTACTGGTCTCTTTTCCCTTTGGCTTGAAAAGAGTTACATCAGTGATTTCACGGCTGCTTTGAAAGTTAATCTTTTAAGACAAAGGAAGGAACAGGTCTAGAAAAAATGAATTAAATTGTGCTTTTTCTGTTTTTATTATTTCTGCTATCATTTAAGAATGATGAGAGAGGTTTTCTGGCATCTGTGAAACAAATGTAGAATTTCCCTGCCTTACCAAAAGTAGTTAATCTTTTTTACATAATAGTTTTATAATTTATTTGTATGGGGCAAAGTGGTCTTCTAATCAGAGAATTAAAAAATAAAATGGTAATGCCAGAATTGAGACATGTTTTATGGATGGCAATTTTTAAAATAATTTTTAGGTCCATTCAGCATTTTCTGAAAGGGTGAGCATTGAATATTAGGAGTTATGTTTGCAATTATCGTGTTTTCTTTAATCATTTGAGAAAATTTTGAAAATGTGTTTCACTTTTCTAGAAGTAATTACTGACTTACTCTTTGAATTCTTCAAAGAAAAAGGGGCAGGTGAAGATTGTAAAATATAAACCGAGGGTTTATATTTTAGCTGGTTGGCAAAGCTTCGACTTTAATGAGATTTAATAACTTGCTCTATGAATTGACTATAGCATTGTCTGTAAGTATTTGTAATGCAAAAATAAATAAGCATTAGGGAAAATGTTCTGGTGTTGCACTGTCCCCTCTTCCTGCCCCAGTTCAGTCTGCGGGATCTATTTCAAAATTTCTTCTCTTGTATTATATGTAAGATGAAGGGACCTGATCTTTTTCATACAGAGAACAGTGATAAAAAAATAGAAGTGTTCTCTCTTTATTCCAATTTGAAATTGCATAATCTGGTCTGTGTAAAACCATATTTATAGCTGTTTGGCAAATGGATGAAGTTTGCAGCCTAATTAACAAACTGGACAGACATAGCCCTCCATTAAGAGTTGCTTGTGTGAGCATATCAGATTTCCTGGAATGTAAACCACATTAAAAAAAATATATTTGATATCCTGTAAATCTCATTAAAGCACAGAAATGAACCCAGGTACTTTTTGTATTTTCTTCTACTTAGCAACATTTGTAGCAGTACTTTCAAATGTATAGCTGCTTTCTGTGTATTTCTGCATGGTAAGGACGAAGTGAGAATACTTGTTATTATAGTTTTTTCTTGCAACAATATACTTAAAAGTTGTTGTGCCATTCAGACTTCTCCTAATGATGCTGAATACACATCAGTACACAACATGAAGATGCAAAGTGTAATTTTAGAGGCTCTAATTACATTTTGAATTCAAAGCACATCACAAAAATTATTTGAATGTTTTCAAGAAAGTCGAAAATCCTACAACTGCTCTGCTTCTACTAAATCCCTGCTCCTCTGAAACCAAGAAAATGAATATTCAATATTTTTTTTCCATTTGAGTCCCTTGACATACTATTGATTCACTTTATTTTCCCAACAATTTCTGACAGATTTCCCAATGTGGATTACTTATGTGCTTTGATATTCATTTTGTGACTGCCTTTGAAAAGCACATAGAATTAGAACTGCAGCAACCTGTTCACTGGAGCTACAAACCAGTGAGCACAGCCCTTGGAATCACCATGTTCACTGTTACTGGCGTGTACAATAGACTTCCAGCATCCGACCTACTGAGTATTAACTGATGGCAGAAGGTGTTGAAGATCTAGGAATTGCAGAATTCATTGGTTTATGACAACATTATTGAAAGAAATATCCTAAAAAGCATGTTCCTTCCATGTTCCATCTCTGCATGGTATATTTCAGTTCTGTTTAGTCGGGACACTTTATGTACCCTTTGGGTAGAGCTGGCCCTTGTCCGGTTCTTGATGTTCCCTTTCTGATAAGGGATTCCTTTCATGTGGAAGTACGTCTTCTGCTGGCTCACTCTTAGACATGGAAATGTGCATGTATGTTCTGAAAGTTCTTGAAGATGGCCAGTTCTTGCCTTGATACCTATGCTGGTGGTGGGGGAGAAGGTTGATCTCAGGAATATGGTTTCCTTATAAAAGTGTGTCTTGAATTTTCTGCTGGTGATGATTGGTTTTCTTACAATAATGGTCTGGACTGGCTACATGGTATTTTCTGCTCTGGATTCAGATAAAATGTTTTTTCACCAGGAGAATTCAAACTTGTGTTTCTTTGATCCAATCCTCCTCTTACCCAAGATCTCTGGAAGTGGATGGTACAGTTAAACACCATGAGCAGTCAAATTTTCCACCCTTCACCGGGGACTAGTCAAATCCTGTACCACCACAGTAAATGACAGCACTTGAAGTATGTGTGATTTTTGAATTTTTTTTTCCTACCTGGTTGACTTCATAAACCTTTAGCAAGTTTCTTAATCTGAGATTAGGCTGGTATGAAGCATGACATTTTGCTTGATTGGATAAGTGTGTGCAAGCAGTTGAGATAAAAATGAGATTTGAGAACTGAGTATTTCTACGTATACACTTTTTGAGTTATTTTAAATTATTTTTTTTTTACAGATCTAGGAGCATTTGTGAAAACACTGGGAAGATGCTCTGAAGGTGAAGAAAACTTCCTAAGAAGTTACCAAAGCAGTAAGTCATGTAATTTATTTGTAGTGTTTTAATAACTGAGATGACCCAGGTCTACTCTTCTGGGGATACACATTATAGGAACATCATTTTAAATGTAAACCAAAATTTAATATCTGCAGGTCTGTATTAGTTGAACAATCAAACAGAAAGAAGTTCCTCAAACGACAAAACCACAGTGTGAAGACAGTGTTTGGGTGTATATCAGGCCAGAATAATGTTGAGCGGTTCTGTTTGGTTCTGATTTTCAAAAGCTTTTAAAGATTTATTCTTATTGGGTTTTTGAGCTCAGATTTTTAAAAGCCTTTTTCTAGGTAGTTCCTTTAATTTTGGAACCTGAATAAAGTGACGCTATCAAAACTTAGTAATTCTTTTTAAGCTTCTTTATGAAGGTGGTTCCAAACTGGATTAATTCAAGTTACTACCTCGGCAGTACCTAAGCACCTAATGCTAATACCGTTACTACCTTTCATGGAACCTGTATCACAGTATGCTTAGGTAAAGTTCAGATCCCAGGATATCATGATGGTCATCTAGCTATATTTTATATTAAGTATTTAAATTCATAATGAATTCTAAATGGAAAAGAGGAACAGTTTAGCAACAGACATTTAGCTTTTAATCTATAAAATTGAGAGAAGAGGAAGATGTGTAGGAAATCAAGTAGGATTGATGTTTAATTTTGAAATTGAAATACCATTTTTTAAGAAAAATACTATATTGAATAATTCAATTTCTTCAGTTTCTGGACTAGATTATTCAATTAAGAGGTTGTTTTCTTGAAGTTTCCTGAAATCTTCACTTAGCAGTTTCATAGGAATGAACTCATTGTTCTCTTTAAAGTAGGACTTTTTCTGCTTCATAATGAAAATTTTCTGGCAAGCCATCCTTAGAGGTCAGTTTAGTTTTCTAGACTAAAATGTCTTGTAGATGAATTGACATGACCGATAGCAGCTACTGCTCTGAACTCGAAATTACTGAGGATACCTACAGAACTCTGAGAATGCATGCAGAACTTCCAAGTTCATGGCTCACTAGGGTTTTCCGTGTTGGTGACACAGAAGTGACTTCTTAGGGCAGTTGTGTTGACAGTGTGTGAGCGTGTCTGTGTGTCTATTGCTAAAAACTTTTTGATTTTGTCATTCCAGAAAAAATGTGGTGGAGAGCTGGAAGTCGAAAGATTTTTTTAGTTCTGTGAGTCCTGGGAATATAAGCAATGGTTAGAAGAGAGTGTTCTTATTCCCCTGAGAGGGAAAGGTATAATGTAACATCGGCCTTTATTAGAAACCAGAGAAGCCACAGGAGCTATCGACCTTGGGGCAAAACTCTACAGGAAAGGATTTATTAGTTTTACTCCTTCAGAATCTGGTTGGTTTGGTTTGGAAACACATTTCATTTACCTGAAGTAGAATTACTATTACTGTGGGAAAAGCACAAAATCAGCACAGAAACTGGCTGGCTAGATTAGAAATCTTGATATAAATAATGCTGTCAAATGTGCATATTCTTGTGGAAAAAGGCTGGAGAACATATTTTCATTCTTTCTCTCTCTCACCTGTATGTTCACAACTGGTTCTTCTGAAGTAAACTTCAGTTTTGGAGAGTAAATTGGTCATTGATATTGTCAGGAAGTAGTTCACTGTCTCAAATCCTGTGCTGGTACCATTAGGTTATTTCTGAGAAAATTTACCTAGCCCAACCTCCTGCTCTGAGCAAGAGTGACTTCCCAGTTGGACAGAGTTCCTAATGATTTATCTGTTTGAATTCAGTAAATCTCAGAAGCTGGAGATAACATAATCTCTTTAAGTGTCTGTTCTAATTATTAAAAACATATTTCTTCTAAGGCCTGCAAGACTTTCTGCAGAACTGCTACCTACTAAATTGGCCCTTAACCTGCATTACTGTATGAAACTGGTATTCCAAAAGAGGTTCTGTTCTCTATGAGGGTTCTGTGGTCCCATTTTTCTGGCTTGATGTGATCCCTTTGAATATCCACAAGCAATTTGGCATCATCTGCAAACTGGAGGACACCCAAGTCGCATTTCTGCTTGGTCATGTGAAATACCACTTGGATCTATCATTTGGGTATACGGAAAATTAGTCTGATTTGAAGTAAATATTGCATCAATCACTAGGAACTACTAAGTTCCTAGGATGCAAAAAGCATCTCTAGCAAAGGAGCCTGGTAAAGACTTAAAGTCGTTGTGGCTCATCCATAGAGTTCTGTTAATATCTATATTCATGTAATCTGTAAAAATGATTTTGGGGAGATGGCATAAGTCTGCCTCTGAATCATCTCTTTGTGGCCATGATAGAGTGTAATTTTGTACTTGGATCTGCAGTTTGGCACAGAGGGTATTTTGTATCCTCAAGGTTTCTGTATCTGCTGACACATAATCTTGGAAGCTTTGAATCTGAATCAGACTTATTTGCTACCTCTAAAACATATGGCCTCTTATATTCCAAAAGACACGTCTTCTGGCTCAGTTTTCTCCCTAAAGGCTTCTTGTCCCTGGATTATGCATGTCCTTAATAAGAGTGAGGGTATTCTTCTATGCACATTAAGCAGTATTCTCTAGGACTTGTGCTTTTGAGGTGAAGGTAGCAGTAACAGACTCCAAAATGTTGCAGGGGTGTATTTGATCATGTTCTACCTCACCAGTTAAAGCCAGGGAGAGGATTTGGGTTTAAACAGGCCAGCCCTTAAAGAAGGGTTGAAACCTGTTCTTTCTAAATATGATGTAGCATATATGTATTCAGGAGAATTAATATAAATTCAGCTCAGAGACAAAAGGTATAAATTTGCTTTCTGTTTAAACTCTCATGTAATGCTTGGGTACTGTGACCTAAATCTGTTCAGGAATGGCATAGATGGTACATCAAAAAAATCCCATCTTCCATTGTTCTTTCCACTTGATGGTTTTCTACTTAACAGATCTAAGAGAATTTGAAGATGTATTTTAGCCATCACTCAAGACTTCTGTTTTCTCCTTTCTTTCTCTTTCACGTTTTCTTTTACATTTTTGCAAATTCCTTGAGATGTGTGTTATTTGCTGGTGTCCATTGCTACATGCTTGCAAGGAACTATCTTCTTCTTTATTATGTTCTCATGCAGGTCAGACTTAAATACCCAATCATTAATTTAGCACAAGAGGGTTTGTTTCTTTTTTGAGTTAACTCACGAAACAGCACACCTATGTCTTCATAGGTGAATATACTCAATATTTGGGAACTATTAGTCCTAAAATTATTTATATGTGCTAATCTAAAAAAAAAGAAAACTATTTAAAACCATACTATTTTTCTGTGTTTCTATCAATGCATTTTTCTGGCACACTGTCAGAATTTTCTTTTAAGAAAATATTTTGAAAAGGCACCTGCTTAGTGTCATTGGAGGCACTAACTCAAATGGAACTGTTAAGTCTCTCATTTTTATGAAATAGTGTTCTCAGAGCTCTGGCAGTAATGATCTTAAATTAGGTGAAAGCTGAAAATAGGCAAGGAATGACTGCTTTAAGATATCATTCCATCAAATGGCTAAACATTGTAATACCTTTATCCTAAAAATGTCATTAGAATGCCTAATAAGATATTGTAGTTTATGCTTGCTTATGATTGTTTGCATAGATTTTGGTAGGCTGCTAACATGCTTGAACAAGTGCTCATATATAACCTTTACAGAACTGTGACAGTGGTTATCCAAAAAATCGATATACTACACTAGGATATTGAAAAAATAGGATTTTCTACTAGTTAGATGCACACCATTAAATAAGGCTTCCAGTACAACCCTTGTTACTTTGCTTGCCAGTTTTTTTCAATCTGTAATATAGTCTCATAGAAATTTGTGACAATTTGCTCTAGCTTCCTGTGTACATTTATTTTCTGCTTTGAAGGGTGTAATTTTATTTTTCAGTTTGAGGGTGTTTAGTTTTGTGAGTGCGTGGGGCTTGGGTGTGGGTGAGTTTTGTTTTGTTTGTTTAGGTTTTCTAAGGAGATAGGAATGCGATGAATCCCGTGGCTTGATCCTTTCAGGATCCTTTTGTAGCAAATTTTACTGGGTCTGCAGCCTATAATGGCAGCTCCCTCTGCAAACAGGCAAGATGTCTGTGAACTCAAGGACACAGCATAGAAATAGCCAGGATAGCAACAGAGATTAATAATATTGTAAAATACAGTAGTGATACAGTGCAAACCACAAATAAGGCTCTGTTGGGAGGAGACAGGTCTAGTGGAAGGTGTCCCTGTCCACGGCAGGGAGTTGGAGCTAGATAACCAACCCAGAACATTCTATGACTCCGTGTTCCAAGTGAAACAAGTCCATCCTAGCCCCTAACTTCTGTGACCAGTGCTGAGGGCTTTGGAAGCTGCTGTCAGTGCTGTAACACCCACTGTGGTGGAACTACTTTTGGGCTTTGAACTCTAGATTTTCTTTTTCTACACCGTTTTATCAAATAACAGTACTGTGTGTATTGGCTCTGAGTTTTTAATGATTGTCAAATTCCTCATTTTTAATGATTGTCTTAATTTTGATATGCTAAATTTGTACATTCTCTAAACTTTCAAAGCTGCGGGCACAATATATGTTATTACTTGAGGTTGTTCTTGCAAATTCTTTAATTGGTTGCAGAAGTTAGTATTTATAGTACTGTGTTAGTGGAAAAATTGCATGTCATTATTTTGAAACAACAAAGATCTGTTTGTGTTTATTTCTTGTAGACATTTACATTTGTAGTTGTCCATAAGCAAGCAATGATTCACAATCACTCTGAATCAGGATGTAGTGGCTTCAAATATTCAGTAGTGCATGGGTAATCATTCTTGCACAGCAATATGCTTGAAATGGAGTTTTGAATTGTTTTTGCCATCTCCAGTTTTAACTTTAGTTTCTTGTGGCCATGGGCAGTAGCTTGAAAATGTGTCAATTGGAGAATGTTAATCTTTGATAAATGCCATGTTATGGATAAGTACTTCCACATTAGTTCAAAGCATGTGTATCTCATTTCCATGCAATTAAATAATATTCAGTTTCTTAAAAGTGATACCTTGCTGAGGTTTTTTTTCCTTTCATAACACACGTATCAGTTCTCAGTGAAGCTGTTAAATAACTGGGATTTCTTACTGATTTAGTCTGGATAGTATTTAATTAAAATGCATTTTGTGACAGGACTTGTTTTGGCTGCAACAGTTTTTGTTTTTTTTTTTAATTGCTCTTTTTGTTAGGGGCACTTGGCACAAGTGTGGAAGAAATGTTTCCTGTCCCACAGAGACTATAAAACAAATGGCTAATCCAAATTCCCTTGAAATTTGTGAAAATTAATGTCTTTACTGGTTAATTATTTGTAAGACAGTTTTCATGGTTTTTTCAGATGTTGAGGTAATTTTTCAATTTTTTTTAAATTTTTTGTTATATTTAGAGGTGATTGAAAGTGAAGTCTGTACCTCTACAACATCATGCCTTTATTAAACTCAGGAGAAAATTCTGCTCTGTACTGTTGTCTGTGATCCTAGAGGTTTCATCTGTGTTACTGGATTCTTGGCACATGGATATTTAATACATTTGCAAGATGGTAGGTACGTAGGAGTGTTTACTTACAACTTTAATCCAGTGTGTTTTGCATAGCTTATAACATCTGTAAGAATACTAGGAATTAGCAAGAATTTAGTCATTTTGGTAGAACAAAATTCAAGTGTTTGTAAGTAAGCTTGAAACAGCTGTAAATCTCTTGACTGATGATTAATTATTCTGTAGTTTTGTGCTATACTAAACTTATTTCTTTACAAAGCTACGAAGGAATTAAAAGTTGTGCTAGATGCCGATATGATAAAGATGCTGACAGGAGATCATTTTTCAGCTGTGCCAGGCAGGTAATAAAGTGCAGCTGGAGATACCACTTTGGATCCCTTTTTCTCACCTTTTTTTTCATTATTGCTGTTGGGGGTTTTTTTGTTGTTTTTTTTTTTTTTTTTTCTTTTTGCTTCTTTGTTTTTGATTGTGTTTAGCAACTATTTTCTTAAAACTAGTGCAAGAAACTTTCATGTGTCATCACACTGAAGAGGTTACTTGCCACTACAGTGATAAATAAAGTTGTGCTTAATGTGTAACATACTGAATCACTGAAATATAGCAACAAGTTGTCTGGTATAATTTGAAATAGAAACATATTGTGGGATCAACAATGCCAAATAAAATTTTATAAACGTATTCGTAGGATAGAGAGTATTCTAAATTAAAAGCATTTTTTATTTTTTAGGTTCTGGCATGGGGTACTGCTGTCAAAGATATCTGATAGGCCTCTTCAGAACTTTTTATCTATTACTTGACCATTTCCCTCTTTTCCTATGTACACCAGTGCCAACCAAGATTATTTTTTGTCTCCATACCTTCTGTCCTGTGGTATAGACACACAACGATGTGCTGTCCTTTGGATTTTCAGAGCTCAGGAGGCTCTTGTGCTGGCTGCAGGAGGAGGAGGGTGTGCTGGTTTCATTCCTAGTTTACTGCTTGGGAAAGCAGACTGCTCTGAATTTATTTTTTAACCTCGAATGCATAAATATAAAGTATAGTATATACTAATTAGAGTTAATTGTAGATGTAACAAAGGCATTTGACTGTGAGTTGTTGGGGGGAAGAAAGAGAGGGATACTTCTTGATTTTTGTCCTGAAGATGTGAGCTAGCTTTTGCTGAAATTGGCAAGTCTCCTTCTTTCACCAGGCATTGAACTGAGTTCTGACCACATTCAGCTCGGGCAGCTCAGAAATGGGATTTCCAAAGTAGCCTGTCCTATTATTCTGAAATGTGCATTCTCCTAACACTGCTTACCTGTTTCTTGCTTGTATTGCCCAGAGTGCTGTGTCTGTTCCCCGAGCAGGGCAGCTGTTTATCATCAAGCTGTCACAGAGCACGCTGTGGCCAGGACCCCACAGTGGGTACTGAACGTGTGACATTTTTGGTATGCACATGTACCAGCTATGGCCTCTACGCACCTCATGAAACAGGCATCAAGTAAACAAATTAATTTACAGGGAGCAGTCAGAGGTGTGAGTAGAATCTGGGTTTCCCATCTATAGAATTCTGCCACCACGGTTTAAATGGTGTCACCAGGGAAGGACTGTCAGACACAGCCCCATCGCCTGTACTCTCACAGCGTGAGGGTGGTGCTTACACAAACAGCTCTGCTAAGGCTGCACAGCTTGGTTTTAAGTTTTAAATCTATGGCCACTGCTCATGGGTAAACTGCATTTAAAAAAGCTATCATTTCAGAGGCCTGGATGATCCCATTTTGGGGGGAAAAGTTGAGGTCTTTTTGTGTTGATGTAGCAAACAATGGCCATTAAAGCGAGATTAGTAGTAGTTTCCTTTTAAGTACCAACAAAAGTTTAAAACAATAAATTTCAACAATAAACTTGCTCACCAGTCATTTGTCAGAAAGTGTTCCTAGGGCCGTTTTATATTTCACAGTCTTGAAATGATAACATTTCAAATATCCCTTCTCCTCTGCTTGCATATCGGTAGCCTGAACAAAATAAAAATACACTCTTCTTTAGTTACATTTATACAATTTTTAATGTCTTTATTCATTATAACCCAAAATAAAATAACTGTTTCTGTATTTAGCATTTATTAATTAAGGCTTAATCTGCAATAGAAGCTGTTCTGACATTCTTGCTTAAGAAAAAATTCTTCCTGCATCCAACAACCGCCTAAATTTCCTCCCAAAAGACAAGGTATCTAGATTAAAGAAGAAAATAATGTCCATGAAATAGTTTAAAAATAGCACTTCCCTGGACTGGGACAAAGGAAATTCAGCATTCTTTTTTTTTCTTTCAGAAATCTGCTCAGATTTCATCTCTGTATGATTTTCAGATGTCTTTTTGAACACATCTGACTCTTTGCCTGTGTCTCTCTCTTACTGTCTTTCAGTTTGTACCGTGAATCCGTGCAGAACTCTCCAAATCCTGTGGAACTGAGGTGAGTGGCATGGCATGTTTTTAGATTTCTGATCACCCGAGGAATTGGAGCCCATTGTTCAAACCAGCAGATGGTGCTGTGCAGCATCTTATGGCTCCTCCGATCAACTGGAGTAATTTTTGAACCAGAAAACTACTTAAAAGTTTCTAGTGCAATTCCTGAGCTGAAACAAATGTTTGTGGAATTAAGTAGTGATTTCCTTTAAGTCTGGGGGACTATTTTAGTGGGTATGTTTTCAGTCGTTAGATGTTAACATATGCCATATATTGTTTTGTTTTTTCCTGATGGAATCAGGGGTACCCAAGCACAGTTAAACCAACTGTAACTGTTCATGTCACTTAGTAAAGGTTTGAATTTTCTGACAGAATAACTAATAAAACTTTAATATTAAAAGCTAAAATATTTTAGAAGAGAAAAATTCTGGAAACTGTAAGTAAAAACAGCAGCTAACCTTTTATTTATGGAATACAGATGAGGGAAAGTTTGGGGTTTTTTTTTCTTTCAGCAATAACCCTTGCTGTGTGAATAGTACAAACCAGTTGAAATATTCAATTATGTCCTGCATACTGAGGGCATAAAAACATACATTAAGGTAATGCAACCTTGACGTATCTTGTAGATTGAAAACTACTTGTAACAAATAAAATTATCTGGTATTTAGCTTCAAATTGCAGTGTAGCTGTGCATTGCTCTAAGATTCAGTTACTTAACAAAAGGGTTAAGTGAAAATTCTGGCGCAAGAATCAAATATGGAGCACTTGAATAGTAAATAAGATTGTTCCAAGGTTTCAATTTGTTGTATTAGTCAGTGACAAGTACAACATTTTTAATGCATGCCATAAGATTAGTCTACCCAAAGTAAACAAGCGGTAGTCTGTGTTCATCTCCAGCAATTGGTTCGGGTTATATGTATGCAGCTTTGTTTCTGATAATGGATTCAAGTTCAACATAAATAAAAACAGTGTACATTAAGGAGGATAAATATCTAATTGCCATAATCTGCATCTAGAATTGAATGCATGTAAACATGCTAACCACAGAAGACAATTCCTCAGAACAGAAAGTAGCTAGCTGGATGATTATTAGCAAAATATCTGTACTTCTTTTGTCTGTTAAGCCTTTCCTCTTTAAACATGGAAACTACAATTTTTGAAACACCTTTTAAAAATCATAGCATTTGAACCTTTTAAATATGAGATTAATTATATTATGTGGTTTATATACATTTTCTGGCACTGCAGTAAAATGCATCCTTTCTAGGTTGAAAGATTGTTAGACTGCTAAAAGTTTTGATATAATTTAAAATAGCTTTTTACACAGAACTGAGTTTAAGCTCTGAAATTATATTGCTTTTTATCTCAACACTTTAAAGAATTAAGTGATGTTTTTTCCAGTATGCATGAACAAGATACAAACAGTATTTTAGGTTCTTTGGTTATAAGTGGTGTTTTAAAATGTACTTAGTTTGAAAAAGAGTGTGGAGTATTTGCTTTCAAAATGCACAGTATAGGCCCAGCAGAACTGTGTTTCTGACGAGCACCCTGGTTATTGAAACTTGCATCTAACAGAATTCAAAACTATTATTGCTGGGGTGAGAAGTTTGAGGTAAATATCTTGGTTTAGAAAACTACTGGGAAAATGTGACTGATTTGAATAACACATATTGCTTTCCCAAGAGCCCGGGTTTGTTATTTCTGACAACTGGACAATACACTTAAGGAGCTGCATTCACCTGTTTACTTACTAAAAAAAAACAAAACCACCCTCTTTAACAGAATTTTTTTTCACTATTTTTTTGAATGTTTGTTTATGCTGAAGTGTATTTGGCTTTTGGTAAACATAATTAAATATATTTCTACCTTCTGAAAATCTAGGAGTCTCAGATTTACATTGAACATATAAGACATTGAAACTAAATGCCTTGTGCATTAAAAAAGATAAATGTGGTAAGAAAAATGTAATATTGATAAATTACAACAGTCAAGGCTGAATTGGAAAACACAGTTAGCCACTGTGGCAATATTTAGACTTAGTACTTTCATGTCAGGGCTTTAATTGTCTCTTACGAAGCTGATGATTTTTTTTAAAGAAAATCTAATATCTAAACAGACATTTCAGCATTTGAAGCCTCTCTGAAATTACTGTAAAATTGTGATATTTATCACAAGTTTTAACAGTTTCAAAACTTCTAAGAGAAAATGCTGACAACTATTTGTAGTTAAATTACTTTTGTCAACTATATTTTTGTATAATTTCTCTATAATTATTGATTTTAAAAAGTTAACAGTAGGTTTGCAGTATTATTGCTCTGGAATTAATGGGTGAAAATTTGTAGTTAGGAGCTCAGAATCAGTGTCACGTCTTCAAGACTGTATTAATATATAGATCAAAATGTAGTAATACAGATCAAAATGTATTTCCAGTATACTAATATGGACCTGCTATCACTGGATTGTGAAAATATACTTACTTCCCACACAAAATTAAAATTTTCCATAGGGAGTGTTAAATCTTGTAAAGATTCCATTATATTTGTAAATAAGAGATATATTTCTAATGTTTTTTCTAGGGGAAAGTAAGCTATTTTTTCTTTACCAAAGGCAAACATTTTAGTATGACTTTTGAAACATTAAAATTTGAGGAATATTTGCTTGTAAATGTAAATTATTAGTTTTGTGATAGAGTGCAGTCTAGTTTCCTCAGGTATTTCTATTTAATATCCTGGAAATGAATATTGAAATGACTAAATTGCTTGTCCTTGAACTCGTTGCATTACTGCACTTCATCTCACTTCATCATTTAATTTGTATGGTTTCCAAATCTACGTGATTATCATCTATTAGTACCCTTGGTGACAGAGGGCAGGACACTGTTGTATCAGAGTTAATAAAGCAGAAACACAAGCCTAATTACTATGGGAGGTAAGCCATGCTGGCAAGATTTACCTTTCACATAAGGCCTATATGTGTTTAATACTTACAAATAAAGATGAATAGATAGGCATCTGTGTGTTTCTGTCTTTTGTTGACATAATTCATTTTTGTATTACAATTTTTGATATATTCTCCTTTTTTTTCCTTCTCCTTTATATCCCTGAATATATTACTGTAATCGTTCTCAGATGCTTTATGTTCAATTTTGAAAACTTAGCTAGACGTGGACACTTTCATCTGAGTTAAACAATTATGCAAATATAGTGTAGGTGCTCTCAGGCATTGCTTCTACCTCTGCAAATTTATATTAACAAGTGTATATTGTATATATTAATTTCAGATTTATTCAAAATGGTCTGTGCATAGCAAACTGAATACACTTGTCATGGTAGTATTAAATTTAATGAATCCAGAATATTAAACATGATTTTGTATGGAATTTTAATTCAAGGGTCTGTATTAGTATATATTTGTATGCAAGTATGTGCATGCATGTATACGTAGAGAAATCAGTGCCAAAAAAACTTACTTTGCTGCCACTGTTATTATTCATCAGGAAAATATAGTTTTGGCCCACAGTTCCTATAAATCAGAGTGATTTTAAAGATGAAATTACTTAACTATACTTCAAATCTCTACAAGTGAACCACATATTTTAAAGATAAGTTTCACATTTGCAAATGTAGGTGTGTTTAATTTGCTGGTTATTATGTCAGTCTGGAAACTTTAGAGTCTTGTCCGAGTGGTATTTATGATAATTTTGTTCTGAAGCGATGCAGTCTTTATTCAATAAAAACAAATACACACAAGTTATTGTGCTATGAGACTGCAAAATGTTACAGTAGTTTATACAAGACTTTATATAAAATGTTTTATTGATTGTGTGTCAATTTTAATTTAAGCTTTATGATTCAATCTGTGTCTATTTTTAATTTAAGTGGATTACATTCCGTAAAGATCCTTTTACTGTATTGACTTGGATGTACCATATTATTAGGTACTATGAGTTCAGCTTCTACAAATCTGTTAATACATAAAACCATAAGAAGCCTCTTATGTTCAAACCAGGTTAGAGTGAAGACATCAGATTAATATTTGATCATGTAGAAGTGCCCTTAATCAGATTTACTTATTTCTCAGAGTGTTTCTGCAATTATCATAATTGTTGTGCTAAATATGTTTGTCTTTATATCTGGCTTTGGGCATAATCTTCTCTCTTGAAACCCTCTCATTGTGGGACTTGGATTCCTGCACAAAACCCAATTAATATTAAGATGACAGTCCCTGATGAGTTCCCAAGGAGCCAGCAGCTGAGCAGACTCTGTAACGTTCTTAAGTACAGACTACTTGAATGATCAAGAGCATCTGAGGGAGACATACAATTCAATAATCCCTTTCTCAGGAAAGTCAAGAGTCCTGTGAGATAAGAGTGAAATCAAAGGAACACATCAGAAAGAAAATGACTGGTATAGTCTTGTAGTGTCTCTATTAAAATGCAAAAGTTATGGATTTTTTTAGGGGTGATGGGAACCTTTTCTGTTTTATTGATTTCTTTTTATAGTTTGATGATTTCTCTAAGATTATCTTAAAAGCTTAAAGAAAAAAGAGACTTCATCAAAAGGTATTCTGTGTGACAGACACATACATACTTTTTGTTTCCATTATATTAATTAATACAGCACATTTCAGTGGTTCTTGGTTTTGAGATTTAAACTTATGCACTTTATGTACATGGTACATTTGTCACAGTTGTTTTTCCTGATGGTGACCCACAAATGATAAATAAGCCACATGTGACTTACGCTGTAAGAATTGTTCCTTGAAAATACGGATTTGCAGAAAAGAAATACTGTTTAGTGGTTTTTGTATGCATCAAAATGGCAACAGCTGCTCTTTTCTGAAACCCTCTTCTATGATCTAATATCAACAACTAAATTTACTCTCTGATGATAGTGTGTGCTAACCTATTGATTTGTAATCAGAAATTGGTTTCCTGTCACTTTAAAAGGGAAGCACTAAGGGGCAGTAAAAACAAGCCTGTCTGTTCTAGATGAAGCTCTGATTCAGGCTCCATGCTGTACGTTTTCTTGTTTTAAATAGTTCACTATTTTTTTTAAAAAGAAGATGCTTCAATTAATCTGAAAATGCCTATTACTTTTTATCTTATGATATTGTACAGGGTTCACATGTTTGAATTGCTCTTGAAGTCCTTCTTATGTCTGTAATCATATCCATAATTAAGATTTTATTTTTTCAATGATTGTATGGCTGAAGCTGATATTTCTAGAGGTAAAAAAAACACAAACCAAACAAAACATCTCAGTGCTGGTAAGTGTTCTTTCAGTATAGATTTACACCATTAACAAAGTTTCATTATCTGAAACTTGTTAGACAGTAAGATAGTAAATGTTACTAAGTGATCAAAAATGCTCTTCTATATCTTTGTTAGTGTTCCTGCATTGTCCCTTAAGTTTGTCTTGTGTATTTCAGTGAATAGATTTATTCAAATAGTTACATAAAGATTTGTTTCAAAACCAGTAGGACTGTAATGGAATGCAGCACAGGCACTTTCTAAATGCACATTTTTAAGTCTTACTCATCCTCTGTTTTTAGTTCTGTTTATTGTATATGATGGTAAACTTTGCAGCTGAGGACATTATCCTAAGAAAGTCTAATATTATGTTAGAAGCATGACCTGCCAACATAAGCATTTTTGTTCATTTTCCCATGCCAAGCTAGACTAAATTATGAAGGATGTGAAATAAAATGTGCCTTCTAGTTTTCCTCTGCCTAATTAATATTCAAAAGAATCAAGAGGAAAAAATGAATACCCAAATCATACATATGTATATGCCTTTTAAGCTTTATAATAAAGGCAAAATAACCCCTTACTTGGTTAAAATCCAGCTTAAGAGTCAACATACAAAGGTGACTGCTGTATAATATTAGACATATCTGTATTATGTGGGCACGTTACTGCTCCACCAGAATCTCTCAATAGTAATTATTATGCCAAGCACCCTGTTGGCACAATTACACTAAAGCTCTAATTAGTAGCAGTAAGATTAGAACCCCTACATGTTAAATCTGTAGAAGCAAAGCTGAGTGAAGGATTTAAAACAGTTTCAAAACATTGTATTGTCTTTATTACAGTCTTTATATTTCAGTAAAGAAGGGTTTTCTATAAAATGCACTTAAAATAATCTGGTCCTGTCACTAAAAATAGGAAAGATAAGGTAATTGCAGTCAAACCTCAGTACTCTGCTTCTATCTAGGTGCTTTATATCTCAAGTGTCAAATCCAGTGAACTCTAGTGGAAGTTACATACTCCGAAGCTTTTCCTTAGATGAATTGATGGGTTTTGGATGGATAAAGGCTTTTCCTGCTGCCTTCAGTTCCTTCTTAGTGTCTGCTGACTGTTCTGTGCTGGAACTGTCCGGCACGTGGCAAGTCTTATGTCACAACTTTATCGGTAGCTAAACATGATCCTTGTTAATTCACGCCTTTCTCAATTTCACTCTTCACCGTTTTTTCTGTGAAGTAATGAAAACACCGAGTTCATTGTCCAGCTGTAGCTTTACAGACAGCGCACAAACACTGGGCACTGCCAGCCTGAATCTGCTCCCTTACAGGAGACGATCAGCAGCCAATGCAGATGATACCAAAGGATTGATTCCACTGCTTGAAAGCCTGTGCTCTTACCACCTGTCCAACACAAGGAGATTTTAGCAGATTTGAAATGACTGATGATGCATCCTCATCTAGATTCGGAATCTACTAAACCTGAGTTTAAAATATCTGTTTCTGTATAACTCTATGTATACTGTAAGATTTTTTCCCCTGATGTTGGACATTAGATAGAGTATATTCAAGTAATGCATCAGTCGACTCTCAGAATAGGTAGAGACTTACATGCCTAAAGCATTCTGCTTCTGTTTCTTAGTGTACTTCGTGTTTGAGGGGAAGGAAGCCTGTATTTTCTGGATTCTCTGTTTTAGGAACAATTTCTTTAGCTGTGCTAAATTTTAATAATGATTCCCCCCATCAATTTATTTATAGCATATGCCAGTTTCTCACTGAGAAAATTATTGTATGATTGCTTTGTCTTAATGTTTATTGATTGCCTAGTGTCGCTACCATTAATGAAGAAAGCTGGATGCAAGGCTAACTGAACCTGGCGAATATATTCCCACTGGCTCCAGTAAGATTTGAGTCATCCCTAGAGTAGAAGCAGACTTTATTGAGCTCTCCTCAAGCTTCTCCGATGGGGAGGAAGGACACCTTTTGTGCTTCTTATCTAGGTTACTTTAGAGGTAGAGTTGTAAGCAAAACAGGAAGGCAGGGACCCAGGAATTAATTTTATGAGGGATTTTGCACTTCACCCCTTCATGTTTTAGGATACTGTTTAATACTATTGTACATCTCACTAACTTGGTCTGACAAAATAAGCACAAGACGATATTGGGAGCTAAGGGGTTGCCTACACACTCCTACTGTGTTTTTCCCCAGTAGAAGAGGGAGTCTCACATGACGGTACTACTGTGTTTTGTCAGCCCAAGAAGAGACATTAAGGTATTTTTCTGTATAGCTTCAGGCTGGTTCAGTGATTTGTGCTGCTGCAAAGAGAAGCACAGAGTACAGTCTCCATTACATTGCACTAACTCTACTCAGACAGCCTGGTATAATCAATCTAGTTAAATACCTTTCTTTGTAAATGCCTGGATGTTGAGGGCACAGGTGAAAATCATCAGTGCTCCAAAGGTATTGGGTTTTTATATGCATTATTCAGACTTAATTTATATACTGTCATTGTTATCTATATTATGTGGCAGACTCAAGAGCCTGCTGTCTTACTTTCAATATTTACCCTGATTTTAAAAAAAATATATTTTTAATCTCAACTTTGGGCAAGAAGGCTTGAAATGAAAAAGAAAAATATTTACAAATAATAAAATAGCTGTCATTAAATAACATATTTTATGACTTTAATGAATTCAAAAATTGTTAAAGTTCATGTTTCTCTCATTGTTAGTGCTATTAAATGCATATTAGCATGGTCATTTTTGTTTAATGGAAACAAATAACAGTTAATCTTATTGGGAGGTTAAGTGGGTTTACTCTGTAAAGGGCAAATCCCAGATGAATGTTTTCTTTTTTAAAGAATAGCTTTAGTCACTGACAGATGGTCTCTGTCTGAGTCTCCCTGTAGACAGATACAGTTTCTTTTTACACGTTTATGAAAGTTGTAGATACAGATATTCAGTAATATGCTGTTGTGTAGGACAAAGAGCAAGTCTGGTGGATTGATAGGATTAGATTTCAGGACAGTGACATATGGTTGGTTTACCAAAGTGGACAAAATTTGAAAGGAAAAAAAGTATTTACAATTACAGCTACTCACATAATGGAAGAATTTATATTTGGCCAATTGCCTCTTACAAAAGACAGTATGGTAGCTCTTATTTAACTCTGCTTAGAGTTGGGTATATCATTATTAGGTCCTGATTGTGTGCATTTCTGGCTTTCAGATAACTCTGCAAACAAATTGCCATGTAATCTTAAGTGCAGAAAAGCAGTAATGCCTTAATTTAGAATATTGATAATTTGATCCTTGGCCCTAGCCAATCAGATATCATTATCACTTACGTGTCTATTGCAGATTTGTTGTATAAATACAACTAAAAACCTCCATAAGCCTGCATGATAAGCCTGCATTTTGCTTACCCTGTATGCTACATGTAAAGTTATAACATCATTATAACCTTAATCAAATAACTATACAACATATTTAGTGGTAATTTGTCACAGTAAAATTATTCATAGGTGTCTTGAGTAAGTCCAGTTATATTTATGTGTTATGCCATACTATGTTTTTTGGCAATGGAGTTTGCTAGATTTCATAGATTTACTGTGTCTGCTTTTCTTTATGACTGACATAGCAATAACCAGATTGCAAGGATATTTATGTTGTTTGTGGCTTAGCAAGATAATTAAAGGATATAAATTAATCAAGTGCAATTAATTAGAAACTTTATGTTCACAGCAGTCCTTCTTTGCATGTATAATTTATATGTATTGATTTCCCAGCTTTCATTAGCCTATGAGATAACAGCAAAAATGCATTAGAGAAGAAAATGTACAATTAGCGTGAGAGTGAACCCTGGCATAATTGATAGATCAGCACATGTTTGGGGCAAATATAAAGCTTTGTTAACTGTCATAAGCAGTTAGAATTGATAAGTGGTATTTCACTACATATCTCTCAGCTGATTAATGGTGTTTTTAAAGAGTCCTCTTAATGGGAAGCTGATAGGTTGGTTGAATTTACATTTTAATCAGAGTATTTATGATGGAGGCAGCCATAAGAAATTTATTGGCACAGTGGTAAGGACCTTCCCTGAGGGATTTGGGGAAAGAGAAAGCATTTTAATATGGCTACTCACCTTCCCCTTCTTTGTGTGACCTGGTCAGCGCATAGGAAGGGCAAGCCTTTTTGCTATCAGCTAATAACTGTTATTAGGGAAAATTTCAGTTTCTACTGTGTTAATTAATAAGGTAAAATAAGGATGAAAATACACGGAATACTTGCAAACATACTCGGGAAAGAGCAGCTCTGTTAACAACAATAATCTGTAACAACTACTTGTGGATCTTTGCTGTGTGAGATGCTGTGTTTTAGTTATAATTTTGTTTAAACAACACATTTCTTTTATACCTGTAGGCCCTTCTACTGCAGGAGAACTCTTGATCAAAACTAGTCTCTGATTATCTGTTGAACAAAGATTTAGAGTAGGCAGGTATGTTGGAATAACCTCAGCCAATTTACAGGTGGGGTTTGTGATTCATTGTTCAGGTGTCCTTTGTTAGAACAACTGTCTATATGTTGCTTAATAAAACCATATTTGTTACTTGCAGATACTTGCTTCAAACTAGAAACTTTCATATAAAAATGGTTTTGTCGTACTTTCTATTTGAGATTATTTTCTGATGTATATATATACACATTCTGCTTTAATAAAAATATCTAGCTAATGCACATATTCTTATATTCCCAAGCTTCTGTCTAGCAAATAAGCAGCTTTTCTTACCTAGTTAAACTAGTTGTTCAAATGGAGGAGAGCTAGACTCAAAGTATCTTGCTTTATTGTTTTTATTGACATGTCTCAGAAGTTAATAGCCTCATGCATCACTTTCTGTCTCGATGAATTCTATTTGATTTTCTTTTGTATACCTATTCCACAAAACAAGCAATCACTGGATTTATTTTGTACATAGTACCTTAAAGTTTTTTAGTTTAGATATTTCAGGGTTTTTTTTATCTTGTTTTACACTGCTAAATTAGAGTAGCTGATCAGTAAAAGTAATTCATAGAATATGAAATATTTGATATAAAAAAGAAAATTACATCTACCTGTGAAAGGAAAGTAAGGACCCCATGCTTAAAAATTGTGGGTTATTTGTGTATCATTTTAGCCATATCAGATAAGAATCTTAGGCCATATATAGACACTTTAGTTTTGTATTATAAATGTCTTAATTATTCAGAGTTCATTAGTTTCCTTTTATCACAACTCAAAATAAATGAAAGTTGGATGAGTTTTGCTATTCAGAAGCAGCAGCTATGCAGCATCACCAAGTGACAGTTTTATAGACAGCATAGTAATGGCTTATTCCTTTAGAAAGGAGACAAAGTGATTATTATATTACTTATTATTTTAATGCAGAAATGAGGGTTTCCTACATTTGTAATTTAGATAGGTTGCCACCTTAATGCAAAGTTGTCTTTTGTATTGTGTCCTTACTTGCTCAATTTGCATTGTGCCTGTTGCTTTACACAGTATCTTTGGTTGGATTTGTTGGCATTTAGAAAGTGAGAACTTCTGTTTCATCTGTCTGGTGGCCCCAGGGAAGAAGAGTATCAAGTACTGTCTGCAATTCAACTCCCTTTTTTATTTATAGCTACCAGAAATATAAAGCTGCAACAAAGTATACTGTGATAATTTGGAATTAAGAACATTTCTGAATCAAAGTGCCTTGATTGTAATCCTGCAGATTTCTTTGTCCACAATCAGGAAAATGAATGATGGAGGTCTAAACAGTATTTGTGTGACCTATGCTTTGTCTCGTTGAACTAGAGGGATTTCTTCTACTGGAACAATCCTGTCACCCTGTCCTCTTTGCCAGTTTCTGACACATCCCATGTCTTTGTGCCCATTAGTGACTGGTACCAGTCTAAAATGGCAAGTGCTTGCTCAGATTTTGGTATAATGCCCTTTTTTTTGCATTCTTACTGCTTGCCAGTTGAGAGTCTGGGCAGATCCCCTGCCTTCCCTTGGCAGAGCAGGCCCTGCTGGAGCCACTCACAGTGGCCCAAGAAAGGCTCTCTCTGGAAAACCACATACTGGAGACTCTTGTTTCCCTTATTTCCTCTTGTGCTTATGGTGTTCCTGGACCAGTGTGTATGTACACCTTGAGTGTATAATTGCATGCTTTACTGGCAACTCACTTCCAAATGAACCAGGTCTATGTGTAAAAGTTACAATGCTAGCTAACCTGAAGGTAAAAAAAAAAAAACTATCTAAATTTTTCTATATATTATTTTAAACTGAGTGAAATAGAAAAACCCTACTTTGATATTTTAACGGGAATAAAAGTTTCCTTGATTTTCAGTTTACAGATGTAATACAAGTGTTTGTTGTATAGCAGGTATGTCAGATAGATACATAATGTAATTTTCTTTGCTATGGTATACTGCATGTCATCTTGAGAATAAAAATGAAAAGAACATTCTAAGATTTTTGTGCCAAATTGAGATGGCATCTTTTGAAAAGGTTTGACTGGGTAGTTTTCCAGTTAGATATGTATCTGTTTTATCTAAAATGCTAGGTAAACTATGAGTAGACAACTCTAGATTATCTGTTTACAGATGCCATGTTAGTAGATTTAATAAGCAAAGATAGGGATAATAGCTTTATCTGAGCAAAATACAGAAAATATCTATTAGTTCCACTAAGGTGTTGTACATGTACTTTAGCATTTTTTAACTGAAAGTTCAGGCACTTTAATTTTATAATGATTCAGGTTCTGGTTTAATGCCCAGAACTCTCTGGGAGTGAAATGTGACAGTATTCCAATAGAAAAGATGAAGGGGCAGCAGTGTGATAGGGATGTGGTATGTAGGATGTTGATGTGAATGTATTAAATTAGTTTATGTGCACCAGGAGAAGAGCTACTTGAGCAAGGTTACTGCCTACTAACCACTATAAATTCTCCAGTGAATGGGAGCATGCCCAGGATTTTACATGTGATTTTTTTGTTGTGGGATCCCCATCATTGGCTGACTGAAGTGCAGCTTCATTCAGAGCCTTATACTGTAAAAGCAGTTTGAGGGTGCTGCACTAAGCAACTCACGACATTTCAAACAGTACCTAAAGAAATCTCTGTTTGAATGTGATGGCCGTAATATGGATGCTGGTTGTTTTCTTTGCACAGATCAAAATTAGCTAAAATCTGTCTCCTATGCAGTACATATCCTTTCTGAGAAGCAGGACATTGTATTGAAAGTTCTATGGGAATTTTAGTGTAGAATATGCTTCTGCTGTGCCCTCTGCAAATAAACAGATTTTTTCTAGAATTAACAGTACAGTTTAATAGATTACATGGATGTCAGTTTCCTCAGTTTTTATCTAAAGTCTCTGTACTTTGTTTTAGAAAAATAATGAAAGCATTTTTCTGATCAAGCTGCTTCCTACAACTTTTATTTTTATGTTAGCTGATTTAAATTCACAGGTTAATGGGAGTAATGAGGCTAGAACAACTCAATTTCTCAGGAAAACAGGCCATTTATTCTGAAAGAAAGAGAGATACTCCATTATAAATACCTATTGTTTTTATAATATAGAATATGGTGACAAAACAATCTAATTGGTCTGACTGATTGATGGAGCCAAACTTTCTGAGCTTCTGGAAGAGAAATAGAAACAAAAAACCCCAAACCAAACATGCAAAAAAGTATGTGCTTACCTTTAATGGAAAGGGATGTGAAATTTCAGGAAAACAGAAAAATTAGGATGTACAGTTGAAAAAAAATAGTCATAATTACAGCTAACTTTTTGTAAACAACCCTCTTCTAGTGCCAGTTAGTTCTGTAGATCTTGGTGAGAGTTGTGGCAAGTGGGCTCATGCTTTTATTTCTTCATACTAAGCCCTCACTTTATTACCATTTGACTATCTTCTCCACGCGTGAGATCACATTTCGTTTGAAAATTGTAAAATGAAATACAAAGCTTTTCTATTCTTCGGTTTGGATGTGTGGCAATAAAATGCATTGTCATGAGGCAAAAATAACATTTTCCATGTGTATATATCTTAGGTTTGTCTGTTTGTGGTTAGTTCTAGCTCACAATGGAAAGTAAGAAGTGAGCAGTACCCATTAAAAATACTTAAGTATGAACTTAATCCCATTAGGTTAGTTCTGTAATTCACCAGGGTGCCTGTGTGTGCTTCAGCATGTGATTATTACTTGAATGTGTGGGAGGAGGTTATGAAATTTTTGGCGTCAGTGAACATTGCAACATTGGAGTTCAAGGATTGAATGCTTTATATAAAGTAGTAATTTTTTTTTAAGTATTATCAAGTATTCTGCAATTTAAGACTGTGTTGCAGCCTTTAATGTGCATATCATTAAGTTTTAATTTTTTATAGACTATGTTGAACAAGACAGTAAGAGAAGAGAATATCAGTATCTGTGCAGATGGTGAACTTGTATTTTCAAGAAATATCTGCAAAATGCTTAGTTAGCCTTATAATATGTGGTAATTACATCTAAATTTCTTTTTTGCTATGGTCATTCCTCTTTAATAAGAAGGGAATTTTTATTTAGCAACTGCTTTGTCTGGCTTCCTTTATTATGTTTCCATCTATTTTTGTTCCTGAATTGCACCTGCTCAGTAGTTATCTAATCTTTCTTAGAAGTTTACACTCTCAAGTAAAAGCTTTGAAGTTTACACTGATTAGTGTTTTATGGCATAGGAGATATGTATAGTTCCTTCTTTTTACAGTGTTAAAGCTATTATGCACCTGGTAAAAAGATAGACATTAAAGTGCGGATGACAAACCTTTAAAATATTTAGTAGATTAAAGTACTGCATTACTCCCTACTTCTTGTTCAAGGCCCTTCATTTTATAAAAAAATTCTGCCAGTTTGGGTTTTGAAGACAAGGGCCTTTCATGTGTGGTTTTACACTGGCAGACATCAGACATTTTGCAAAAAGGTAGTAGATATAGAAATCCGCTTTTTAACTAGAACTATTGAAATATTGCTGATTCTAGTACTCTACAGCAGTATTGCCTTGAATATGTACATGACAGTTATTCACCCAGACACTCAGGATTTTTTTGTTTGCAGAAGCACTGTGTTTAACAAACATCCTTGGAAAGTGGATCTTGTATAATTCTGAATATAAAAAGTCTGTGTGAGGCAGATGCTGTTTAAGCAGCTGTTTGCATGCCTATGGACTGAGAAAATACGGGCATATAGGTCACTTGAAGAAACCTGATTTTTCCTACTATTTAAAGTCATATATACATATATATTTATATAGGCAAGCATCTTACTAGTACGAGATCTGAGTATTTTTAAGCCACTGGGAGGTAAAAAGTGAAATAATCCTATTTTTCTCTAAAATATTCTAAAAGGAAAAAGGCTGGGGGAAGTGGTTCCTGTGGAGTGAAATGAAAAACCTTTTCAGGTCATGTAAACAAGAGATTTGCCCTGGCTATGGGAATTCTGGAATGGTTCTGATGCTCTCTTGAGTTTATTAGTGAAGATGCCCTGAAATTGAAATGCAGTTTTGGTCCTCCTTAACAGAGTCTGAACCGAAGGCCATGAATTTCTGTGGCCTTGAAACCCTTGATGCTGAGCTCATGGAGCCCAAGTGCACAGACACCTGTTGTCCTCTTTACTTTAGTTTTCCCTGTTTTTCACATAGGACTATAAGGAATATTGCTGGTTTAGAATGCTTTGGGGTGTTACTATTAAATGTCATTTTGTATCTCAGTTCCATTTATCTGATGGAGATAGTGGAGAGAATGTTTCACTGACTTCAGAGTTTGACTGATGCTGAGAATTAATTCCTCCAGATTCTACTATTTTGGTAAGACTTTCTAAAAGAAATCCCATAGGTAAACATTCTTAAGTAATGGGTTTTCTCTTAAGGTAGAACACCTTTCCCCAATTAGTGACAAATGGGGAGAAAAACATGCTTTGAAAAAGAATGGACTGGAGAAATTTGGCTTAGAGTTTTGGGGTCGTTATGGTTTTGTTTGGGGTTGTTTTTTTTTAATATATAACTGATAGTGTTGACTGGAATCTGCAGTGGGGTTCATTCGGTGTGCTCAGAAAGACTGCAATTTGATCTAATCAGGGCTTGGCCTAAGAACGTAATAAATTGTCAATGCAGGACTTTTGCATTCATTTACACTAATATAGAGTGTCTCATTTCTGAGAAGTAAATCACAGTGGCTTTAGTACTTTATTTTCCATCTTGTATGTAAGTAAACTGCAGGATCAACTGGGAGGTTGAATCAATCTGCTATTTATTACCTCGAAATGTGACACCCTATTTTAAGTGCCTTATTCCCTTATGATTTAGACAGAGTAGTGCATTATGTTTAAACGTAAGTATAGAAACCAGCTTTACTCTTAGTGGATTTTTCACTTTAGATGTGATGGATTTACATTTGTAAAAAACTTTCAGTGCATCATTATATTGTTACATAAAATAGGGTTTCAAACAAACTGAAATGGAGAGAATAAGGATAGTAATTCCAGTTTTTCCTGTCGTCTAATAAGCATTAATAATTCTATAGGTTTTTTCCTTGCACTATATTAATCAAATAATATGTTAGTGATCAGTTGTTTAATTTATTTTGGTTTTTTTTGTCTAGAACAGCTTAACATTTCTTAATAAATTATTTTCCAAGGAAACTATGATTTCTTGGAGAGCATAGGGCATTTCAGACACTTTCCCCAAATAGGTTCTTGTGGTTTAATGTGACTTTTCTCCACCAATTTATTCAAGTAAAAGATGAGGCTTTGGGTCTTGGTGTTGGTGATTTAGTTTTGCTTTGGTTTTTTTGTTTTGTTTTTTTTCATGGGGGTCATGGAATGAGAACTAAAACTTAACTGTTCTTCCAACATTATATTCTGGGGCCATAGACTACCATGATCTCTAATAATGTTAACTTATGTCATTGAGTTTTTCCTCATACTTTAAACTGAATTTTCATGTGTTTATCTAGCTTTTAAGGCATTAATTGGAAACATACAGGTAACTTATCACTTTAAAAACCTTCTAGATTTAGTTGGATAAAAAGACAGCACCCATAATACTGGTTGTCTGAATAATTTTGACTTCTTGGTCACATTGTGTATGACTTAGTTGGGATAAAAGTCTCTCCGATTAGTTTTGTACCTCTGCTCTGCTTCTTCTACTAGAAAGTTTTATTTAACTTTGATAAAGTTGTTTACAAAATTAATGTTATAGTTGTGAAAATATTAAACTGATTAAATTAAGGGAAGATTTTCTCATGCAAATGATAAAGTAACCCATTTTCTGAAACTAAGCCTTTGGACCCCAAATCAGAAAAACACTTGAACATATACTTTTTTGTTTTAGCATGTTAATGTGAAGTTTTAGTGAAGTTTTGTTAAGTCACAGTGACTTTTTTGCAATGTACTACTTAAATGGAAAGCTTATAAAGTCACCTCATTCTTGTAGACTTAAGCAAAGTTCTTATTCTGGCAGTGGTTGCTGCCATGATCTGTGACAGCCCCTGTGTTCTTGCAAGTAAATCTTATATTTGGAGTAGAGAATTTGATGTAAGGAGGAAATTTACCTGCACTACCAACTTCTCCCATGTATTTAGCACTCAAGAAATACCTGCTATATGGGAGGAATGGCAAAGGGCTAACTATTTTATTCCACGAATGAACACGGCTGATAAAAATTTTCTCATAGAAGTCAAATGACTAGATAAACTATATTCAGGCACACAAAACTGCAAAGATATCTTGAATCATTACCTGGTACTTGAAACAGTTTGCTTTGACCAGCTTTTTTTCCCCTTCCTGTTTTATTACAGTCATACTGTATGCTCAATAGTAAAGAGAGGGGAAAGCATATGGCCTCCTGTTTGAACTTCTGTAATTAATCCTTCCAAATACTATTTCCTTGGAAAGTTATTTTTAATTTTATTACAGTCTGTTCTTGTATTCTCCCACACAATCACTTGGGCAACATTTGTATCGATGAAAACGACATAAAGCAGCTCTTAACTAAAAGGAGACTGCTGTTTTACACAACATGTAAATGATTAAGTGATAGATTTTTATTACTGTTTGTGTGTAGAGTGCACTACAGCATTTGAGCGTTAACTCTCCCCCCATCTTGCCCCAAATCTGTGCAGTCCTACAGGGTGTGTTTAAGATTTTTTTTGCTGTTTAAAATCCTATGGCTTATTTTTTTTTTTGAAAGCTTTTTAAAGCACCAGTTATTCCCTCAGAGATAAATTGATATTTCTGTATGTGTTCTGTGGATTCTTGCAGTAATGCAAAATAAAATTCTGCACTGTGGTATTGCAAAAAAAGAAGCTAAAGATGATAGCTGTAAGTGATGAAAAAATACTGACAAATAAAAGATGATCAGGTTGGTCCTATCCCAGTCAGTATCTTGTATAAGACTAGATGAAAAAAGTCTGTCCATTCTTAAAACCTCCTTTGTTGTTTGCCTACATAGAGAATTACAGAAGTGTGCACTGAGCACGGCTGCTGGATGCTGCAACCCTGTAAGGCAACATGGGGAAGGAACATTGCAAGTGAAAGTATATGATGATGGAGAGCAGTAAGGATTATATTTCTGCATACCTTAAAATATTTTCCAGAAGTCCAAGAAAAGCAACTGAGTTGAATTGTATTATTATTTTTGTGTAACAGGACATATTAAATGATCTTGATTACAGTTGCCTACAAGGAATAAAAAGGTGACAAATGCTTTCCAGATATTTTCTAAGGTTTTCTTGAAATGTAGGTTGAGAAAAAAGTCTTCCTCCAATTTAATCTTGAAATGAACTAGAGTTATTCTAACTTTCATGCTTTTGGATAGCTTATAGTAGAATTCACCCTTTTAAGATATTACGTGGAATGTTTCTTTTGTCTCTTCCCCTCCTCATCCATATCAATTTTTCATCAGATTTAGTAAGGCAGCTTTCTACAGCTATATTAGCCTGAATGCTGTTGATTTTAAAGGTTGTAATTGGAAGCATAATTTCAGTTAAGAGGTCTACTGGCAAGAAATAAAACTGACTAGAAACAGTGGACATAAAATGTGGTTTTATTCAAATAAACTAGAGGGTGAAAGCAGTGTTTAACAGATATCTCTTTGCAACTTAATTCCTATTCAAGGATCCCAGTAAGTTCACATTTCCAGGAGTGTGATCAAGGTCTGCCTCTTAGGAATGTTCCCTTGTGGGCTTTGTTCCTTGAAAATGAAATTGCTGAATTGTACCAGAGAGGACAACATAGGCTTGTTTTACATAGGCACAGTCCTCATTAATTCAGGTGGAATATTAGGTCAGCAGCTCTGCAAAACCAGGATTGGGTAGTGCCATGTCTGCAAATTCGGTTCCTGTTTTTCTTCAAAGATATGCTTTTCAATTCTGTCACATATAAACATCGGGTTTAAATGGAGCACTTCTTTAAGGCTAGATGAAGTCATGCTTCTGCTGAATAGCAACACTTTTTCTTAGCCTATATATATGAATTATGCATATGAAATAGAGCTGTCTAAATGTCAACTTTAAATTCAGGTGCTTAAATCATATTAGTTATCATGGCTAATTCTATATTTTTAAGTAAAATTAATTGAACTGTATAATAGTTTTAGGAATATAACTGCCTTGGTTACTTAGAAAATATTCATGTGAACAAGCAAAGAAAGTTATGTTTGTTAGTTATGGAAAAATCATACTTTTAGCTTTACTCTTGTCTTGCCTCTTTTTTCAAAAGATTGTGTTATCCTTGCAGAAGTCTGTTACATCTCTGTTGCACTAGAAGACCTTACAGCATCTCAAAGCAGTATTTGATTTATTTAGGATACACAGACCGTCATCACTGAGACCCTCAGTCTTTAATGGCATTCATGTCAAAACATGATGTTGTCCTGCTCCATACTCAACCAGGAGATATCAGGTTTGCTTCTGGAATTGGCAGGCAATAGCAAGGCTTTGTTAATGCTCTAAACTTTCTAAAATGTTTTCATTCTGTTTTGTTAACATTACTTTAAAATGGGATTCATTACAGCTCTAAGTGTTGTAGATTTATGATAAATTTGATTGTCAAACAGCAAGCTAGAGCTTAACGCCCCAAGTGAGGTGATCAGAAGGGCATGCTGCAGAAATGAACAGCATCTTATGAGTTATCAAATACTTGATGCCTTAGCCAAATGAAGCTTTGTTATTTCTCTGCACTATTAAAAATAAGTGAGAGTCTAAAACTTTTAGAGAACGTGAAGTGTAACTGAGGACTTCATTACTGTGGTGTGGTTGTGGGTGATTAAAATCTCAGAAAGCAGATAGATAAATCTGCAGAGAAAAAAAGCAGTCCTTATCAAGAAGTGGTGATGTAATAAAGTTGATTTCGAAGGTTAATGGAGATTGAAAAATGTATCATTTTATGCTTTCCAAGGGACAATCCTGTTTTCTGCTGGTTACTGTTGCAGAAAGGATCGATCGCTTGGGGGCGGGGGGGAAGAGTTTCTATGTAGTAGTTGATTTGTTTGAATGGAAACACAAATAAAAGCTGCATCCTCTAGCTTATTTAGCATCAGGGCTTTTGAGTTGCTTTTGTTTCACTGAAAGACAAGCAGGTATGTAGAGAAAACTGTAAAAGTGTTTCTTAGCATAAGCATTCCCTCTGTGTTTGAACTGCAGATGGGTAAATATTCCTCAGCTCTGAGGCCTGACCTCAAAACTGTAGTTTAATAACTAACTGTAGCTTTAGTAGATTCTGTCACAGTGATCTCTCTGCTCTATGTCACAGAAGCAAGTCTAGTGTTTCCTTAGTATCTGTCCTTCAGGATACCTTTGTCATTGCTCTCCATGACAATTCTGTTTCTCAATATTTTTTTTTGTCTTTTCTCCTATGCTTGGATTCAGTATAACTTGCACCTGATTTTCCCTCTGCAAGAATAAGAAAAGAGTACTCTTCATACATTGGTTACCTTTTTGACCTGCAATTTGCTACAGAAATGATATCAAGGGAAGTAGGTCTTTAGATTCTAAAGACACACTAAGAAACTCTGTGCCCCATCCCTAATGTTCACCAGGGTTTTGTCTAACAGGAGTAGAAAGAGGCACTGCATAACTTTTCATGCATTCATGTTTTGCTTGTGCTCTCACAAATTTAATCTGCCTGCAAAATAGATGATAATCTGGCTCTAGTTACAAGCAGTGGGAGGCTTTACCTTTAGCAGGTGAGTCATTACAACATAACATTCCATTTTATTGCTGTTATGCAAACCCTTTTTTGCTGTTTTCTTATGATGTATGGTTTGTGCAGAATTTACGAAGGAAGGAATTAAGTTGGGGGTGCCTGTGAATCAGGTTTATATTTAAAAGTATGTAGATTTACTGGAGTAGTAGTGTAATTGAGCACTCCCACTTCTAAGACTTTAATTTATAGATAGATGTTCTCTTACTCTTTAATAGTTCTTTCTCACTTCTTTCTGCTGGTAAACTGTGTTTTTCATGTTTTAAACTAGCAGGAGTTAAACAGGGAGTTCACCTGACTCTTGCAAACAGAGACAATGTTGCAGGGTGACACTTCTTTACCCCTCTTAATATTGATTCTTTAATATGCTTAAGTTAAAGTGAACTGATTATAGCAAGCTGTGGGTGCTCATTGGTGAGATATTTTAGTAGTAAAACAGCTTCAGGGTCCGGTAAGCTAACAACCTTACAAGAGATAAGACATAAGTATATATTGAATGCAAAAATGTAATCCTGATTAAAGCTTTCTGGAGACAAAGTATTGAGAGCTTGTGTGAGGCAGCCGTTGTTTTGCTTTTAAAATACTTCCTCAGCCCACGTAGTACTGTTTGTGTTCTCCTTTATTGGAAGACTGCTGTCTGTAAATTGTGGGTTGTACTATGCCAGCTCAAGGTGATCTGTATGATGTAGAAACTTGATGCCATTCAGGGGACAGTGCTCAACTGCTTCAATAAAAATGACGATCATTTTTTGTTTGAAGAGCACCATATATTTCTTAATTTATTATAAAAGTAGTTATAACTTGTAGCTCTAGTCTTCAGTGCAGTTGGAAGATTTGCATTATGAAGTAAAATATTCCAGTTAAAATAAGATTTGCTCATAAATGATTCATTTGGCAGTTATTAAATCACGTTCTAACTCTCACCTGCCATAAGGAGTTTATCAGGGTGCTTTAATGGCATGGCAAACAGCTGGCTGTCTATTAGCCCTTTAAAGCTGGAAAGCCACTGGCCAGTTTACTATGTTAGATTTGTTCTTTACAGGGAGTTATTTTACAAGCTGGATGGTGTTGGAAGGCATTTTGTTTTTAGTTTATGAATACTTTATTTCTGTGGTAAAGGAAGCATAAATGAGGTTTGCATACCAGGAAAAGTTTAATTACCACATAACTAGATGAAGAGGCAGGTACATGGCCAAAGGACACTTCTGAATTAATGTGCCATTTGCTCTTGCTGTAAACAAAATCCAAATCTGCTTTCGAAGCTAAAGAATGAGCTTTTCACCTGGGAGTTCAGCATTGAATGGGAAGATGACTCTGAAGCCATCAGATGTGAATCCCCTCAGAGCTATGCTTTGCCCCTCCCTTAGTCTGGAGCATGTGCTGCATAGTCATGTCTACACTGTCAGTGTGTTGGTTGGTTGGGGATTTTTGACATGTCTGAATACCAGGAATGTCAGCAGCAGTTTTGAGAAGTGTGTGAAGCATGTGCCCTGGTGTCTCTGTGTGCAGATGGTCCTGTGATAAGACAACACAAACCGTGCCACTGAAATGAAGAGGAAAGTAATTGTCCTAAAAAGGAGTTAGTAGCTGGTGTAGTTGAGAGTTCCTTGTCTGGATTAAAGGCAGGAGCACATAATCTAAAGGTTGATTCTGATTAGTGCAAGGGTTGATTATATGGTTAAATACAGCAAATATGTAGAGTATTTCATAAAGACTTCAGCTCTTGCTTGGCTATTAGCTCAATGTTTTTTCTCTTTGTTAATAATGTCCGTTTTCATTATGGGATTGCCAGAAAATTGGTGGGTACGTGTGCCACCAAGGCAGCCCACAGAGCCCGGAGACTGTAGCCGTACTGCCTGTAGCTTTGTAAGTGTTTACGAAATGGAGTTTACCTCAGTGCGGTTTGCAGGTAACTTGTGTTGGTCTGCAATTCAGAATATACTATAAATAAGAGATGTAGTTTAGATATTAATTTAATTCCTCAGATGGTATCTATGCATGTGATCTGCACTGTTGGTGCCCTGGCCCCAAGCAGAGTCCCTAAATAAATTACTAGAGCTGTGCAGGGATGTGGTGTACTCTACCTGCAGGGATCGAGGTTGAACAGTAGAGTCCAAACAGACTGAACAAAACAGGTGCCTGATACAGTGGAAATAGTTCATAGATAATGCAGATTTTCAAGTGTTACAGAAATACAGACATTTATATTTGCATTCCTGAATCTACTCTTCAATGCTACCCTGAACTGAAAGTTTTTCAAAACAAAAGTGCTGCGTATGACCAACGCTTAACTTTTCTTCCTTGATGAAATTCTTTGATATCAGAAAGAATTGATTCCTGCTTCTTTCTGTCTCTGTGTACTGATACTGTGCTTCATTCCATTCTGGATTATTTTGACCTTTTTTTTTTTTTTTGCTCAGATAAGTTGTGGGGGTTTTCTTGTCTGTTTGCCTTTTGAATTCACTCATTTACTCTCTGTTATATTCTTCAGGGGAACACGGTCTGAGTTCTGTAACATTTTTTATCTAAGTATGCAGTCAAATCTCCATACCTGTGTGCCAAGGGTGTGGCTTTTAATTATATGCTGGGTATAAATAGCATGAATACAGTAAACAATTTGAGAGAGATTATGAGATACTATCTTTTTAATCATGATCCTTGCCAGATGTAATCCTCAGATAAGATTCACACTTCCGTGACTGCACCACTGATAAGATAATAAGGCGAATTACACTCAAAGGGCCTCCCAATGTCACTTAAATCAGTCACTTGTTTTTAGCATAAGCTCTGTGGAAACCGAAGCAGAAGGACTCTTACATAAGACTCATTGCTAAACATGGTATTTAGTTATACATGAGACACACTCAGGGAAAATCTCAGGTGACAAAGGAAGATGCTTCAGAGCATTAATCCCAATATAGTAACTTGCCGTATACTGACAAATATATCCAAGCTTAAGTAATTAGATCTTTTTTTGAAGACACACTATGATAAGGAGTAAGTGTCCTGAGCAGATTAAATTTCTTTTTCCTCTCTCATTCTGCAGTTCAGCAGAGATCATTCTGAAGCCAGTCTTTCCTTTCCCTCTTCTGCTGCCTTTTTTTTCCTAAGACCTCTGGGGTTTGCTTGAATACTTATAGTGGCCTAGGTATAAAAAAAATAGATACTACGTTCTCTGGTCTCTTAAATGTGAGTTTATCACCTCCCATTACTTGTGTGTCACATTGTCTTCATTATTTAATCTCGTTATCTTGTTTTCCTTTTAGTATATCCAGCTTGTTCAGATTGATAGTCTAAATATACATTCATTTAAAATGATAGTGTCCTATGCCTTATATCCAAAATCTTTTGTTCAAAGAAATTATCACTGAAATTGTTGAATGTCTCTGTCTTATCAGTGGAATAACTACATCAATATTTGCATTTAAAAGATTGCTGAGGCTAGTTTAACACCCAGGAACTTGTGTTTCATTCCGTCTAATTCATTTTGGTTTACTCTTGAATAAGTCAAAAGATGGAGCCCAGATCAGTGTCAGTGCAGCTCTGATGTGTTGTGTCTGTGTTCATGCATTTACTACAGGACAAACTTTCAGTTGAGCTGAGCAGCCTCTGGAAAATTCTTGCTGTGTTAACTGTGTGAGAAGGGGAGGGAGCTATGGAGTTTTTTTCCCCTACTTCTCTGTAGTGGCAGCTTCTCTTCTGCCTGAAAAAGTAGTTGCTTCTATTTTTAAGAGGTGCTTAAGTGCAAACCTCTGTAACTGATCACACATTCACGTTTGTTTGACTTGCTGTTCCTTGCTTTCTACAGTCTGCTTGAGGCAGGTGAAGGAATACTGAAAGGCAGCAATTCTGTACTGCTAAAAGAAATCTGATTTTTAACGTAGTCATGGACATCTGTATGGTGAAATAGTCAATAGTTAAGATGACATTCCTATTGTAAAGACATGTGAAATGATTGCTGGAAGCATTGGTATTTAAATATTTGTAAATGTGTTCTTTTCTCAGTCTTTACAAATAAATGGGAAATGACAATGTTTTAGGAACCACATCCCCTTAACCTGCAAGCTGAAATGTAAGTTTCATGAGAGCTGTAAATGGAGGACTGTGTTCCCTTTTCAGTGGTGTAACACATCCTCCCAGTTGCACCTGCTTAAATTGCTTCTTTTCAAGGTGGGCACCAGGTGAAGTGGAGTACAGTCTAAACTGGGGGGGATGGGGGGGGGAAGGACAGCAGAGTGTTACAAAATGTGTGTAAGAGGCTTTTTATGAATATGTGCATAACTGGATCATAAAGTTTCCAGGCTCTTTTGTTATTTCTGCAGATGAGTAATTGTTAAAAGAGTTATGTGATACAAGTAACACAACACTTTTTATTTCCAACTGTTTGTTACATTAGCTCTGGAGAAAACTAAAAGAGGAAAAGCAGCTTTAATTTGTACATTCAAAGTCACACTTCTTTCAGATCTTGAATGTATGATGCTAACTAATGTATTGTAAATGGCCATACCTAATAAAATGAATTAAATTTCTCTTCCACTTGTGTTGGGGGTTTTATGTCAAAATTGTAATTTTAGCTTGTAGTTTCTGTAGCTTTCCCAGAACAAGACCAGCTTCTGGAGACAGTGGAGTCTTCTTCCCTGGAGATATCCAAAAACAGTCTGGACATGGTACTGGACAACCACATCTGCCTGGTCCTGCTTGAGCCAGGGAAATTGGACCATACCACCTCCAGAAGTCCCTTCCCAACTCAGTCATTTTGCAATTCTCTCATTTACCCTGAAAGTTAGTTAGATGGAGTCAGAATATAGAACTATAAGCTGCTGTACCCAGGTACACAGCTGTTCACTGGACAGGTGTATTGTTTCTCTGCATGGGGTGGAAGTTGTGTTTGGTGTCATAAAGAAGCAAATAAAAGGCAATACTGCAGCAGATCCCCAACACAATTGAGTGCTGTGATACTATGAGGAGTTTCTCTTACTGAGAAGTAAGAAAGTATCACAGATCAGGACACTGATTTTCTTAAAGGTGGAATTACATGATTAGAGCTGTTACAGGTAAGAGATAAAAAATGGACCCTGTTCAAAATCTCCACTGGATGCATGTGACTTTTTTCTTCAGGTTTATAGTATGGAACTTAGATCATCAAAAAATAACTCAATCCAGACTTGAAGCCATGTATTGGTATGTTTAGGAGCAGGACATTAGACAGGACCTCTCTTAAATCAAGACCACAACAGCTCAAACATTTCAGATACATCTAATGCTATTTTCAAACACTTTTTTTTTTTCCTTTCTCCCCCTAAATAAGATCTTGTGTCTCCTAACAATTTGCCATGGTATACTGAAACAACAGATTTAATCCAAAATAATAGCTAGCACAAATAATTTCTCAGTTTGAAGCAAGTACATTACTAGTGTGGAATAGAGAAATAAGGTGTCTAATTGAATTAATACGGGCATTGTGTCAATAATGCTGCCATTGTGATTAATGAAGATTAATTTCCTTCAGAATTAATGTTCTATGTAACAGCCTCCTCTTTTGTCATAGATGAAAAATGTCAATGATTTCAGATTTAGTAGAGTAATATTTAGTCTAAGTATTTAAAAGTGCAAATTACCATTTTTTATTTGTGTTTTTCTGCTTGGTTTAGGTTGCAGCTTTAATTGTCCTTCTGCATAACCCGCTGTGATTCTAGGTATGCAAGAGGGAATCAAGCTACTGCTCAAACTATGCCATTGCAATGGAGGGAAATGACTGATGAAAGGGGAGGGATGTTGGCTTCATCTCTTCCTGTTTGTGAACACAAATGTGTGCTCCTTGTCAAAAAACTCTGCTTGCTTTTGGGAATGCAGCCAAGAGTGAGTTTCTTTAGCAAAATGAGCTATTCTATCAATATGGAGTGGTTTCAAAGTGTATTAACAGTTAGGCTGAGGTGCTGGAAAAGGAGTGAGGAGACTGACTCATGTTCTGTGCTACACAAATTATAGGAAATGGACACGAGTTGTTTGCATCGGTGTTCTATGAAGGTATTTGAGCAAATTTTCCTCTCAAATACATTTTTCTCAAGTAAAAAGTAGCAAATGTTTATAAAAATTTTATAAATATTTTCTCTTTTAATTTTCATTTGACATTGTAGTTTCTCATATAATCGTATCATAAGATGGCTTCTGTGGGTGCCTTATAAAGTTTTTGAGTCAATGATATTAAACATTAATTAAGAAAACCCAAAGGATTATTAGATTAAGTAGAAAATACTAAACATTTATTGTATATATTTATAATCCATTTTATAAACATTTTGAGATTTTTTTGAAGAGGCAGTCACTCTACCCAGTTTGGTACTTAAGGGATACTTTTTGATTTATCTTTTATCACTATTAATAAGTGCAAAAGGAAGGTTATGTCTGATAAGGTGACCCACTTCCTATTCTTGCACAACAGTACTCTATAGAATTTCACAACAAAAATCAGTCAATGTATTGCTGAGTTTGAAATGCTACATTAAAGAAATCATAAACATGTTAAGAAGCTTAATGATTTAGAACCTGTATCTTGAAATCCTTGGTTTTCCATGTAAGGTTTCGTAATCGAATATGAAGCTGCTATCTGCAGTTAATTAGATTTAGATTGTCTCTGATGAAGAGCTAGTGAAGAAAAACAACTTCAGTATCGGTTTAAATATCCTGGGTTTGCAAAAGGTGATAAAGCAGTACCTGTTCTTCCCACTAGTTTCAGGAAGCACAAACAATCATTCTTATGTGTATCCTTATATATCTTAATATTCTGCTTTAAGAATATTATTAAATCCATTGATCTTCTTAGTGAATCAATAATCTGGATAATCATTTTAAGTTTAATCTTTCATGTCATAAAGAGATATCTAGGCTTTCTAGGTAATATCAGTGTACAAGTTTTTCCATGATAGACTGACACAAGATGAAAAGGGAGGTTGATGTTGATCTTGTGTAACCAAAGGATTATTTGGAAGAAAAAAAAATTCACCTTGGAAAGTAAGTAGGACTTACAGCTGGGTATTTGTAGGATTCCTTTCTTTTCCCTTACCACTCTACATATCATTCAAAAAAGCCTTTGCAACTTAAAATAGAAAGAAAACAGTCAACAACAGTGAAACCCATGCTCTGCTATACTCTACGACATGCAGTTTTAGTTATGGATCTGAAATGAAGAACTAATTATCTTTTCCTAAATGCTGCCTTTTGTTACGTTATCTTGTAAAGGTGCAGGTAGGATTCTTTTTTTTATAATATTGGAATTCAGTGGATGAAATTACTTCCATCTAAAATATTCTTTCTTTTTGTTTGTACCTTTAGCCAAAGGACTACCTGGAATTTGCCCCCTGTATCTTCTAGCCTATACATTGCCCAGTTTGAATAAATTCATTAATTAGAAATAATAATAAGAGATGACATATTATTCATAGCAGTTTCTGTTGCAGGGGAATGACACTAGAAATTATAAATGTTTGAAAATTGCCGGGGGAAAAAAAATCTAACAAGGATTAGAATATGATAAATTCTCTTGTCTCAGTTAATATAGTATATATTAGGTACACATACATGGATTAAATTGCTTTGTATGAATTCATGTCTCTGTGGTATTGGGAAACCTAGGCTTATTTTGAGTTAACATGATTTTCTGAGGATTTTCTATAAGGATTCTGTGATGAAGGAACTATTTTATTTATAGGACATTAGAAAATAATGTCCAGCTTCTGCTGGGAAAGGCCTAAAGTAGGGGAAAAAAAAGCAGTGTAGTGATAAAAGTATTGGGAACATTGTAAGTGACTAAAATTTATGCTGATAAATTCCTGGAAATTATATATATTAGAGCAGATTCAGACTGTGAGTCCAGTTCTCATGTGTTGCTCTCAAGTGTGAAGGAGCTGCATCAGCACGGAGGCAAACACAGGTTAAAAAATAAGTGTTTACTCTCTCCAGGAGTCCTGGAGCACAGGGTGTACTTGGAGAAGTCTGTTTCAAGGCATAGGAGCAAAGCCATTGGCACTGGGAAAGGCTCACTGAATTCAGTGGGACGGGAATTCAGTACACCCTTCCTGAGTAATATTTTAGAAATATTTGGTTAGGAAGATCACCAATTAAAATTGTAAACAACTGTAAAAACTTATAAAACCAGCAGTGAAAGCTTCTTTGTTTTTGTATCTGTCCTTGAAGCACAGGTGCGGATGGAGAATCTTCTCTCCTGTGCTTCAGGACTTCTCCTACAACTGAATCGGATTGTTTTCTTTCAAGAACAAGTGCTGCTGGAAAAAAAAGCTTTAATTTTAAGTTTCTCTTCTCATGTTGATATCAGAGTATCTCTCCCTCAGAAGATCAAATGCACATTGACTCTCTGATGGCCTCCTTGAGGCGTGGTGTCTGGTTTTTTTGTGCAAACCTCACTTTTGACTGTATGCTTCACAAGCTGTGCTTGTCTTTTTTAAAGTATGTCTTTTTTATTAAAAAGATAAAAAGCTCAGATGAGATAGCAGTTATTTCATATGTAATTAGAGGAGGGATTAAATGCCTGTGCTTTTATCTTGAAAAAATTTGGCAGACAAATTTTGGTTTTCCAGTTCTGCAGATGCAATAAAATCCAGAGCTCAGTTAAGAGTTCATATTACCTTATGCAGAAAATATCTTGCCTTTTTCCTCTGATGAGTAAACTGGAAATGGATTCTGTTGTGTGAACTTTAGCATAAAAAGTTGCGTTATTTTTAATCCAAAGCCATGAGATATATTGTTCTTGTGAAAAATGTTATGCAATTTTTTTTTTAAATATATAGGTTTTTTTTTCTACTTAGATTGTAAGTGAGGTAGAGAACAATACCATGAAAATGGTTGGAATGGCTTGAAGAGAATGTTCATAGTTTCGGAATGGGGGAGGGAGGAAGAACAGAAGGAATGAAGAAGTGAAAGTGAAGTTACCAAGAAAAAGGCAAAAGTCCTTTCTGTACTAATTGTGTTTCAGTATTGAGGAGATGGAATTTTGTGACTCTCTGTTGACTTCCACTATTAGGTGAAAGGGAGCCAGGGATTTTTTTTAATAGAGACTCTCCTGTAAAGAAAGAGGAAAACAATAGCTAGCTGTCACAACAAGCTGATATATACCTTTGATCAACCAAATGAATGTTGCAGGCATTTCTTATAGAAAGGAGATTGCTTATCGATCTATATCAAAATATGCATGCTAATCCCAGGCAGCAGAGAGTATTTTCAAGTGGAGTTAATAATCTGATTGCTGTCCTGTCTGGTGCAATTCACTGAACTCGAAGCTCTAATCAGTCTGGGGTCTTGCAGTCAAATGTATTTTGCTGCTTAAATTTGGATTTGTGACATTGATTGAAGAGTCCTTGTAAAGGTGTTGACAAATCAAATTGTTTGTTCCAGTAGTGTTTTGCTAGAGATCAAGTCCAAAGTAATAAGCAGTGAATTTGTTCATTACTAGTAGGGTGAAAGGAATGATAAAATTCACCTGCATCATTATCGCAGACACAGTATCAATAAAAGATATGTTTTGAGTGAAGAAAATGTACTAGTATTTGTGGCTGAATGTGAAGAGGGATGAAAGCTGAAATACAACATTGTAATTCAAGACTTACTTAATAATGGCTTGGAGAAAAATAATATTTTTCAAAAACCCCATCTTTACAAATCAGGGAGAAGAAATAAGAAAAAAGCAAATTTTAAAACAGTGTTTGGGATTTAAATTAGTTTATTGGATTAAAAAATGTTAGTGAAAATATACAGTTTACAATGCAAGTGTTATTTATGTACTGGAGCTGTGGCTATTTTCCATTATGTTAATGGATTTAGTTAAAATAGTGAGGTGTGTACACTGGAATTTGGACAGTGTTCATTCAAAATGTAAGATTTTACATGATATGCATTGAAAAAGGATTTGTAGCAAAGGATAAGAAACTTGTCCTTTTTGCTAAGCCTTTAAGTGGGATTCTCAAGTCATCTATCATTCAGTTAATTGATGTACTATTAATTGGGCTTTGTTATTTGATTAATTTCTTCAGCAGTTTCTGCGAGAAACAAATTTGCCTAAAATATTATTCCTGTGGCTCACATTTTCTTATAAAAGCTAAAATTCACTTGAAAGAAGGGAAACTATTTAAATTTCACATCTCCCAGATGTGTGAGGCAGATACCAGGTTAGTTTGGTTACTTTGATCCTTATTTTTGAGTAATATGAATTAAGGTTGCATGTGACTCTTATTTGCATGTTGTTCTACATTGCCTATCAAACAGGTGAATCTAGTTCCTGAACTTTAGCATCAGAACCCATGAATATGAGAATAGCCTCATATTTCTGTATTTCTCTCAACCCATTGCAGAACGTTATGCATGGAAAGCGAGTTTGCGTTTCCCTGCTTAGGTTGTGGCAAAAAGAATATTCAACCAAATACTTTTTTTCTGGCAGTGGTAAAGCACTTTGGTTTCCCAAATACATCCTTTTTGTCTTCTCTTGGAACTTTGAGAAGGATTTAAGGTGTTTGGTCAAGTGACCTAACCTGGAGCTACCCAAAAGCAGAGCTGTTCAAGTGGAGGGGTCTCTGGCTGCAGACGCAGGCATGGCTCTCCCCTCTCCTGGACACATCCTGGGTGTCCCAGCCCTGCTTGTGGGGGTCACTTGTGTGCACATGTCTGGGTTGGAGTCAGCTGAAGGTCTGGTGTAAGATGTGCAGCAGCCTTCCTGGAATTTTGTATCTCTTTCTAGTACAGCCTAGGTGATGGAATAATAACACTTTTGTTCACTGAAATGAAATACTTGCAAAGTTTAGTGAAATGGTTAATTTTATCAAGTGATATGGGGGGGAAAAAGGTAGATTTTGCTAGGGAAAAAAATGTGAAAATGTTTTACATTTTTTGTAGGAGGTTTTTCTAAAAAAACTTTTTACATTTTTTCTTTGACACTAAAATAAAATATCATAGAAATATTGAAATAAGTCACTAAGACTTGCTTAAAAAGTCTGATGGGAGTTTATTTCCTGCAATATCATCAATATAAAATCTTTTCTTAATTCTTATTCTAAAAGAAATTTTGGAACTATTGTTCCAAAAAACACAGACATGTTTGGAGTGTTGAGATTTATCAACGTTGTGCAATGGGGAAAAAACAAGTAGACTCATTATTTATACACTAAAATAAAAACTAACCTTTTGAGTGAGTGAAGGATTTGTGCTTAGAGATGCTGGCAGCCAAGTTCAAGGTTTGCTTTTCTAGAGAGAAAGTCTCTGTTACAGAGTTGGATTGAATAGACGTTAAACACTACTCATCTCTGACCAGCACCTTGGTGCATCAGTCTGATCTGACATGAACCTCTTTGGATAAACATATTGCCAAAATGTCTGCCAAATAGTTATGCTCTGACTAAACAAACAAACAAAAAAAGCCATGTTTCAGCTTATTTTAATTAAATTGTTTCATCCACATCTTTGTTAGCTGTCCAGTAGGCCATCACTGACTTGAAATGGTCAGCTAAAAAAATAGGCTTGATTAAGAAATGTGTGTTCTCAGGAACTCTCATGGTTTCTGAGTAATCATAGGATAAATGAACTTGGAAGTGACCCCCAGGGTCTCTATTCTAACTTCCTGCTTGAAGGAATCACTACAGGATGAGGTCAGTTTACTCCAGGCTTTGTCCTGTGAGCCTTAAACTTCCAGGGATGGAGACTACACAACCCCTCTAGGCAGTGTCCTCATGGGAACAGTGTATTCAGTCAGAACCATGGCTGTTTCAGTTCGTATTCTCTCTTTTGTTCTTCCACCAGGTCTGCTGGCAAAGGTTTTGGAATCTCAGCAACCTCCAGTGTCAGACTTGGTATAAATTCCTGTCGGTGTCAGGTGGTTTGTTTGCAGTTTAGAAGCAGACTGTGTAATCAGGGTGCAGCAAAGGGCTGGCAACAGGTGTGGGATTTTTTTTTAGGAGGGGGACAGACACGTATAACCAGAATCCCCGGGTGAGGGGAAGCCAGGGAAGCTGCTTGTCTGGGGTTATTGAAGAATGCTGGCACCTGGCTTTTTTGGCCCCCTTGCTGGGCCAGGAAGATTTGCCATCCCAATCCCAGAGGCTATCCAAATTCTCAAATGCCTCTTTTTTTCTCTGGCAAAGCTGTGTTCTTGGAATGAAATACTTTTTTTTTCTTCTGCTCCAAAACAAAAGATCATGACAGAAAATGTCATTCCAAATACAAAATACTGGAGGTAGCCATGGATTCTTTTTCTTGCATTTTCTAATCCTTCCTGAAATGGGCCTTTGAGTCCTTTTTATATTTGGGTTTTCTTCCTACTGTGTATTGATTTAAAAACTAACCAAATGTTATTAGATATTTTTCGTTTTGGAATATGACTGTGTTCTCAGTTTGATAGACTGACCTTTTTCTTTTTTCCTCTTGACATGCATGTAATTCATCCCATCAAACATATTTCTTCTGATGTTTTGCTTTTTTTTCTGTTCCGCCATTTAATTGCAGTGTCTAGGGCCCTCTTCTGTTTCAGAGAAAGGCAGTGAAATGCCTAAGACTGCAGTCTGAAAGCATTTTTTTTTTCTTTATAGTGGTAACTTATTTCCTTTGTAGTCAAAAAGTTTCTCTTTTCTTACAAGAAGGTCTCCTAATTCAGTGACATGGATAATTTTGCTTTCTTTTTGTATCCTCAAGTAGTCCCTTTCTCTCCCACCCACATACCCCTTGGGTTTTTTGTGGGAGTTCTGTGTCTGAGAACCATGCCACATCCCACACAATCCTTTATGAAAAAGGAAAAATGTAAACTACATAACCCTTCCAGAACATGTTTCGAAACCACAGCAGCCATCTGGTTTTCCAGAAGGCCTGCTGTTCTTTTCATGTTTAGAGGAATAGTTTGATAACAAACTTGTCTAATAAATATAGAGCTGAAAGACAACAAATAAGTGTTTGCCGTCTCCTGACATTTTTGATGTTTTCCTAATTTATAACATTAAAGACTGTTAAAACAGATGGGATTTAATATATTCTCCTGTACAAACACATGGCTGAAGTTGTGTACAATATCAGCATGTTGGATTATGCATGCACTATCAGATTTCGCTTCATCCATTTATTCTACAGGAACAATGTTTAACTACTAGCAAGCATTTTTTGGTGAAGGTAATCTGTTAACCCTCATAAACAAAATGTAGTATGCATGGTAGTAAACAAAAACGTAGTAAAGCATAATCATTCATCATCTGTGTAAACACTTTGTTTTATGATTGAATTAATGCAAGAAGATAACTTTGGTCAAGTTGCAAATATTTATTTGGCCGTATTTTGTATTAACTGGATTGTAGGAACTTCTCTTTAAACCCAACATTGCCTGATCTAATTAAATGCTTAGCTGAAATTTGTCTTGAAATAAACAGTAGTATATCAGTCTGAAAGCCCATATTCCTCCCTGGGGAGCAGGAATATGTTAAAGGAGGTGTGTAGTTGGCAAAACTAATTTGGTGCATACTCCATATATACCTTTGCACCTCACCATGCTTTTCCGCTTTGATTCTTTGAATTCATGGTTTTCTTAACAGCTCACAAAGTGCTGAAACTCTTCTGAGGCTGCTGCCACAGGTAAAGGGAAAAAACCGATGTTATGAAATCAGATTCAAACAAATAGTCTATCCAGTTATTAATGTAACAGCATTCACCTGTATTTTTATGGAAAGTTCCACCCATATAATACTTTAACTAGTAATTTTGGAGAGTTACTAAGATATTTAATGGTTCTAAGCAAACTTTGAAATCAGCAGTGGAAGAAAAAGGAAGGTGTCTGTGCCACCCTACTGCAATTCATGTTAAAACATGGAGAAGATGCCCTCCTATTTTGAAAATATCAGTGGGTATTGTCACACCATAGCTTACTTTATTTTTGCTTCGGGAAAAAAATTTAAGTCACTAAATCTTGACTTTACCCCATTATTTAGTTTTACTATGGTAGAACATTTTAAATGACTGCTACTTTCCAGAAGGTGATCCGTGAAGTTCTGTAAATATGAGACAAATTGTTCTGCTTGGGGATGAGTGGGACAGAAAATACTGGCTCTGATCCAGCAAGACACTGAAACCACCTGCTAAACTGCTCCTATATTTAGTGTTAATGAAACACTGAACAAGTTTGGGATGAGAGCAGTCAGGATCTATTGAAATCATCAGATCTGTGTAGTCTAAAATACCAATCTAGTCTGATTTTTCAGAAAGATGTGTTCTGGATCAACTTTGCAAAAATTTGGACTATATAAAATGGTTGTTTTCAACCTGCTTTATTTTGCTTAAAAATGAGGTTTCCAAACAATTTGCTATCTTAATTTTAGCCGTTTGACTCTTTTGTGTGCTAACAAAAAGAAATATGCAAATGAGCTACCACTTTGTTTTCTAGCAAAATATATTTCTGTCCAAACACTTGACTTTATAACGTACTTCAGAGTTCTGTCTTGTAATTATAAGTTAAACCTGCATTTCTCTTTGACTTGACTGTTGGGTTGTGTGAGGTTGTTTATACTTGCATTTTCATTAATTCTAGCTCTCTGTCCATCTAGATGTGCACTTACTGTACTTTACACTTGTGAAGTTTGGTTTAATTTGCAGCAAGAATGTTTTATCAATATATATAAATGTCACCCTTCCTCCAGTATCCTGAAAAATCTGTTCATACAGATATTGTTGTGTTACTTGGACAATCAATAAAGAATTGTAATAGGAATTTTGCCTGTATAGTCCAAAGAATCATAGTTCACAGAAGTTCTATTATTTCCTATCTCAAATTGGTTCAGTGAATTAACTTTGAATGCACCAAAATGTCTTTCAGAAGGAGAATACCGAGGGTTGTACTTGTAACTTTGTTTTCTGAACTATTTTACTATTTAACTATTTAAAGCTTTTGTGGAGATCCTGATTTAAGGAAAGACCTTCTGTAAGTTGTACTAAATCTTAACTATAAAGCAATCCCAAAGGAAGTGCATTTTATGGATAAGTAGACAGCTTTTTTGGGACCAAAATTGCTTCAAGGTTGGTTTTTCAGTCCCACAGTTGGCATCTCCTGTTGTTCACCATGCCAGTGAGAGGTGTTTGACCATTTGGGATCAGCACTGACACAACTCTGCCGCTGAGTTTCCTACCCTGGGAGGTTGGACAGGGACTTTCCATCCGACACATTGAAGTGCTTAAGTATCTTGCTCAATTCTGGCTACAGCATAATGGACAGAGCTGAAATCTATGAAGTGAAAGGTGCCTAATTTTTGAAAGTAAACTTTGCCATAACAATTTATTCAAGATGTAGTTCATATTGGAATTTAATCTTGCTTGTGACATTGGTGCTCAGCTCAGTTATCTGGTTATGCTTATGTGTGTTTCAAGAAGATTTGTCACTTCTAAGAACTTGTCCCTCAGCCTGTAGCCATACAAAATTCCAGTTACTATCAAAAAGAAGATTCTTAGGACTGCAGATTTTGTGATCTTAAAAACTTTGTTTTTTCTCTTCTGCTATATTCTGAAAAGAAAAACACAACAAACAAAAAAAAAAATAAAAGCAGCCAGAACCAACAAATACACACATATTTAAATCATACATTAGGATTAAAATGTCAAGGTCTGAAAGTTCGAGTTTTACATTTCCTTCTAACCTTAAAAGTAACATTAACCTTTAAATGCTACATGATTGGATATCTATTTGAATTCATGTACGGGAACCTGAATTTATATTAAATTTCATATTCTGGATGTTTAGGAACAGGTAATGCTTTCTTTTGATTTTATTGTGATAGGAAAGGTTTTAATTTTCTAGTGTGGCTTTTTTTGTCATGTTTTGAATATTGTCAGCTGTTTAACCCAATGGATGATTAAAGTTATGCTGTGGTAGGAGTTTTGCTAGGTCTGTGTTTTACCACATTTATACTGAATGTAACTGTGCCTTTTGTGTGCATGAAGGTCTGCTTTGTGTACTCTTTGCACCTTTTATTTCTTTGTCTGTGGGAAAGTATGTAGTTATCAATCCATACATAGCAGAAAGAATATATTAAATCCTAAGCAGTGTAGTTTTGATTTTAAAATATTTTGGAAGCTTTTATAGTTTGCTTTGAAAGAAAATATGAATATTTTTCTCAAATCTTAGTCTTTACTTTCAGTTGAGTCCAAAAATGTAACTGTTCTTAATTGTTGCATGCAGAACAGCAAATCCATAAGCTATAAGCTGACTCAACTGGAGTTTACATTATAGACCACCAGCAAATGTAATTGTATGCTGTACACTTGATGAAAAGTACAATATATATCCTCTCAGTAAGGGTTCTTTATTATAAAAGGGCTAGGTATTGCTTGGGTATTAACTATACTGTACTAAAACCCATAAACACCTTTTTACGCATAGAGTGCACACTTCAATGCAACAATCAAATGCTTTTCTATAAATAACAAACTTATGGAAAAAGAGGCCTTTGATTGCTTTCCAAGAATGCATTGAAACCTTAGAGGGACTTTATTTGATTCCAGGAGTTGAGTGCTGGTTCGTATATATCAATATCAGATCTCTCATAATTATTTAAAAATATGCTTTTATTTTAATATTGGAATATGCATCACTTACAAGTAAAGTTTATCATACTATGAAAAATTTAAGTCTTTTAGGTAGTGCTTTACATATTTTAACATTGTTAATGCCCAAGAGGTAGATTTTTTTCTGTAAAAGTAACGTATCTACAAACACATGGCTAAAAGTAGTGTCAAAAAAGGGGGTGAGGGTTGGAAGGGAACTTCTCTCTGGTGATTACTCGAAGTCAATTCTGTGTTGAGCTTTGAGTGAAGTGTCAGACTTCCTTGCTACAAAGAATTACTGTGAAGAAAAGCCCATTTTGTTTTATGCCTGGAACAGGTGACGCCTAAATGCTAAGTGCGCATTTGGTTGAATGTTAGATGGGAGCTGCCCGTGGCATCAATCACTTAATTTCATTGTCAGGCTGAGAAAGCAGCAGTTGTTTTGTCTAAAGGTGGGACTGAGTTATGTGTGGCCTGACTGCACGGCAGATGGAATGTGGCTGCCTCTATGTGTGAATAGTGTCATGCAGCTATTAACATACATGCTACAGATGGCTGTTTGTAACCGAGTACATAAAGCTGAGAACTGCGGCAAAGGGGGTGTAAGCCATGGAAAGCGTGAATATTTTCATATTTTCGGTTTGCCTGCTTTGCACTACCCTGTATATGCTCCTGGTGTTTATATGAATGAATGAATAAAAGGTGGCTCGCAAGGATGTGATTCTTTACAGGAATTCCGACTCATACCCAAATTCTAAAGCTAAACCAAAACAGGGTAATTATTTTGTTAGAGGAGATGTAGAAATCTTTTGCATAGTAAAATATAAAGTATTTATTTATCCTTGAGAGCTCACATTTTTGAAAGAGCATCTGTTTTTCATTGAAGATGCATTTTTCTCAAACTGTGCATCTGGGAAGCTTGAGTCACAAGAAAGTTAGCAACTTGCACAAAATAACAGCTTGCCTTAAATTAGGAGTCTTGATTTCATAGTCTGGTGGTTTGCTCTTGTTAGTCCATCACATTGCTTGCTTCTGTCTTTGTAAAGCATGCAATTGAGAAATAAATTATATTTTTTTTGTCTCATATCCTTATTAATGGGTGGGACTGGCTGGAATTACTAGTTTGACTGGCTGATTTGTGTTTATGGAGGCCCACTGGCTTCCATGTACTTTTGGCTGGCTACAGGAAAACCTTCATAGTTTTTCAACAGCTTGATTTGGAGGATGAAAGAAACATCAGTTTTTCTGCCTTGTCCTGAGGGAGTGCCTTGGATGATATGGGATTTCGGTTTTCCCAGGATTTCTTGTGTCCTTGCTTTGGTGGGTCAATAGTGAGACAGGCTTTTGGGCTTCTACAGCTGTATAACTACTTGTGAGAATGTGCATTTGTGCATTTTCCAAATGGCTTCAAGGTAACAATTAGCTTCTTATAAACACCTATAGGCAACCTTTTTTAAGACCTAATTCCCCAGGAATACAGATTCTGTTGTCAGAAACAGAATCAAATGGTTTTTTACAATGACAATGATTTCACTCCAAATTCTTTCATTATATGTGCTGTGACTTCATTTGTAAAGAACTGACCATGGTATTTATTTCAGCACACTGATCCATTCCTGTGGGAATTGGGTTTTTGAGGTTTTTGTAGCTTCAGCAGTTTTGCTAGGTAACTAAAACTTGTCAAGGTGTTTGTACAGATGCCTCATTTGCAGAGAATTACAGTGGATTATGATATGACTTGGGTCAAATAACTTCCTGTCTCTTTCTTCACTGTCTTCTATAGTGAGATTCTAGACTCCTTCCAACATATTGAACTCATCGAACTCAGCTCTTGACTGGAACTTGTAATTGTTTATTACAGGAACTCATCTAGAGCCAAAAATCTGTTCACAGGTCTGTGGACTTCTATGCAAAAACTTTCTTCCAAAGGCCATGCTAATTAAGGAGTCAGCACCTCAATGTTCCTTTAGCACCTGAGGTAATTTGAAAGCTATGGATGTATGAACTATTTATGAAGAAGCAGCTGAGAAAAGCAAGTTTATTGAATACGGGGTTTACATTCATTACCCTGAAGGACAATAAAAGAAATGTGAAAATCCAAAAGAAAATTGAAAATTCCTGGTTGATACGTGGATTTCTAAAATAAGCCTTCATAATCCAGAAGATATATAACGGAGTGGGGAAAAAAATCTATATCTATCTCTCAAAAGTCTTAGTCTTTAAAATTGAAACTGTGGTTTTTGCAAGCATAAATATATTTAGTCCTGTTTTTTCTTATATAAATATGTGTAATCATGAATACACAGGATAGAGATTACAAAATTTTGTGTATCTGAATTTTGCTTTTCTATTTGTTTCTAATAAAGGCAAAAATTTTTGCTCTTCGTGAGCTACCATAAACATAATTTGATACAGTCAAGACAAGGAGGAGCTTTCTGATTTTTTCAGTCTTATGCTACTGTAAATATTTAATCAAGTTTTAAACATTAAAGAAGCACTTGGGCCTTCCTTGTACAGTTTTCCCGGTAGAGTTGTAGATCTTATTAAAATCATTTGTTATGTTGGTAGGACGCTTTTAAATGAATCAGGCTTAATACCGTGGTTCTTCACCTCTGGAGGAATGGGTTCAAAGATCTAGCTCAGGTCACAAGGTAAATTAGCTGGGTAACCCTAGCAAAGCCCCTTGTGGATGGGCAAACTGATCTCTGCTGTTCTTCCCCCAACCCACCCCCCCAAAAAAAAGTAGTGTTTTCATCTTTGCCCAGTATGTAAAAAGACTTTGGGTTTGCAAGTTACAGGCATGTTTTGGCATTATTGTATGTTCTGTATTGAGGATCCAGGCTTTACACAGGCTGTTTTCGAAGCATAAACACACTTGAAAGTTTTGGAAATTGCTGTAAATAGTTATCCATGCTCTACTCATAACCATATTTATTCAGATAGAGTTCTGTCTTTATAGTGGACCACAAATCTGTTCAGTACTCACTTACCAATAGCTGTTGTGTTTAACAGAAGTTACTGGCTTTTCCTATGAAGCATCCTTTTAGTTTTTCAGTTTTGCTGCTGGTTTCTCATAGAGTTGGGATCCCAGACTTTATTAGGGAGTTGTGATGTCAGCTTCAATGCAAACTTGATGCCAATAAACTATGTTGTTCTTTCTCTTTTCATACTTTGTTTTTCTCACAAGAATATCCAGATATTAGTTGAGAAGTTGTCTGACTCTCTTCTTACCAGTAGTGAAAAAATGAAGATTTGAAGTTTTTTCTTCTCTTATAATATTGACAAACAGTCAAAAGTACAATTCTCAGTTAGGAACTTGATGGTAGGTACAGACAGTAGGGAAGACTCACATCATCCAGCTGCACTGGGGAGCAAGTAAATGTTTCTTTTCTTGGTCCACTAAATAAAGCAATGGAACAGCTTCTCAAAATTATATTTTGAGATAAATATTAAGGATCATCCTGTTACTTTTGGTACTCTTGTCCACAGTACCCACCTGTCACCCTGAAACTTAAAATTTTTGTCATAAGAACGGGAACTTCTCTTTTCTTGTTTGCACAGTACTAAGTGCATGTGAGTTCTTGCCCAGAGATTCTGCTGTATTACTTGTTATAAAGTTTTTATTAATTTAAAGTTCTCTTTGTTCTAAAATGGTTGTAAAATAAGCTATAATAAATGTGAATTTGGATGGATTCTTGACCTCAGCACCTGGTCCTGGTCTCAGGGGAAAAATCATCTGGAGAAATTGTAGACTTAAGTGTAAAATTGAACCAATAACAGAAAATTAAACTGGTAGTATATTCATTTTCAGTTTATTTCTAGATTTTTTTGAAGTTCTTAATTTTATTTTGTTGATATAAAGACTCCTTTTTAGTTTTCAACTGTGTAAGTCTTGAAAGAACGCAGAAGAAATAATTGGCTTCTATCTTTTCAGTACTGTAAACCACAACAAGGTCTAATAATATTCACAGCTAATAAATAATGCAAGACTGGCAGGCTGTACAACCCTGTTTAACGGCAAAGACTTTAGGAAAGCACACAGAATCTTAAGTTCTTTCATTATTTTTGACATTGATTTGTCATTAGGAAAATATATTAGTTCAGGTTAAATTGATCTGAAACATCCATTAATATAGGTGATAGATTCCTTTTTTTGTTTCGCTTCCTTGATATCTCAAATTAAGCAATGCAGAAAAAGCTAATTGTACTGAATATTTTTCTCTGATAAATTTTGTTCTGAAAATAGCACTGGAGATCTATGGTGGCAGGTAGACGCAAGTCTGTATTAGGCTTGCTGCTAATAAGGTCGGGTATAGTTGACATCATCCATCTATAAAATGGATTAAACATTACTTACCAAAAGGTACCAGAATATATTCACAACTACATCTAAAGAATTAATGACCCCATAGTGCACGGAGGTGCTTGGACAGAAGGGAATATTTTTTCTCACCCTTTTTGACATCCCACATAGATTTATTTTTTTATACTGTTGCTTATCTATGCAGTTCATGCCTGCTAAAACTACTTTGTGTACTCCACATGGTTGAGAGTCTTCAAATACTCTCATTTTAACAGCTAAAAGCAGTTTTGAAATTCACCATTTTCCGAGAGCAGATTTCTTTCTCCATCCTTTCACTGAACTCCTGTTCTGCTCCTTACCTGCTTTACTCAAAAAAACAGTTCAAAATAATTATGCTGATCTGAGTTAAAAGACATCCTTAACTCTTTCTCAAGATGATGCAAACCTAACATTTCACATGCTTTGTTTCATTGTTTACAAAATGGTTATTAAAATGGTTATTATAGGTCTTGTTTTTATTTAAACTATTGTCGAAGCTGTACTAATTTACTTTTCTTCCCACAAGGAGTTGTCTCAAAGAAATGTCACAGGAAGATGATGCAGTAAATCATAGTGAGTCTTGTAAAATTAATGGCATTAGAGTATTTTATACAGCTATGTCTATATAATCTCCAGCATGTCTGTATTTGAGGTATACATTCATAGAAAAGGATTCTTTGAAAAAACCCTTTTCAAAGTCTGCTTTTATGTGTAATTAACCTGTTTTGGGTTCAGTTCTTCAGTTAAAACGAGTTCTTTTTCAATCCACTGAGCTTGTTCTAGAAGGCTCTAAGAAACAGCCATGAGAAAAAAAGCACCAGGCTTACAAATAACTTTCCCTAAAATCTACCTCAGGGTCTGTAACATACATCTATATGATTTGGACTGGGAGGGTGAAGTGCTATGTGTGACATTCTGGAGCATATTTAAGCAAAGTTAATAGGTCTTTGGAACCAAGGAAGGTATTTAAGCAATGTCAAAACTTGTAGATGTTTCATTGTAATTCTTTAACATCTGATGCAAAGAGCTATCAAACTTCGTGGTTCATATTTCATGTTCGTATTACAAAATTATCAAACATGGAGATGATCCAGGTATGCCTATTCAGGTTCCTCATACTTTTGCCAGGTATGTCACAGAAGCAGGAACACTCAGGAAATTTTACTGACACTCATCAGCTACAGTTACAGCAGAACTGAAAGCATGGCATGCTATCCGCTAATGCGCAGCAACGTATCAACTTTGAGTTTAGATAAATTTTGGTACCAGTAGGACTGTGTATGCATTACACATATTCTTAGAGTACCTCCCTGAACAAGTGGTTTTGATACTGCAGAAGTAGACAGGAAGTAACCTGTTAAAGCAAGAGGAAAGAAGTAGTGGTCTGTCAAAATAATGTGTCTGTTTAACTTCCTATGGCAAAAATATGCGTAATGTGTTGAAGTTTTGTTGGTATACAAGGATGCCGACATTTCTTCAATGTTGACTACACAGATGTTACTGTACTAATGCGGATTTTTTTTTTTTATTTTTGTTTTCATTTTTGTGAAAGTGAGAAAGTGACCATATATCCTAATTATTTTTCTAGATAATTTATAGAGGGTTTTTCTGTGTTGGAGAATGTTTTTCAAGATGTTAGGAAATGTCTGTAAAACCATCCATAGCAGCGTAAAAGCTCCGGAAAACATTTCCCAACATCAGGAAGCCTTCATAAAGAAGATTTTTCAAGTACACTTTTAAAATTAAATAATTAAAATGCATCTCTCCATTCTTGTTATCATTTTATTTTAAATCAAAGAATGTCATATTGACACTTCATGATTTTTTTTAATAATCTACCATTTATAATGACCATGTTTAATTGCTCTAATTTAAAAAGAGCAATTTGATTGCCTACATGCATATAACAAAAAACGTAATTGTCTTGTGCAAACCACTGAATAGATTTAGGAATCTTCAATAACAAAATTACATTAATAGCATATGCTATTAAAGATGATTGATGGCAAAATTGGAAGCATACTGGTTTTACACCACACAAAAGAGTGCGGTGCTTTGAAGATGGTTCTGAGAGTGTCAACAACAGTACGAAGAAGAAAAACAGTGTAATACTGAAAGTCCCACTTGACTAAAAAATGGATTTGGTAGTGGTGTAGATCAAATTTTATTTTACTTAGAATGACAATATTTCTCTACTTGTTCTGAAGATCTCTTGTGTATGTGATTACACATTTCAACCTATATTGTGCTTAAATCTGTTTAAATACCTGTTTTATCCTACAGAGGAAGAAGTAGCTTAACATACAGCCAGGTTTCAGAGACTAAAAAAAATCTCACCTCCATATTATTTCTCAGTTTGTTTAATCTATCTTTTATAGCATTTCCCACTCTGAACATACAAGCAAACATGAGTTCCATTTTGCAATATTCTGAGCTTTGAAAGCTTGTTTCTGTATTTAAAAGAAATCAAAACTAGAAAAAAAAAAAGAATGCAGGGAAAGAGATGAAGATCATAACATTCTTAAGTTAGTTTGAAAGTAGCTTCTGGTTTTATTGGTAGCATGATTGCAATGTGAAGTTCTCTAAAACTTTAAAGTTTTACAGCAGGCACATATTTAATACATACATTACTTCTATAAGGACATTAATTTAAATTATATCTACCCCACTCCAGTTTTACATTGCACTTCTCATTTTTATTTTTTTGTTACCTTTTAAAATAGCAGGTATTTTTCCATGTCCTTCTGAGATTTACTATCCATGTTTTAAAGGGCACTTGATATTCATCAGTTTTCTAAACATTAGCATGTTTTCCTTTTATGTTCATAGCTAAAGTAATTCTTGTCCAATGTTACCATATGTAAACAGTTATTTGCACTTTTTGTAAAATAATTAGGATTTATAATTGAACTCGTACTGGTGGATACTTCCAGGAGCACACAGTTAGAGTTTCCCCTTCGTTTTTGTTTGGTTTATTGCATTATTTAGTTTCTTACATTCTTATTTAGATAAATGCTTGATTATAATATTTGTTTAAAAATCAAATATTTTACATGTAACAGTGCATAATATTAATGAATATGATACTCCTTTATCAGACTCAGACTGCTGCTGTTCTCCATTTTAAAACTTTGTCCAGTCACAGGCAAAAAGAGCAAGTATTCTTACTTTGGACCCTGTGAGTTGGATTCTTTGGGTTTTAGTGCTTTATTTTTGCATCTTATAGTGTACGTACATGATAATTTAATAAAAACTATTTGAGAGGGTTTGGTTGATATTGTGACATCACTCATTTTGCTCATAGTTCATACATCCAAAGAGAATTTTCCATTTCCAGTAATTACTGCTGACAAATATTATTTTTGTTTTCAATAGAAAATTCTTTTGTACTGCAAAAGACTTATTGGTGATCTCAGAGATGCACACAGTCCTTTCAAATTACCTGTAGATTTGTAGCTATATTTTAATACCTCATTAAAAGATTTAAAAATATTTTGAAATAGAAGATTTTTCTTTTTCTGGCAAGCAGGTGGAGGGGTACTGCCTGCAGGACCCACTTTGTCAGCACGAAACTAGTCTCATAAATTTTTATTGAAATGAGCTCATTAGTTTTAATTTTTACTGGCTCTTTAGTAATTCAGGGAATAGTTTTCCATTTTTGAAAAGCAACCAATCAATTACTTAAATATATGCATTATTAGATGTGTGTGCTGGCCTTTCCAAGGATGGCATTAAGCAAAAAGATACTGTTGACATTTAGGGTATTGGTTGGAGCATGGTTTCTGTGATTAATTAAGACCCAGAACAATTTTTGTCTCTGGCTGGTTGGCTGTCCCCTTCCCCACCCTGCAAGGTATAAACTTTATTCAGGCCATACTGAGAATCTCTTACCTATAATTAGCATTTCTCTGAATGTAACAGATTCAGTCACCAACTTCGAGGAAATGAACCTTCAGGTGGTGCAGTTCATTAAAAGTGTAACTTTTCTCATGCCTGCTCAGTGCACAGCATTTTTCAGTGATGTGGTGAGAAAAGTACTTTTATAATAGTAACTCACTGACAACATTTGAAGTGAAAATTGCCAGAGTTCTTGATTCTTTACACATTTCTGTGACTGATCATCATTTCCTTAGAATTCCAGAGACTTGTGTGAATCATGCCTACGGGGTACATATGTTAGACGTTAACGAGAAAATACTTCCCAGAAATCAAATGTAGGATTCTTAAAGCTTTTGAAGTGCACCTACAAGGTTGAATGATGAGATCCTTGTAGAACAGAATGAAGAATTAATTCGAGAACTGAAATGTCAGAATTACTTTAGTCACAAAAAAGTACTTATTATTTATCAAACAAAATAACTGTTACTGAATAAGTGTAAATCTATTTTAGGTGATATGTGCTATGGAAATGCTTAATCACTAATATACAGAACTGATGTCTGGTGACATATTTTTTCAGTAATTTATGTGGATAGAGCTGTCATAACCTGTTAAATTGCGGCTTGGATAATATATATATTTATATATATGTAATGGCTATCAATCAGAAGAATGGTAATATTAAGCATTCATTTAAGTGCATCAGTGAATGGTCTAATTTTATATGAGTGCATATAATTCTGATTGTATGTATCATTGCATTCCTCCCAGCCACAGGCAATCATATAAACTCAGTTATAAATATCTTTGTGAATTTCTTTGTCACCATGTTCCTGTCTCCAATTAGTATTTCAGTGGTCTGTCCTATGTTCATATTTAGCATCATTTTTCTCTACACCAGGATTCAGTACAATGCATTCAGGCTTTTAAACTTTCAACCAGACCATTGAAATGAAAACAAACAAAAAAAATCCCCTAGTAAAAGATGCATTCATATATGTATGTAAAATTAGATTTTATGATACTGACAATTTGTGTATTATGTTAGACTTTAAAGTAGGTCTGGTCCTTACCCAGGGCTATATTGCTGCCCTTAATCATGCTATGTTGGGCTTTTTTCCACAAGTGAACTAATTAAAATCAATACACAAAAGAATTTACCTCATTAGTAAGAGTGGTGGAATAGGGCTCTGCCTTGTTATTCAAGACTGGGTATTTAACAGACTCACGAGATCTGACTGTGCTGTGCTCCTGGTGCACTCCAAGCAGTGCTGGGAGAGACAGCAGGGCTGTATTGAGCTCATTTGTCACTACTTATAATAAAACAAGAAAATATGATGTTAAGGATATCACAGTCACTTTAAATGTACCTTTAAAATCACTTTAAAATGTTTCCTGACTCCTACAAAACTCTTAATACACAGAATTATAAATTTCTTGTTTGAACAATCTTGCATAAGTTTTATGTTTGCTTAAGAAGGTATTAAGACAAACTGTCAGAGTAAGAGAATTTAAATATAGATGCAGTTGAAAACTTAAAGAAAACACCTGTAAGTTTGATGAAATTACACAGTTAAGGTTTTCAAAACTTGCCAGTCACTTTGGTTGTATTTTTATTTGCAAAAAGAGTTACATTAACCCGAATTTTGGAAAAATTATCAGCATGCAGTTAAAGTCTATTTAAAAAGTCACCAAGATTTGCTAAATTAAAGGACTTAACTGAAAGTTGAGGTCTGGGGTTTTTAATTTAATTTTTGTTTTCATTTAGAAAAGATGTATACTGATCAGGACACACCCCAAAATTGTTGCTTTTTCCCTGTAAAGTGAGCCATTAGTGTATGAATGTGGTCTGGGAGAAGTAAAATCTTTAGACATACTGATTATATTTAACAGAAATTCTATAATACTACTATCTTGGAATTTCTAAATTCCAGGGGAGAAAAGATAGATGGTTAATCTAAACTTCTACTAACTTTCAGTTTTTTCAGTAAATTGGGAACCAAGGAAGACTTTGCAATGATTGCTTAAGCCACACAATCTTTCCAAATCTCATTTTTCCTGCATTATTTTTAAAATCTTCTACAATACTTGATATCTGCATACTTTTAAAAAAATTGTGTAAATGTGGTTATAGATATCTAATTTACTGCATATGTCTGGGCTGTGATAAACTGTTACCTTTCACCTTGAGTAGTCCTTTTTCTGACAACCAACCCTTCACCAATGAAAACATGTGATGGTTTTGTTACCCAGGTTAAGGACACAAGTGAAGTGGTTTAGTTCTCTGTCTCCAGCATTGGCGTTCTGAATGGATACAGAAGAGGAAGTTATTTGAATAGGTGCATAATTGCCATGTGTTCTTCATGTTTAAATCAAAGCTCCAAAACCAGTTTTGAATCACTTCAATTCATTGCCAACCTATTTTCTTAATGAATAAATTCCATGATCTTTTCTTCTGTTTTTAATATTCTCAGGACGAGAAGCATCTGTAGCTTGCTTGCTGCTATGAATTGTTAAACTTGGTTAGGTGTCATGGGAATAGTAATTGCTACTAAAAAGTTGGATCAAATTTTAAGGCTAGTGGTAATAGCTGGATTTTTTTTTTCTGGCCATGCTTAGAAGACTTGAACTAAATTAAGAACAGCAATCCAATATTTATGTTTCTGCAGAAAAGATAAAGTAACATTGGAATAGTCCAATTTTAATTTCTTATACAAAACACATTAGTGCTTTATTGTTCTCAAGTACTATAGGATTATGTTACAAATCACAAAGTCATTCGTTTTCCTAAAATGTTTTGTGAAAATTCCTTCACCTGTTTCCTTCACCACTCATCCCCGATGTTTCTGGCACAATTAAAAGACTCTTTTCATGGATTTTTTTTTTTTTTTTTTTTTTTTTTTTTTTTTTTTTTTTAGTTTTATAAG